>JAAFCF010006596.1:36449573-36710023 GCA_013389785.1 Helicorthomorpha holstii | reverse complement strand
ACCCTTGGATTAAAAGTCCAATGCTCTACCGACTGAGCTAACTAGGCTTCCTCTTGAACTTTTTTCGCTATTTAGGTCTGATTTTGAAAAGTTTTAGACGCGCATGCAATACAGACAGTACAATATCATTATCAAACCATATGAAAATGGTTATATAACTCAATATATATAACAAAAAGCCTTACCAATCTCAATTACTTTTTCGTTATAAGTTATCATACTTATTGTACATTAAAGTTATCTTAATTATAGTATAGTGCTGTAACTTAATCACGTTTTAGATTAATTCAAAGCGAAACGTTTTCCAGCAAACAATACAGTACGTTTCTGGTAAATTTAAAACCCCTGAGAATAAAATAAATGGCTGTTTAATTGAGTTGTCTTTGCTGATTAGAAATTATATTATTATGTCTCGTCTGTTAGAAAGACTTTTCCGGGGTTTCAACTCCTTTACTTTTCCGCTTTTGTATTTGCGTGGTTTGAAATTTTCGACAGTTATTCGCCAATTAAAACGTCTTCACACTGTGTAAATTGAAGAGGAAAGAATTAAACTATTTGTTTCGATTATATCGTACATAAGTTAGCTAAGGGAATTGAGTAAATAATTCTTCTAAGTTCTACTGTATATACTGAGCAACTTTTTATCTTTTACATTTGAGAGAAAGAAGTTTTTTCAAAGTTTTGGTAATTCAAATTACTGTAAAATTAAAAAAAATACAACAGAAGAAAAAACTCACAAATAATTAAGTCTCATATTATTGGTTACATAAAATTATGCGCTTATAAAAAATTCATTTGAGCTTTATAAATGGTTTTGCATTTCTCGTAATAGGTTTTTACCACTTTTAGCTTAGTTTTAGTTTAGTTTGCGTTTTTTAATATACAGTAGTTGATTTTTTTTTGTTGCACATTTTTACAAAACAATTGGTAGGGTATCTTAATGGTGCATTAGGTTTTCAGTGGTAGACACCGATCCTGATTGTAGTACGTGTGTTTTACAGTGTTATAAGTCGTAGCAAGTATCACTTTTCGTGTAGAGAGAGAAAGAACATCACAAAGTTATATTCATTGCTTCTTGAATTATTTATTTGAAGTTATACACGAAGTATCCATGTTGTTATGTGTGCTGTATGTATGGTTTGAGTGAATTTTTCGTTCCAACCTTAACGTCTATAGGAATTTCCCATAGGATTAGATAGATCAACGTTAACAACATTGTACGAGCCATGGTTGAGGGCGGATTGGATTGGAATGGATGCTGTGCGGTTACCGGCTCTGGTTGGAAGCTGATTATGAACGCAGTCAATGTTTTAGCTTTTCAAAGTCGTAATTTATATTAAACGTTTTTATCTTAACATTGAACGAGGATATAAATTTTAATTCTTTATACTTTTTTATTTGGCCTTTCTTTTCTCCACCGAGATCAGTTTACGATGGTTTTGCTACACTTATTTATGAGGCTATATTTTTTTTCAAAGCCAAATCAAGCATCTTGTAGACTACATGATGTGCCATTTGTTTTTTTTTATTCAGCTTGTAAAATGTAAATAAAAGCAATGCTAAAAAAAGCTATTTGGTATTCACTAATATGCATTTGTTAGAAACAATGTAGCGTTTTAATTACCTCAACATTGTTTACATTTTTCCCTATTGTGAATTTAGTTTTTTTATTTTTGAATTTTGTGCTGAATTTTTTAGTCTACTGTATGTTAAAATAATGGCAATTTTTTAATTTAAAAAATGTAAGATGACTTAATAGTGGTGTTTGATTTTACCTTTAGTCGGTAATTGGAATTGTCGATATGAAAACAAGAGTAATTTTTTTAATAAGACTTATAAAAAATTGGTAACTTTCAAAGATTTATATGCAAACTGGTACAGGAAGATGCTATAAGGGAAGCTGACATGTTGGAATTATATACTGAGTCATAGGCATTTAAATTGATATTTTATTTGGCATTTTATACTGTAACTCAAGGTCTAAAATTTAAATTTGGTTTTAGACTTACTAAATTGATTTGGTAGTTGGTATTATTTTTGCAGTTGCAGTTGCAGTATTAATATCATTAAATTTGAGGGGTTTTTTAATACTAGTTCAAAGTTTAGAAACTTTCTTGTGTTTTATAAATAGTTATGGTAGACGTGTTAGGTTTTGTTTTCAGTTGTTAAAATTCTTAAAGTGTATAAACGTGATCAATTTAAAACGGTTTATTCACCGATTGATCTCCAAGTGTAATTTTGTTGAGTATATTGTAATCTGCCACTCTGCAGATCCATTCCATGTAAGATTATACCGTATATCACTGCCAAAATAAGCGGTTTTAAAACCGTCAAAACCACTACATGTTCTTGTTGTAAATAGATGAAAAGCACGTACTGCCCACCAATCATTTGTTCTTATTTGCTAAGGTCACCATGTTCAATTTGGATATCATTAATCAACCACAAATCTACCAGGCTTTTATACAAAGCGGAATACTAACTTACAACTGAATATCATAATAACAGTAAAATCTTAAGTGCATATTATCATTAGAAGAAGTTTTCAGTTGATCGATAAGTTTATATATACACTTATTCATTTTTTATACAATATTATGTTCTAGCAATATTATTTACTACTTGAATTTGATACCTATAAAAAATATATACGGTACAGTAAAAAAAATGTATCATGTATTATAAATGTAAAGTTTTTCTATATTTCGTTGTGTTTACAGATATTCAATAGATAAATATAAGAGATACTGTATGTATAAATTTGATTCATCGATTACATTTGCTGCTTTTCAACAAATAGCTAAAAGCTATTGAATATGTTTTTATTTCGGATAGTTTTGATGAAACGGTCTATTAAGTAACCGTATAAATAGATAAAAGTGGAGCCACAAACAATTTACGTGTAATGGATATACTGTACATACAGTAGCTTAGAAATTTATACAATATGTAAGCGCATTGTAACTTAGAGTACAGTATTTTACTAACATTATATACACTTCATCCAATGGTCCACAACGATGATTTTAACGATGAATTTCCCAAAATATCATCATTTTTAAATAATAAAATGATTTGTAAGTTAATTGTGTATAAATTATTAAAAGTTACAAATGGGTAACATATAGCAAAATTGAAAGGGGCATTCGCTAAAATGGAACTTGAACCATAGCATAAAACTTTAAAAAAGCCATAAAGAAATTAGTTATTTGCATACTATAATGAGATACATTGAGATGACTTGAATATTTTACAGTAATATATTTCTTATAATTTATTTGTTCTTCGTTGAAATGTGTGTGATTGTATTATGTAGGAAGATTTTCTATGCTTTTTTTTTTCATAAAAAAAGAAAAAATGTTGTAAGTTATATATACGGTGCAGTTACGCGATTCGTTTTGATTGAGTATCAAGTCAACGTTTCGTATCCGCACTCTATCTCATCACTTGTGCAGTATGTTGCTATTACCACGACGTTTTTAAATTTTTTTTTTTTTGGCTTGAAAAGTGAAGATGAATATAGTTGAAGCTAAAGTGTAAAGATACAGCAGCATCATCATTGCAGGGACAAATCGAATTTGATGGTTAAGGGCTCTTCTGATAACTCAACTCTTTCACCTTTTATTTTATACTCGTTTTGTCGCGCTTCATATCTCCACATACACTGACTAAGCACTTTTTATAGTAACCTTTGTATTCTCTAAACAAAGTGCTTCTTTGTTTTTCTACGAGATTACATACTGTACAACACTAACAAATTTTTATTTTTATGGAGATTGCACTCATCAAACTGAGGGGGTGATTGCTGGAGCAATCATAATTGCAATTTGCATGTTTGACGAGTAATTAAATTTTAGTAAAATATATTAGAAAGAAATTTTAACAAGTAATTCTTGACTATTAACTACTTGTCTTGTTAATAACAAAAATTGACATTTTTTTAATAATAAGCTTAAAAGGAATTTATCACTTAATAAGAGTATAGGTATGGAAATGTCGTATAGTGATATAGAATAAGAAATTATTTGGCTAAGAATATAAATATACAGCCAATTTATTTTTTTAGTTATTAATTTATCATCTGGTAAGCGTTTGTAACGGGCAAATCTAGTATATTCTTGATATGTTTGTTATATTATAGCATCTTTTATATTTTTGCCATAGCGGTGTATGTGCAATGTTTCCTCGGGGTGTACCTATTTAGCTCGCGTGTGTTCATTTTAATCTTTGGCTAATAAATATATCACAAGATGATGGGAGACAAGAGAGAGATACGTTGTATGTGTGAGTGAAAAAGGTTTTTTTAAAAAAAGAAAATCGTTGATATGATAGGACGACGTCGTCTTTTATAACAGATCCAGCATTTAGTGTTTTTGAGTGTGGAGGAAAGAAAATGAGGCTAGATAGATGCAAGATGATAAAAGTGACGAAAAAGAGGTTAATAAACGATGATAATCGCATCTAAGCAAGCTGAAAATCAATAGCAGCTTGGGGAAGAAAAATGAATTCAGGTGGCTGAAATATCAACGACCAATACAATGCCTTGCAATCTTTTATACATATCATATTATGCATATACTCATTAGAACTACAGTATATGAAAATTCATTTGGGTTTAAAAGTTAATTATAAACATTGCTACCTTGTATAGAAAGGACAGTAAAGGGCATTAATTACAATACCTTGTTTTTGAATAGCAACCAAGAATCCGTTTTAATACAAGTTGAATTTAGTAGTGTACTATCAATTTCACTTTTATTGCAATGAAAAAATTTGTATACTGTACTATCTTAAGCTTAAAATAATTTCGCCCAATGTGGGACTTGAACCCACGACCCTTGGATTAAAAGTCCAATGCTCTACCGACTGAGCTAACTAGGCTAGACAATCAGTGACCTATATATGCTCCTAGTTATAGAACAAGAATATAAAAGTACTTACAATTTATTGCAATTATTGGCTAAATTAATAACTTAAACGTGAAAAGTTAAATATTGAAATTTTACTAAAATTATTTTTTTGTTAAGCTTAAAAAATTTTTAAAAAATTCGCCCAATGTGGGACTTGAACCCACGACCCTTGGATTAAAAGTCCAATGCTCTACCGACTGAGCTAACTAGGCAGACGTTAACGATCTGTAATATTGTACTACAGTATGACAAAATTAACGGATTACATTCAATATAATAGTTTAATAAATAGTCTTTGAAGAGTACATCAGGGCCGGCGCAACGCGGGTTCCAAGGGTTCCCCTGAACCCGGCCCCGCGCTTGGAGAGGCCCCGCGGTCTACGAAATGACGTTTTTTTTTTTTTTAGGAAAATTTTTTTTTTTTAAGAAAAACCCACGACCCACGACCCTTGGATTAAAAGTCCAATGCTCTACCGACTGAGCTAACCGGGCCTTCGAATGTCTTTACATAAACATTTATTGCATCTCATCTCAGTTAAACTACTACAAATATCATTTACATTTACGTTTATAATTATGGTAATTGATACATCTCAAATGACCGAACCAGTATAATTATGGCTGTATAATTTTGCTAAATAAAAATGAGAGAACCATTGATGCATATTAATTACGAGCCTTTAGGGAGGACAAGTACAGTACACTTCTGTAAATAGCCAATGCAAACTTAAATAAAACTACAGAGCAATTGTTTAATTTAATATTCATGAAGCGCAAGCGTGCTTTGCTACCGAAGGTTTAACGATAATTAATAATTAGACAACAGTCATATGTAAACATTTTGTCTAATGTTTGAAGGGGGTACTAGTGAAATAGCCAATGATCAACTAAAGAGATCTAAATTATGAATATAAAACTAGAATGAATTTTAGCCACCCAAGTACTATGTATATGGTGCACTGTGCACACTGGAATTAAGTTCTTATGCTTGAAATATCCAATGTTGTTATTGTCATCACTCATTAAAAGTAAAATTTATTTTCAAAAATTGTATTTTTAGATCAAAATAAAACTTCTGAAGTGTTAAATACTAATACAAGTTTATGTTAATGGAAAATTTGGAATGTTAAATGCCTGTTAAATAATTAAACTTGTTTAATTGAGTTTCAAAGCTGAAAAAATAAACTCAAATGATGTTTCAATTTCAATGTGTTAAAAGCAGAATTTTGTTTTTGAAATGGCATAATATTTAAGTTAACTTTACAAAAAAAGTAAATAAAATGTACTGTTTTTATTTTGTATCGAATGTGTTGATAAAATTTAAAGCCAACCGCTTTGAAGTGCTTGACATTGTTTGTAAAATAAGTTTTGATACAAACTACAAAACATCTATTTCCTATTAGAGAAAAAAACCGACTGTGAGTATTGTTTTGTTAGAAAGTCAATTGGATTGACACGGTTGTTTTGATATAATTTCCTGTATTTTCAAAATATCTGCAGTGACCTATAAAATTCACTGGAAGCTGTACAATAAAATAAATTTACGAATGTTTTCATATATTTGAAACAATCCTATGCATTTTTATTTTGGCTTAGGACAATAAGAGAATTTTTAATGCATACGGTTATAAAAATGACTTTTTATATGAAGGCATTTTCTCGTTGTTTTTTTTTACTCTACAGTACAGTAGTTTAAAATATTGTTTCAAGATCAGAATACTTAAGTAGTTTGAACTTTTATAAACGTTGGTAGGCCGAAGTTGTTTACAATTTTGGAGAGAAAAACATTAAAATTTATATTGTTGTGAGGGTCAGGAATAAAGATTCTCGTTGTTGGATGCAAAATAAACGAAAACATAACAACATAAAACATAAGTTATTTCACGACTTTGCATTTAAAATTTTCGTTTTTTTGTATTTTAAAGAAGACGGTTTGCATTATGAGGAGTCTTTTATTTTTGTCTTGTTATGCATCTTGTAGTTTCAACTTCTTTAAAATTTATTTAGTGAAGATAATAACCTATAGTTTTAAGTTATTTAACAAATTTTTAATTTTGATAGATGTTTGGCGTTTTTATACACATGATCTGACAAGTTCTTGACACTTCATGCATCTTTTTAATTAATTTTTTTGGTCGTTTTGCTAAAGTTAGTTACTAAAATGTTAAAAGAATCAAACTTTTAAATTTTACATATTGTAATGATTTATTCAAAAAGAAATTTTGGCATCTGTAATGTGTATTTGATTTTGCTAAAACACAGAAGAAAATAAGGTCATTTAACTTTCGATTTTTATTTATTTGGAGACGCAATTACCGGTAAATTTGTTGCGACGTAAACCGAGTTCAGCTGGTCATTTTTACTGTAGTTCCGGCTGTTTAGGATCTAATAGAATGTGGGTTTCCTGAATTGCCTCTGAGCTATAATCTTAGCTAAAAATAATGAGAAGTCAAAAACTTTGTATTGAGTTTGTGATACTCATTTTCTAGGCATTCATCAATATTTTTTAGTCTTGTACGTGCCGAAACCCAGAACTGTATTCACATTTTTTTTTTACTATTTAAAGATATGGCGACATTTTAAAGATTAATGATCGTTGTTTGTAAGAAGATAGAAATTTGAGTCAGAAATGAAGTTTTATCAGTCGACTTTTTTGTGCCAATTCCTTGGGGAGATTGTCGTAAAATTTGACGACTTCAAAAAATTGTTTTTACATGCGTAGTTTAGCTGTAGATAGAAAAACTACACTTGATTTGCTTGAGATGCAGTTTTTTTTTTAAATTAAATATAAACACAAGACTAATACTCAGAAATATACGGTACAATAAGTAATGCTTAGCCTAAGTAAATGTCATCTTTTCGTAGCAATTTTTGTTCTTTTTTTAGTTTAAGATAACAGAGAAGAAAGCAGCTTACAGAGTACGTTACCATGTTAAATATTTATTTCAGAGTTTTTTTTATCTAATACTAAATTACAAGTAAACTATGGCAACATTTTAGTGTGGAGCCCAACGAATTGTTGTAAAATTGTTTACAGAATATAGTGCTACTGTAGCTTTTTAAACCTTCTTAACGTTCAGTTATATAAAAATATTCAGTTTTTGAATATTCATAGCAATCTTTTACGGAAACTAAGTGAAATTTAATAAAAGGAAATGAGCAGTGTAATATCGCTTATTTGAACTTCTTATGAAGTATACCATTAATTAAACAATCTAAAATGCAAGGCAAACAATGAACATCTTTATTTGCTGGTATAATTGTTATAATGTAATGTAAATTTAATTCATAATAACTTACTAATTGCTATTGTTAACATTGTTTTTCTTAGTATATTGTAGGTAGCTACTTAATATTTCTCTAGTAATACTTGGGATTTTTTCTAATGTTTATTGAAGCGCTGCGTTATTGTTTTTCAACTTTATTTAATATACTGTAAATAATATATTTTGAATTTATCATTAGATCATATTTTTTTTTAGTTTTTTGTTAATTTGTTATGGAAGGCGGAAATTGTTGTGGGAATCTCTTAGAAGTTGTAGTGCTGCAGTTTTCTTTATTAAAATCGTAATAAAGGCAGTCTGATTGCAATGACATAGACAATTAAATTTTAGTTAGTTTTAGTACAGTATAGTTAGTCTGTACATTAGCAATGCCGACACCTCAATATGTTGCCATGGCTCTACAGAAACCATGGGTGTAAGCACCATGGTTACCAAATGTAACTTGACTGGGAAATTTTATCGATAAAATACTTGTTATCAAATGTTACGAGTTAATTAAAAAGCTGTTTTACTTGGAATTTATTTTGCATTGTGTACAGTAATGAAAAAGTAAGCGTTTCAAATATACATAATGCAATTATGACGTGTGTCGAATTTAAATTTATGTAAGCTACTTTAGTTTTGATATGTTAATGTGGATAAACATTTAGAAATACTTCAATGTCACTCGATCATTACAGAACATACCAGCTGAATTGTTTTGGTGTTTAGTAAATTAATTGGGTTTAAGTAATATTATTTTGCTTTTCTGTCGAATTTAACTGAAAATGCAAAACGATAGAGAGAAAAACGGTTAACAAAAACAGATTTGCTATAGTTAGAATGGATTTGGATAATGGATTTTCAGTGCATTTATCACTTTTGAAATGTTCGTGTACGTAAAATAAAGAAATAAAATGATATAAGAAAAAAGTGAAGGGGTTTTTCTTTCTATTTGTGAGAGAAAATAGTGAATCTACATAGTAGCGTATACAGGTAAAAGTAAGTTGTTACTCATTTGAATTGTTTAGTATAGTCGTGCATAGAAATCGATAAATTCGATTGTATTTCGTTTTCCTACTCGGTATTGTTGTCCCTTTTCCATCAAAAGCACAGCCTTTTATTTTGCTAACGTTACACACACACACTTTATATTTTTTATGCATGCTTTTTATGCTTATGTACATTTTCTTGATGTGCAACGCTTAGTTTACGTGTTTCATTTCCATTTGCAATTGCAGGACATTGTATTTTATCTTCACTTCCGACAACTTCTGCTTGTCATACGCTATTAAACCCAAGTACTTTGCTTTTGATATGTTTCTGAAAGTTTCACTCATGATTTTCAACTTGTTATAATGGTGTGCGAGCTTTCAAAATATACTACTTAGGGTAGGTGGGTGGGCCGTTGACTTAATGTTTCAGTTTATGACCTACAGTACAGTACAGTAACTACTACACTGACATTTTAAGTGAGCGTTTTGCATTAGATACCGTATATTTCTTGTATTAGAAATAAATACGTACATTCAAATATATGTTAATAAATACAACTTTTCATGTCCAATATGAATAATGTGATATAACAAAAGAAATCGCAAATTGAAGTTCCTGAAGGGCTTTTGTGGAATTTTGACATTACAAATTACAGTATGTATGCGACATAATAAATAGCTAAATATTTGCCAGTATTTTTTTTATTATCAGTAAATACATGAATTAACAAGGCAATTGCATTACATAACCCGTAAGATACTAAAATACAGTATGTATGATACTGTATCATGATTAAGTCTAAATTATGCTTTGTAGTGACAAATACGTTTAGCAATACAGTACTTGCAAATTTATCCTATTGCTGTGCATAAAATATGCTTCATATAAGTTAATGCATCAATAACTTAATCGAGTCAATTTCTATAAAGCACAAAATTTAATCGCTAGATGTATTGCATGTACGACGATTTTTTCTTTGCTAAACATTTATGATTTTTGCTAATATGCATATTGCTTAGATGCTGTTGTGTAATTCTAATTAGAAAGTTCAATTATGCGTTTGTTGAGCTCTCAAGTTATTAATATTCCTGAATAAGAATTATATTCATTAAATTTGATTACTAAGGAAGATTGTATAAGTACATTTTAATTTCACAATGTTCTCGATACTTTTCCATTAACTTCTTCGGTTGAACATTGTCTTGTAAGTTAAAGTGCACATTTAGTAACAAACGTTATCAATAATTAGTGTTGTTATTTTCAATAGTCAAAGTTTAGTTTAATTTAATTATTTAGTTGTATGTAAAAGTACATAGTTTGTTTTTTTAGTATTGTGTAAAATTATGCAATTGTTGGTCACTTAATGACCATGAAGAAATGTTGTAATTGATATGATGTAATAGTGATTGATCACATGACTTGTTTTTGCCTGTATAAAAGGGGCTTCTGTTTTGTTGATTTAGTTAGTTAGATGGTAACAGGTAACAAGACAGGAGCTGACCACCAAACGTTGAGCTTATTAAAATAGTTATACAATTAAAACTATTTTTTCTCTGTCTGATTATTTTTAACTCCAGTACTAAGTTTTTTTGGATACAGCAGTTAATTAGAAATACCAAGCTGCCATTCTGCAATTTCAATTGTGGCTTTTATTCATAAACTGAATATTTGCTATCAATTAGTTTACATGAAAAGTCGACATTTTGACATTTAATTTTTCTTTCAGTATTTTAAGACCCTTAATACGACATTTAATAGTTCCTACACAACACTACAGTTTTCACACATACCCAGTGTTGGTTACAATTTCACGAAATTTTATTAATCATTTCTTTGACGTTTCTTAATTAAGTATGCATGGATATTGTATACATTTTCTCTTGTATAGCCTATTCGTTAGTTTTTAGACCCTTTCAATAGTCTGTAATATGTATATAAAAAACATTCATGGCGCCAAAGATTGATTACCAGAGCTTCAGTCGACTCTTACGTTATCTCACAAATTTGGTTGCCAGTGTTATTACCCAGATTGCGTATACAAGATCAATCGCTTAGGAGTAAACAACGTGTAAAACTGTTTTTATCTTTTATTTTCATTTCTGTTACATGTGGTTTTTACCTTTTACATGTGTAGAATTGTGCGTGTATTTAGAAATGAGCCTGAACGTTGTTGCTCAGATTCAGCTTTCTGCCTGTGTGGATAAACGTTTTTATCGCGTTATAAGTTTTTGTTTGACTTTGTTTTCTTAGCAGTGGGAGTGATTGGGATTGGGTATAAGAAATGGGCTAAACTAAGTCGACAGTTGCACGATTAATGCCAGATGTTAACGAAGGTAATTAGTCTGGATGCATCTCTCAGCTTAAATCATTAGTGTGTGTTACACTTTCAGCTCTCTTGCTCTGCTCTTGCTCTCACGTCATTTAAAAATGTTCAGTGTCATTTTGTGCCAATGTGTGTGTTTTGTAATTTAAGCGGTTCTTGTTACATGTTGTTTATGTTGATGGTTGTGCAGTCTGCAAACTTTTATTAATTTAACAAGCATGCGCATTCATTTGCATATAAATTTCATGGATGTAATGCAAATTTGGCTAATTATTGTGTGCACAGTTACACACGTAAAATTGCGATGTTTGATTAATACAATATTATTATTGCTCTCTATTGCGTGTATGGTGTAGTGAACTTTTCATACAAGTGGAGTTGTTTATGACTACTAAATACCGTATTTTTGTTAGTTTTATGTTTGATAATAAGTGCGAGCAGTTTAAACCGGTTGGTAATTCTTTGAATGGAAATGATCAGTTATTTTTTATCAGTTGCTAAAGTTAAGTCAGTACGTCTACTTAACTTTGCTATTGTTTCTATGAAATTCAGTGCATCATTGTGCAATTTAGTCCATCAAGTCATCGACAACTTTTAAAGTTACGAATGTAATTTCTGATTTTTCTGCGCAAATTGAATTTAACTTTAAATTAAATCCTATTTATACATTTTGACTTATTATATACTGCTTGAAATTTTGATTAATTATATGGGTGTGATTAGCAGCAATGTCAAATTCTCTTTTAAAAAGAAGCAACATTCATTATTGCAATTTGAATCTTTAATTATTAGCTTAATACCGTATAAGCAAATTATAAAAAAACTCTAATTACTCTAATTAGTAATAAATCCTGGTTAATAGCATTAGATTGTAGTTTTGGATCTTATTACGGTTTTTTATGAAGAAGTACATTTGATCTGAAATCAATGGAGAACGTTGCAATGTGTTCCGGAATTTACGAATCAGAATTTTTTGTGCTGATAGATGAAGTTATTTTGTGAAAATATTTGGCATTCATGCTGTCCTGAATTTCGAAATAAAAAACTAAATCGAGTACTTGAATGTAACTCTATAAATTTTATACTGTATATGAAAATCACTTTTAGGTATTATAATTATTTCGTTTTACATCAAAATTCAAAATGGACTTACGAATTAGCATTCACTTTAATTATTTTTTATAATTGGTAGTGTTTAAATCATAGTAGTGGTGTTCAATTCTTTGGTGATATAATTGAGTGATATGAGAGTTCATATGGGTAGCTCGACTATTGGGGGAGTTTTTCTTTTTGTTAGGTTTTGTTAGAAATGCAGTGAAGCTACAGGATGATTGTACATTGGAAAAATATCATTTTTATTTTCATACTAAATGTGCAAAACATCTACTGTACATTAAGCAGTATTTTAAAAAAAAACTTAACAAATGATCCAAGTTTATTTTTTTATCATAACAACGCTTCCAACAAACAATAAAGTAGTCCAAATTTTTTCTTTAAAAAAAAAGGCTCAAATTAAAACATAAATGACGTTAGTTTGACTTGTAAAAAGCAAAACCCAATTTAAATTTTCTAGAATCACTATCGAAATCCATATAAACATTTTTTTTTATCTTAGTAATAATATACTGTATAACTAAGTGAAGTGGGTGCTGTAAAATAATTTGGGTTTAAACATTACCGTACTGTATACTACTGTACATTGTGATAAATTAGCGATTTTATTTTTTAATGGTTGATCGACGTTGTTGTTAAACAATTCCACTGCTTTTTGAATATAACATGTCGAGCGTGTTATTTGACTTTTCGTGAACACGCTGATGGCGATGGAAATGTCGTTCGCATTTTTCATGCTGTTTTATTTTGTTTTCAATTATTCTTGTCCTAGGAGAAAACGTTCATTTATCATTTAAACATGTTAATTAAATTCGATGATATTCTTTAAGTTTCACGCACTGAATTAGAGAATTAATAGCTGCCGTTCAGCGCACTATATAACATACTTAAACTTAGGTCCAGCATATTTAACTAATACCAATTGAATAAATAAAAAACTCTAATGTACTTACGATGTTGGTTAAGATGGTGCTAAATCGATTTTTAAAACTTTAACAGCCATTTAATTATGGCGAGAGGTCCTAAGCAGTGTTAATGTAACAGATAAAGCAAAGAAAAAGGACCTAATTATGTTTTTTTAATGTTGTTTTGGACATCTCTACTTGTTTTCATTATTTGAAATTCTCGTTATTAATATTTTTCGTTTAGCAAATAAAAAATGAAAATCCCATTTGTTATGAAATTTGCTCACGTCATTTTCAATCCTGATGTCGACACTTATTAATTGGCGAATGTTTCATATCTTTTATGTTTTCTATACATTACCCAGTTTATATAACCTATATATTTTTAAATGAAAAATTTAGATTAGGTGTTTGACATCCCACTTATTTATAAAGCGTTTTCACCTGTCAAAACGCCTAAGCTACAGTCAAAAAGTGAGAGCAGGCAGGGGGTAACACGCAAAATGTCAGCCTAAATAATAGCAACAATATTGTTTTATACAAAAAAAAAATAAATAACAGAAAGTGGCAACAACTTATTTGCAATATTTTTTCTCTCTCAATCATCAATTGTGTGCTTCTAAAAAAACATTCCGCTTACGTTGAATATATTGATAATGCAACTTTTGTATTGACGTGAAAAATGTCACCGATTATTACACTTAAAATATTTTCTGCTATTAATTTCACATTTTGCACTTATATTTCCATCGCTATCCTTACTAACTTATTAATATTAAATACGCTTCTTAATGCAATGTTGAGAAACTTTTAAAAAAAACTTATTTAATATTGTCGATGCTTTAATGAAAATAGTGTTTTTAAAACTTTATAACAGTACGAACAAGTGTATTAAATGCAAATAATTAATTACAAATAATAAATAAGTGGGATAATATTATAACTTTATAAATATAAGTGATTTTGTTAAATGTTTATAAATTTGTATGACAAAATAATGTGGAGAAAGTTATCGCAATTTAGTTGACAATGTTGGTATTCTGCACATATCATTATTGTATATTTGTACAGACATTCAGTACATCTAAATGTCATGCCATCTAATTGTTAGTCCATGCATTTGGGACCTGATAGTTAATCCAATCAGCGGATTAATGTTTTATATGCGATATCAAATTAGCGTGTAAATGTTATGATTTGTGGCGTGTGACGTGACATTTTTTTTTATATTTTTGTTGCTTTCATCAATTTTTATCTCCCCCACTCTCTATTTTGTTTTGATAATATAAGTTTTCTAACTAGCCTTATATTTTTATGCTTAAACAATTACTTTGGAGTTTGCCATTTAAATTACAGCATTTCTAACTAAATAGACTGAGGGATTTGCAACCGCACCCTCTACGATGTATGCTGCTGCTTTATGGTAATTGATAGACAAGCGTTTCATGCTGAAGGAAGGCGTTTACTTCATCATGAAACTCCCCTTAATTCATCCACCCACACATGCACCCTTTAGAAACTCTATGCACAAACTATAATGTACATGGAAAAGAAACCCACCCCCACCCATACGATGGTGTCTCATATTTATTTAACAGCTAAAATTAACGACTTGAGTTCGATGACTCAAAATGTTGATGCAACATCACGTACAATAAAATGTTTCATTTTTATTCTGTATGTCCTCGTTAATATGATTTTTTATCACTTTTTATTCACACCTACTTATATACATAATAAGGAATTGGTACAAGAAATCGGAAAGGACGTGAAACATGATGCAATTTCAGATATGTTGACAAGACACAACATTGCTCACTACTTATTTTAACTGCTAAAATTACATATTTATAAAATAAATTGTTTAAAGGGGAAAACGATTCGATGTTAAGTCAAAAATATTGATGATTTCGTGACGTTTTTGTGTTAGTTTTTGTAACTCATTGTTGAGCAATGAAGTGAAATGTATTATCTTGAATACCTGGCGTAAATGTTAACAGGAAAATAATTCAATGTTAAGTATATAAATTCACTGCATTGCACTTCATTGACTTAACATACAGTAGTGTTTCCTACTCTGTAAGCTCTTGTTTATCTAAAATCTAAATCAAGTGTCATTTTGCTGCTAATGCATCCTGTGTCACTTCCTTACACTGAATAGCTTATACGGTACAATATAAAAAACATAAGGTGCTTCGCTAGTCTTTTCTCTGTTTCCCTTGTAATTTCCAATACATTTCGTCGTTTTGCCATTTACTCGTGTTTTGAGTGAAGAAATTATAGTTTACATCGTCGTCTGTGTATTATTATATACACATACAGTATACAAAAACGATGTGAGAAAAAGTAAGCGGATATACGAGCTCGAATAGCAAGCTGAAGACGGTATATGCTGTGCCGTGTATTTTCTACGATGATGAATTCTATCATCACCATCATTTTGTCCCCTAGCTCGCTCATAACGTGTGAAAGTAGACAGCTGCAAATCGTTCAGGTTATCGCTGAAGCTTTCTCTATATAGAATTACAAGCTGAGCAGCACTGTTAAAACTTTTTTATTTTTTGTTTCTGGTTCACTATATAGTTGGTAAAAGGAACCAGATATGCTGTTTTTGTCTACAATGTTATTTAGTGTTTTATGTAATAGAAGAAATGAACGAGTTTCTTCTTTAAATGAATGAGTCGATGAAAATGTTTGAAAGGCAAGTTCAACTTCGTCATTCATTATTATTATTAGAACTTGGACGTTATAAGACATCAAATTATGTATCGTTTAATGGTGATATCATTATAATCATTATTACAGAAACACAGTTTTAAGACTGATGTAAGTTACTGGATGTCTAAGTAATTTACTGCAACATATTGAAGTGCACTTTATATAAGAAAATGCTTCAAAATTGCTTATGTATTCAGTTTAAGTACTTATTTTAGTTGACGCATCTTATCGTGGGTTTTTCTAGGATTGACGATAAAAATTGAATATCTTTGAGAACATAAGAGATTAGTATCAAAGGTTGACATGCCACATTTTTTTATGTTTATACCACATGCCTTTATATTTCTGATTTATGCTACTTTCACGTCCGAATTTAGGGGGATTTACGATGTCTACTGCTTTTTTTTTTTTTTTTTTTTCAAAAAAAAAAAAAAAAAAAATAATTACTTATAAGCTCTCTTCTTATTATTCAACACTTTTATTTTATTCACTGTGTTTTTTTATTATTTTTGTTGGCTGTCGGCTGACTTTTTAAATCTTCCTAATATATAAAAAAATTGAAAGAAAAGTAAAGCGAGAAAATCAGGGTGGATCAAATTAAATGACTGGGATTTAGATATAGTAGCCATATATGGGAACTCGTATAGATTTAGTATCCGACGAATTTTATTTTTAAAGGGGCAATTTTAAGGCTTTCTTATTTTCTTTTTCAGTTTTAGATCAAATGTCATGCTTTATCTTTTATTTAACAACGAATGTCAGTCGGTGCCTTTTTTTTTTCTTTTTTGGTTTTGTTGTTCAATATTGTTGTTGTGATAGACGGTTTCAGCGTTTTATATGGTTCATGTACAAACATGATTAAGGGCAGTTGGCCCTTGAGCACATTTTAAACGAAATTCTTATACCATAATACACATGAGATATATATAAAAGTGCACATTTTAGGAAAAATTGGCAATTTGATAAAATGAAATGTCAGGGATTTTTTTACAGTGCCGTATAAACATAAAATGCATAATAAGCTGTCGAAGTTGTTTACGCCAAACGGTCGATTTTGGTCATTTAAAAATGTGTAGGAAATTTGTACTGATTTATTTCAAATGGTTTACAAACTGGTTTTTAAAATGATTAAACTGTGTGTTGTGTTTGTAATCGTATGTTAAATATAACTTACTATCGTAATAGAGTAAGTACTGTAAGATAAAATAACTTAATTATTAGTCACTATTTTTAAAATATTGAAAATGACATTCGTTTTTTTTAACAAAAAACAATTAACTTAAATTGTTATTTGGATAAAAACAAAATGCTTATTTGTAGTGTTTATTTTTAGCTTGAAAAAGTTTACTAAATTTAATATTATGACATACAGTAGTCAAATCATATTCGCTTCATTGAATTGAGTGTAATCGACCGTTGTTATACTGTAGTTAACTCACGTAATTGCTCGTTTAGTTTGTTGTTTTGCTAAAAAAAAAAAAAAAAAAAAAAACTTTTTAGACTAAATTGTCATAACAACGCAATTCTGTTTGAGCCAATTTGTTTTTTCCTCCTTATTTATAGACATCAACTGTCATTTTGAAGCCAATTTAAAAGTTAGAAATTTGTCATTGCTGAATTTAATTTTGTTTCTTTCCACATGATAAAAAATGAAAAAGAAAATTATACAGGTTTTTAAAATTATATGCAGTTTATTTTTCTGTATGTTGAGAGTGATAGAATGCAAAGAAGATTAAAGAAAATAAATCTTGCGACTTATTCGCATGTTTATTTCTTCTATATTTATATTGCATCATCCATATACAAGTTCATGTATGAAATACAGTGAGAGTTTGAAAGTTTTTTTTTTTAACATAAACCGTTCATCATTAATCTAATAACTTCTAAACGAAATTCGTCATTGTCATAAGCAATGTACGAGAAATATTATTTTTTATATTAAATCTATTCGTATACAGAATTGTACAGTGTCATTTGTTTTTTCAGCCAAAGTTCATAGACCCATATAACAGCATTAAATTTGAAAGCGAAAAATTGGGTTCGAAGCGTTTAATCTACTTTGCTTATTTGCATCTCGATCATTATTTCAAACGAATGAACTTGCAGATAACATAATAAATTGAACGTCAAAAAATATAAATCAACCAAAAAAATAAATTTAATTTTTTTTGATAAGTTTAAAATTAAGTTACAGCTGATTAATCAGGCATTTCTAATAATTTAATTGTATTTAGCATGTATTAAGCACCACGTACGGTAAATGTACTAAGGGTTTTAGCCAGATTTAGCTCTTTGAAATCAAATGCCAAGAAAAAATAATTTATTTTAAAATGCAATCGTTTAGATATTGTATGTTAGTTGGCAGAATTTATTTTGGAAATGATTTATGTTTTTGTCTCCTTGAGTTTTTAATTCAAATGAATTGTCCTGATATTCTCCTATTTCTTATTTGTTGTATATTCGGTTTGGATATACAGTATAATGCACACTATATAATTCTGACGTATATTTCCACGCGTGAATGGTCTTTTGTAAATTGTATATGCGAAAGGATTCGCAAAAAATAGATGTTTCACGGACTATTTATGCTCAACTGCCGCTTTGCTAAACTCTTTTTTGTTGTGCATATATTTATCTAACTGTGATGTCTACAAAATTGTACATGCACACACACACATATAAGCATATAAATAGACGCATTCGCAATATATGAAAAATATAAACGTTATATGGCTGTATAAGAGCATTTGCAACCGTTAAATATTACTCAAACCCAATTCAAAGCGATTGTTTTGTCTGTGGGAAATGAAAATGGTTTCAGTTTGAAAATGCAATTTGGTGTACTGTATTTATAGTCTAAGATTTCTGTAGGTAAATTTATATTCAACTGACTTTAAGACTTTATGGGCAGCACGTCCAAGTCCATTCATTTTAATTTCAACTTGTTTCAATCCTTTGTCTAAACTTCTAAAAGCATTACAGTCAGTAAAAGACTAAATTTATGTACAGTAGCTTACTGTATGAGAGTTGTTGATGAAATTTTTGTTAACGTTTCTAATAAAATGTAAAAAGTTTTGTTGGAAAGCTTCCACTTGGGTTT
The DNA here is from genome assembly GCA_013389785.1 of Helicorthomorpha holstii. Taxonomy (NCBI): domain Eukaryota; kingdom Metazoa; phylum Arthropoda; class Diplopoda; order Polydesmida; family Paradoxosomatidae; genus Helicorthomorpha; species Helicorthomorpha holstii. Next base: position 36,690,695 of record JAAFCF010006596.1, on the reverse strand, counting down.
GCAATTGTCTTTTTGAGTTTTAATGGTCAACTATCATAGGTACAAGAAATCCTTTCAATACATACTGTATCTAAGACATTTCTTGATGTAACTTAACTTTATATTTTTATAATAAATTTAAGCATTTTTTAAAAACTTTATTATTTAACATCTAAATTTATATGATGTTTTAAATGCTCGCATATTTATGCGCTTTTCTGTTGTAATTTTGTTGTGTACATTATATGATTTTGTATGTAATGTACTTGTATAGTGTGTCATGCAGTAAATTGCTTTGGCATTAACAAAAGTTGCTTCTTCATTCTCAACTCTTAATTCCAACCATTTGCAGTGCCGCAATTGCACTTATGAATTATGAAGTTAGCTAATATTCTTATAAGGTAGTCTATAAAGTGGCTAGTTTACTGGCTATTAGTGTGTGAAGTAAGCTCAATATATTTAGATTACAACGATATATTATACAGACTACAGCGTTGTAGTAGCTGGTTTTGGCTGGGCACCGTGTGACATGTGATGTTATGTATGGCTGTGGATCTTTGGATTCTTTTGATCATATTTTTGGCTTATTGTGTAATGTATGTTTTAATATAGAGCAGACTTGTCGAGCCGTTATCTTTATTACACATGCAGTACTGAAATTTTGTATTTGCATGCAAATTATATGCATTATTCGTTATAATAATATACTGTACCACTAAAATTTATAAATGTTGTATTTCTCAAAAAGTTTTTATTTATTTGTAGTATATAGTCAATTGCTTCTGGGGATGAACAGAAACGCGTAGTTATTATTCCTGTTTTCAAAGACTGCGCATTAATATATTAAAATAGGAAAATATGGACATCCATAATTGTTTTTATGTAAACCACATTATAATAAATGTTGCAGTGGTTTACAAAGTGGTATTAATGTGGTTCTGGTAATGATGTATATGGATTTTCTGGATTGTAAAGCAAATGACTGCTGTTTGCATGTTTGATGGTGAAAATTAAAGTTCTGTACAGTGTGTAAACGACTTTAAAATGATCTTAAAAATGGCGTAGAAATCTCTGAAAGTCATGTAAAATGATAAGTAGAATAACTTAGTTTGGGCTATTGAGATAGCGGTATAATTTTATGATGTTACTTGTCAAGTTTATTTTGTACTAATAAAACAGTCCTTTATTGTTCTATTGACTTGTTATGTGTCTGAACAAAATCAACCGTGTTGTTTATTTTATGTAAGTTAGTAGTAAAGAGTTTGCATGAATTTTTTTTTTATCTTAAAACGAAATCGTCTTATATCCAATAGAGCTGAAAGCTATTTTCATTGGGTGACATGAAGCATTGAACAAACGTGAACATTGTTTAGTTGGCAATTGCAAACCAAACGAAACTGTCGATGATAAAGTGAAATAGTGAGAAGACTTCTTGGTGTGTGTGTGTTTTTTCGTTCTTCTTTATATTTATATATTGCAACGAGTCCAGCGCTTCCAGTTCAGTGGTTTGGAAATTTAACATTCAAAGCATGGGATGTGATGCGGTTGACTAAAAGAGAAGACAACACATACAAAGACTATTGTGTTGCAAAGGCGTTTTGTTTAAAAATAAACACTCATTCCACTCCTTTATTTTTTGTCAATTCGTGTAAGAGTTTGTCACACAAAAAAATAGCTTTTGCACAAACTCTTAAAAGAAAGATTATTTATGAACAAAATTGCAAGTGGGATAACGAGATGGGGATGTAGCTCAAATGGTAGAGCGCTCGCTTAGCATGCGAGAGGTACGGGGATCGATACCCCGCATCTCCAAATATCTTTTTATCCAAGACAAATTTTAATAATCATTAATTTTGCTTTTTAATTTTATACGCAAAATTTAATCTTCCTAAGAAGCATTATCTTTTTTTGAGTGTAACATTTATTTAAGTGTTATTGATGAAACGAAACCTTTTTTTAAAAAAGATTTTGCTCATTGAATCTTAAGAGACCTAACTTTTAAAAAGATAAACTTTAAAAAAACTTTTAGTACAAGTGCATGACATTTTATTATTAATGCATTCCACTTAATTTTAGGTTTATAATAATACATTAGAGTTACTGGTGACCTAGTAATTGACATCTAAACACGCCTTCATAGACTCTCCTGTATTTCTTGTTGTAATAAAATGTCAGCAATCGCATACTATGAAATTGGTGCTAAAATGCTTCTGCAGTAATTTTAATTTACTATTGCTAAAAACTCAAGGAATTCAAGTTAAAAAAAACTTGTCATGACTAATTCTATATTTGCCATTAGTTATCTAATATATATTTTAAATTATGTACATTAATGATGTTGAATCATTAGGGGATGTAGCTCAGATGGTAGAGCGCTCGCTTAGCATGCGAGAGGTACGGGGATCGATACCCCGCATCTCCACACTTTTTTTTTTTTGGATAATGTGATGATATACTTTAACTATTAAAACAAGTATTATTAAGTATAATAGAAATTAGACATGCAATACATTATTTGGAATTTAATACAGCGACTCAACCTATCTTTAATATGGATGGAAATAGTTAGGAAAATTAATTAATGAGTAGAATTATTTATACGGTAGATTCTTCGCAGATTGACGTAAATAATGATAACATTTTTAACATTAACTCGAATGCTATTTTTAGAAAAGTACAAATTAAAAAGTGCATTAACTTATTTGAAATTACTATATACAAATTTCTATTTTGTTGCAGGTAATGCCATGTCGACTTTCACAGTAGCAATTTCGTCTGCAAAATGATGTACAGACGATTGTCTCGTCGGGACGATTCTTTGATATATGGTTAGAAAGGTAATGTGAATCTTTTAAATTTTATTTAAAATGCGAGTATGTACAGTAAGTTATAATATTCCCAAGGCATTTAAGGAGAAATACCGTACATACAGTAGTACAGAAAAAGTGTATGTCGGTGTTTATGCAGTCCTATTATTCGCTAATGGGAAGCAAATCTTGTTTCCTTCATAGCCCAGTACGTGAATGTGTTACGAATTTGTATTAAAAATGTACGAAGAAGATTAGGTTTCACAAGCTGTAAGGCTTGTTTATTGTTGTAAAGGGTTTCATTTGATAATGTTTTGTAGTATTGCGTTGACACTCAACAAGCTTTTGTTGTTCATGTACTGTACTGTACCTACTGAACACTTTGTAATACATAATACGTGTAGCTGTTTTCATTTATAACATTTTTTTGGACCAATTTTAAAGCATGTTTTTGATCAATCACGAACTTGCAATCATTTTGTACTGCAGTCGAGTCTCGTAACGAGATTGATTTTTTTGGGACAATTGGGTGAAATGATGAGAAAACTAAAATTCTGTATTGGTCTGCCGATGGCAAGTGAACAAAATATTACTGTATAGTGCATTAACTTACAAGTTACTGAACAAAAATCGTGTCAGTTTATTTTTTTGCAAACAGTACTGTAGCGAAATTGTATCTGAATTCCAGTTAAAAGTTAATTTACAGTAAGTGGTTTTTAAATTTTTTAGTTGCAAAGTTAGCTTTTAAAAACGAATTGACATATTTCGTATAATATTTGGTGTTGTTTGTTTGCAATTGGCGTTAACGTCATACTGTAAAATTAATTGCTTTAATTAGCTAGGGGTTTTTAGTCGTTAATTAAATCATTGATTTTGTCTAATATCAACATTGTTATCGAGTTATCTTCGTTCGTCCAAATGGCAAATGCAAATATTTACTGTACATTGAAGCAGCTATAGTATAAAATTTGTATTTTATTTTTTTTATTATATTAAACTCGATGGCTAAGATTTATTTACTTTTCGGTCAACAAGTACATGGAGAGTTGTAGTTTGATCGACGAAGTAAATCGTTCTCTGCTTTTTCTGTTTGTCAATGTAATTAATGAACAACTCCCTTGAAAAGCATTAACTATGAATCTTTATGTAATCAGTGAAAAGAGTGAATGAATTAGTGAGCTACTCTATGATGAGAAAGCGGTTGGGCTTTTTTTTATTTAGCTCTCACAAGCATAATTGAAATTTCAACTTTACTAATTTGATTTGAGTTTGTAATTAACGAGATTTGTACATTAATTCTCCGACACGATTCGTAATTAAAAAACAACGAAGAAAAAAATACATAATGGATTTATGTGTTTATATAAAACAGGTATTTTATGCGATCGGCTGTTGTTGAGATACAGTATTTATCTTCTAGACAATTTTTTTTGTTGTAACCAAATCACTTAATCTTAGTACAAAATTAAAGGAAAAAAAAGTTTAATGCACAAGCATTTAATATACAGTTTTAAGCATTAAGAAACATTAATTTTTTTTAACCTTACTGTATACGAAATTGCAAAAAATGAAACCTTTATGTATAGAATTAATTTAATATTTTGTGAACTACTCGTATAATTTCATTTCAAGTTAATTCAATATGTGTATACAGATAATTTATTGCAAGTTTCAATTTTCGGTGACTATTTAATATCCAATAACCGTTTATAATTAACATCACGTAATGTTTTTTAATTTTGCCGTACTGTATGTGTAAATACAATAACGGTATGCTGTAATTTCTAAAATATCAAGCTTATTAAGCTATTAGTATTGTACTGCTGACTTCCTGAGTGCACACAAAAGTATACCGGTAAATAGTATGAATAAAAATTAAAAGCAAAAGACATTATTAATACGCCAAGTGGGTCTATCAAACTCATAAACAAGTAAACAATGAAAAAAAAACTTCATTATCCTCAATCGCTCGTAACATTCTTATTGCGTACTACTTTATTGTTTAATGGCCGACTGTGACGTCATTAAAAAGCAGGAGGAGGCATTGCATCTCCACACGCTCGCAAACCCCATAATACAAAATAAACGTAAATATATATAAATTTGTAGCTCTCAAACACAGAAGCAAACAAATGAAATATTAACATCGCCGAATTTTTGAACTTTGTGCAATAAACAACTCGCTCCATTTAGCAATTTCTCATTTTTATGATTATCACTTTCGATATACTTGATGGAAGATTTATTGATTCCATTAATGGGTTTCCCTATGTACTGTAGAAAAATACTAAGGAAAAACTTAAGTTGTATAGATAAACAACACAAGCGCAGCTTTAGTGTTTGTTGTGTAAAAGAAATTTATAAAAATAAGAAAAGAGATCTCTGAAAGCGTTTATATATTCAAAGGTCTTTTAAATTGCGAATAGCATCTTAAAATCTATACAAAAATAAATCAATCAACGTGGATTGCCTTAACGTTTCAACACTAAAGATAAATCCCACCCTCCTCTTAACTCAAACTCAACCACCTCCCTCTATTCTTAAATCTTAACTCCTTCTCCAGCTCTTTCTTCATTTGATGCTGTTTGACAACTTCACGTATAGAAACATAAACAGCTGCTCTAACACTATGCTCAACATGTCACGATTACGAGTATTAAACTTGGTAAAAATTGTCCTACATGTTGTTTACTTTATTCAAATTTAATTGAGTTTTGGATACAGGATATTTAAGATTGTACAAGTATACGGTAAATGTTAATTAATACTGAAATCAGACCTGTAAACATGATCGATTAATACTGAAAAGTTTAAAAATTAAAGTGTAATAAAAATATTGTGAAGAATGGGTTTAGAAGATTAACATGCTTCTGTTAATTAAATGTCGATTGCATTACTGTAAATCTTTCATGTAGTAAAAATCTACTGTATGATTGATCTTTTGAGTTAATGTTTCATTTACTGAATATCAGCAAAAAAAAGTCTACTTAAGAGTTTGCATTTTATTTTTAGAAATAAACACATTAAGCATTGAATATAAAATTAAAAGTAGGATTAAATAAAGCATTAGGAAATCTAATAAACAACGGGATATAACTTAGAAGATATTACGGTAAATCTTACCTAAGTGTACATTATTACATAAAAAATAAAATTCATTATACAGTCATAGTGTGAAGTAATCTGGGTTCAAGAATTTATGGCAGTGTTTTCTTTAAACAATTTTTACTGGGTTATTTTATTGAATGATTTAACCAATCCAAATGTTATGGTTTGAGAATCATTTGTCTTATTAAGAAACACTTGACTTTTGAATTATTCTTCTTCAAATCAGAGTAGTTTCGGTGTCATTGAGTCTTGATTTTCTCAGTTGCGTGTCAAGTATAAGTTTCCGTTTGTACATCATAACTTATCAAGTGCCATTGTTAATGGTAGAAAGATAAAAATATTCTTTTATTATTGTTTAAAAAAACAACATTGAAAGTCGCCAATGATGGATAAGTGTTCCGGTATTATGCTTGTCAATTAATGCCCTTTCGTTTTTTTTACTTCAAACTTTTTCGTTTGATGATATGCTTGCTAGTACTGTAGATCAAGTGGTAAAAAGAAAAATGACTATATATCGTGTTTATACTTTATATGGATTATAATATTGAAATATGCAAAGAGTACAAATGGAGGCAACACCATGCACTACACTCACGCAAAATCTCTTTATTTTTCTTTCAAACAACAAACACCACCCTTTTTCTCTATGTGATTGATTACTCTTTTACTTTTTTGCATATAGGAAAGAGTATATAAGTAAGCAATAATCTATATATTGCTTTTATTCTTGGTTATTTTTTTATGAGTAGTATATATATAAATAAAGCTCTTTTCACTGTCGCCACCATTTTTAATTTGTGCTTAGCTCTTTATTAAATCAGCCCGACAGTGTGTTCGTCCATGCATACAAATACCGTACATCAAACTTAAAGCAATCTTGATTTTTTATAATGCTGTACTAAATGCATTGATGTACTGAATATAAATAAAGGAGTGGAAAATACTTTGTTCAATGCTATTAAAATTAATGCAAAAGTTTACTTTTCAACGATGAAACACATTAGCTCTTGAGTATAAAGTCTAATTCTGTTTATGCCAAATATTTTTTTTTCTAACTGATTCTTAGTGTAATTTAGTTTTTTTTTTAAAGGAGAAAACCGTTAAATACTCAGTACAATTCTTATCCGATTTTTTTGTTAAGATTTGAAGTTTAAATTTGCACTTTAATTAACCACATTTTTGAAGTAGCTTGTATGTACAGTGTACTGTAGCTCAATAATGCCTGAATGGTATTTTTTATCATACCAAAGCAAAACAAAAAGATGCATTACTCATAACTTAAAGGCCAATCATACTTTTTAATTACAAAAAATCTAATCGAATAGAAATGTTTGCAATTCAACGTCGTTTTAATATAAATCTTCTGTAGTATGACATCATTTTAGTCGTTTTGGCACTGGTTTATTTGTTTGATCGATATAATATTTCGTTTGACCTTATGGGAGAGTATGGGTCGATAAATGAAATTGTTTTTGTTTTTTGTTATTACTATATCAGCACTCCTCCCACACTAAAATATAACCACATTATCATCATTTTTATAGCTGCAATGGACGGTGGGTGTACAAATGCAACAATAACTTACTTACATGTACTAATATACGCGGTATTACGAAGTGATATCAAAGTAAACTTTTACTCAATGGTCAAAATTCTTGAGAAAGTCTAGCATTGCTAATGGGTAAACTGTAGTGGGTGTTTGTGTGCTGTTGGACTTTTCAAAGTAACAAGAAATGGCCATTTCTACCACTCCTTAGGGAAATTTTAACAATTGGGTTAAAGGAAAAATACCGTATCGTGTGTATGACATAGTTTTGCTTCCAACTTTTATTAGGATTGTTAAATTAACAGGCTTTTCTCAAGCCAATCGTATTATTAAGTTGAAAGCGTCTTACAGCACACTATTTGGGTATTGGCAACGGATTTTTTTCATGTAGATTTGTTGTTCTTTTGTAAGATTTGTTGAGAATGAATAAGTTGAACAATTTTTTTTTACAAAAGAAAAAGTTTAAAAAGAGTTTTTTCTTAGTAGAAAGCAAAACAATTATATTTTTGGAGTTTTATTTGTTTACGTTTTACAAATTTTCTGATGGATTGCATAGATTTACTAACTTAATGAATACTAAATCTATCTCTTTATAGAATGTAGACAGTATTAGCTTTAAACTAGTGAAAATAATTGTGACAAACGACACATCTTTATTTTAATAATAAAGTTAAATAGTAAAGTCAATTTGTAAGTAGCTTTTCTAGTACTAAATGTACAATATATTAAATTTTGAAGCTGGGGGCAGTACTACAGAAATCTCTAACCTAAATTTTGCATTTTTATCTGCCATTATGAGTGCCTTGTAAGGCAATGTACTTCTTATCTGTGTATTTACTATTCAACCATAAACAAAAAAAATGTTATAGTTCTGTCTTTGAATTTAAAATCTTACCCAAAAAAGAAAAATAATTTAATTTTAAGCTTTCATTTACTTTCAAGTTTCTATCTTCGCTTTAAAGCGTTTCTGGTCATGCGCATGCAAATTTATCATAGGGGAACTATAAGATTTGTTTTTAAATGTTTTAATTTAGTTAATTTCACAGTATAAAAAAGCCAAAGTTGTGTTTTGTGTATACTGTAATCGGGTTTTTGTTCCGAGGTTATTGGCCTTGTTCTCTTATGCATTGACTACTGCAGTGGTAAGAGGATGGTGCACTGCGCACTGTCACTTTTATTATGGATTCCTATAGAAACATACACGATACACATACATATTATAAAGATGGTCAGAGGAGCAGCATACAAAACTTTTAATATACAGTGATGTACATCATTTTTTGAGGCTAAACATCCAAGTAGCGTAAGCCCTGTTAACATTTATATAACTTTCAATGTTGCTTTCTGTATATATTTTGTGGGAAAAATTTATCTTTGTATGGAGATGAATGAGCATCCAGCAAGCAACTAGATTTGTTCATTTTACATAATACAGTATAAGATAGCACGCTGTGTTTTTTAAGTCACTTTTTTTCTCCTCTTAAGATAAAAAAATTTAAAAGAGTGCAAAAATCGGTTTTTTTGAGGGGGGTTAAGGGAAGGGGAAGGAAGTGAAAAAATGTAGGACATTAATTCACTTGCTGATTATGTTCAGACTGAGCTTAAGGGATGTTAAAAGATACTTTTTTTTTTAAAGTTGAATGACATAGTTTTTAAAGAAGAACTTCTGTATAGATTCTTTTATGATCAAAGTATAACGTTGATAAACATTGGAAATGTTTTAATATACTTTAATAAGATGCCAACTACCTGTAAATTTAATTTTTAATAATTTTTTTATTGAAATTTTTGAATTTGGATTAAAATGCTTAACTCCATAGTAACTACTGCATGTTGTATATGTCATTTGAACGATTTAATTCATCTCCATCACGCTGTCGTTTAATTTTAATTAACATATTCAATGTTTGAAGAGGCCACTTTCTATTTCACTTTACTTTCAATTATTTTTATACATATTGTAATTTGTTACGCTATAGGACAATGTGAAATTTGAATCTTTAGATTGAAATGTTGTTGCTAGATTTTAATTGTCAAACAATGACAGCACATGAAATTGCTCTGTTAAAATTTAATTAATGTTTTTAAAAATGTAAACTTGATTGGTAAATGTTACGTTGACTTTTTATTGAGAACAACTAAGCTTTATTTAATGAATACTTTTTATTGAAAAAATTCTATTATACTGTAAGCACTCTCAATTTTAAACGACTAAGCCAGTTTATTTTTACATTAATCGTATGTACAATAGACGGATAAGATTTCAAGTTTTAAGCTTTAGAATTTTTAACTTACTTATATTTCTTAAATTGACTTGGAATGATAAACTCTCACATTTCATTAATAATTTAAAACCTAGATGTTTATTGACTGTATTAAAGAAATTTAGTTATTGAAACCAAATGTACTTATTGTATACTGGAAAAAAAATTTTATTTGCTAAAAGAAGATGCCTAAATAAGAGTTCATAGCTTGTTTTTACTTGATAGAGGAAATTCAGTTTCATATGAGATCAAAAAATCTTATGCAAATCAAAAGCTATATAGCTTTGAAGACGTTTATCTTATTAATACTAATCATGATTTAAATATGTAACAGTAAATGCAACGAAAATAATTACTTGGAAGTATAAACAGGCTGTCATTTAACTGTGTTATATTTCCACATGTAAACGTCATTTTAGCAACAAATACAAAAATAAAAGTAGAAGATAAAAAATGATAAAATAACGAAGCAAAAATGATTAGTTAAAGGAATGACAATTAACCTCGTTTTATTGTTTAGAAGTGACATTTAAACAGCCATTTATGCCGCTTTTGTTGTAAATATTTAACAAAAAAGAAAGAAATGAGGTATAATAATGACACAATGCATGTTTGCTGGTAAAAGTGTGTGCAGGGCGATGTCTATGTTTAAGGCGTAATGCGTATGTCATGCCCACAATATTTATAATAAAAACTATATACAGTACTATACATACAAACTACGTACAGTATAATGCTTGCATGTTTGTGTTTAACTGTATAAGTTGACGAAATATGCGTGACAAGACCTACTTTTAATGCTCGACAACATTTTACGCACGTAATATTTACGTGGACATTGCCGAAAATAACGCTTAATCGATTAACACTGTTTTTTAAACATTGTAATACTCTTATTTTGTGCAGTTATTCATTCAAATCCAGTTATCAGTAAAACCAACATTAAGTTTTAGTTGATTTTAGTTGTTATGCGTATCTTTAATGTTCAAGTAGTTGAAGTTTACCATTATCAGTGTCAAATCCTCAGGCATAATTTATCTATCGATTCTCATTATCGTTACGATGAAACGATACGTAATACCGTTGCGGTATGCCGTAGTATAATCTACAGTATATTGCTTTTTCTTGTATTTAGCTCATGTTTGTTGTAGAAATTTCCTGGAGGTTTATACCAATTGGTACATTATTTTGTTATTCTAGTTTGAAGTGGGTGTATTTGTTTGCGATTGATAATTAGTAACGTGAGTGGGATAAAACTGATACTGTTTCGGTCATAACAGCTGGACAATAGTTTTGGCATAATTAGGACCTGGTCTTACAATAAATGCTTTACGAAATCTACTATTGAGTTTTTGATTGCTTCATCCGATATAATTATGGTTAAAATGAAAGCACTTTAAAAACTCGAGAGTAAATGATGCATTTAAAAGTTTGTCATGTTATTATCTAATTTTTACAAAGTGTTAAAGAGAGTATTGATTTATTATTTTTATAAATTACTGTGTGTAATTGTATGATTAAATGATGCGCATTAACACTTTTTATTTGTAATGTGGGCTAATTTTGTTGTCTTGATACTTTTGGTGAAGTCCCCAGCTTGTGTTGAAGAGAGTTTAATGTGAATTATATTCACCCAACTCGCTTTTGCTGCGTTTACGTTTGTAAAAATCGTTTTGAATTGTTGGAGGAAAAAATTGCGATGGGAGAAATGGAAATGGGGGTATACTGTACTGTATGTATATGAGAATGAAATTCGCTTCGGTTATTTCCAACTATTATTTGAATAAATAATAGCGCATGAAGAAGTAGCTTTTAGCTACGCTCTGACGAATATTGTTTTATCATCATCCTATAAACTGTCACACGTCTTTCCTCTTCCTAACTCTTCACATTGATAAATATCAACAGTATTAACTTATTTAATTGATGATGGTTAACTCAAGAAAATCTGTAAACGACTCCATTAAAAAAAAATCATCTTAGTGCTAAGCTTCATTTTATCGATTTATAGTTTTGATTGACAAAGAAGGGTTTACCATTTTAATATTTGTTGGATTATTTCTTTTAGTTGGTTAAAATTTTCATTAGTTGTTCTGGTCTAATCAACGTTTATTGGCTGACTTTTTGAAGAGATAATCTAATGCCTTATTAACAATTTTTTATTTGGGTTTAAATGATTATTTTGAATAACTGTTTATTTAACATCACATATTATGTACCCGAATAACAATAGTTTGAGTTTATTAAGCGAAACCGTTTTCCATAGCACGTGTTTGTTTGAGATAAGTTTCGTTTTGTGAAAACTGGTAACTGATATCAAATTTGTGTTTTCCGCATTAAAACACACCATTCATCGATGGATATAATTTAGTCAATTTTTTAGTTTAATTCCATCGTTAAAATTTTCTTTCACCGTTTATGTAGTTTTGTTTTATTTGGCAATACAAGTACAGTACAGTAGTTGTAGTTGTACGACGAAAAGCTAATCACCATTACGAATTGCGTAAGTTCAACCATAGCCATCAGATACGTAATAATGGCGGTTGTTAACGTCAAATAAACCTGTTCAGGCATCGTGAAAATGTCCAGATTAATCTAGATTAAAAGTTAATAGGATATTCGCGGCCTGGTTGGCGGCATCATCGACCAAAAAGCGCAGTTACCAATCAGCAATTGTATATGTTTATATTTACATCAACACCGAAAAGATATAAAAAGAAAGAGAGAAATGGATAAATGGATAGATAGTTGTGTAAATATGACTCAATTCCACATTAAATGAAATGGTTGACTTGCCAAAGATGTTATTGGGTTTTTCTTAGACGTCCAGGTTTAGTTATTGGGAGATTCTTGATACCTTTTTATTTATCCATCAAATGTTATTATGATCATGACTGCATTCAGTGCAATTCCTTATATTTTTTGCATTAACTTTTTCTTGTGATTTTGTAACTAAGAAAATTGAAGTTGATACCTAACAAATAATTTTGCACATGCTAATCAAGTTTTTGCAATCTTAAGTCCAGGTTTTTTAAAGATAGAAACATACCATATGCCAATTACGGTATATATAAAGAAATCGTTAGCTTTTTCTTTTTTTTTTGATTTAACAGTGTTTTATTTTTTGAAGTGTAGAACGATGTGGTGTATTGACTTTTTGCAAGTCTTAGGAATCTGTCCTATTTATCAATTAAATATCTCTCTGAAAAACTATTACGGCAGAGCGGTTAATGTTTTTTCTTTTAATTGAACGAAAGAGAAGTATTGATGAATAAAGCAAAGTTCTTTGATGTTTGTTTTGTTGCTTTTAATTAATGTTCACTTCAATTATCTCTCTTTAACTTAGCCGCACATTAGTGTATTGGATTTCTTTTCGGTGCCGGTATGGCACACAGTACAATCTCGCCAAGAAATACAACGGTAAATAAAGTTGAAGAATAGATGCGCTTTTTCAAAATTGTATCTAAATTTGCACACCAAGTTCTTATGACTTAAAATGCCACCGGAAATGAACTGTACAGAGCATGTTAGGGAAATACTGTATTTATAATTACAACTAAAACAACTTTTTTAAACATCATATTTTTGAGAAAAATTTTTATATTACAAGATGACACACTTGTATATTAATATATTTATTATTCAAGAGGAGGCACCCAATTATTCAAATTTCTGATATTAATATTTTTTTAAGTCGACCATGGTTTTATGTCCCACTCTGTATTTCGTTTATTTTAATAATTTCAACACATTCTTTCATATTAAACTATTAAATATTCATAGACTTACTACATTAAATGCACTTCATAATATATTCATCCTGTTTTAAATCCAGTAATTTTTTTCAGAGAAGAAATCATTAAGACTTACCTAAAAAAAAAAGACAACAAAAATAAAGTTATTACTAAAAATCATGATACATTATTAACGAATGAGTGACATAGGAACGCACAGTGTGTTAGATATTTATATATTTATGAGGCAATTCTTATGTGGATTTCGTAGTATAATTGAAATTTGTACGTATTAAATTGCTGTATTATTGAGTATTTTGTACTGCTAAGTAGATGATGTGTGCTAGAAGATTGTATTGTAGTATGGCAATCACGCATAATAGGTAAGTGTAGAGTGATTGCTGATGCTTAAGAATGCCATACACGCATTACACATACTGTAGGATACTATGCAGTGTACGGTACTGTAGGTGAAGTAACTGCTTCTTTTTTATTTGTGTAATTCAGCAAAAAAAGGCACTTCAACAGCAATCTAATTTAATTGAGAAAAGCTTGTGAATTTTAATGCTGACAGATCATTAAACTTTTAAATTGACTGATTTTAAAACGTGTTCCATCACTGATTGTTGTTCATTCTCTAACGAAGTTTAATTTTCAGAAACATTTCGACTTTGTTTTATAAAAACTAAAATTTGTTACCTTTGGTTTTTTTTTAAATTATTTGAAGATAACGTAGTTTCTGTTTGGAACTTGTAGCCTGTTTAATATTGTTTGGGTTTGAGTTTTAAACCAAATAATAAAAGACAACATTTCGTTCTTGTATTATTTATGACGGTTACCAACTTTATTGCAGTACTTTTTATAATTAATGGTGGCTTAGTCATAAAATCTGGCCAATTAATAACGTGACAATAACTGCATAAATCAAGATTTTTTAAAGATTTAATTTTTTATTAGTCTGAAGATTTCATGTTTATTTAAACTCTTAGACTGGTGCCTAATGCGTTTCTGTATACGTTACTTTCATGAAAAAGTTGCATTATAAGATTAAGTTGTTTAAAATTAATTAACATTGTTAGAGTATCGTACAAGTTTAATGGCTCAAAAGTAATGCTCTCCAGTTTTTTTGTTTTAAACTTCGGATCTACTGTACGTTATACCAGTATAATAGTATTTAAAAACTCGAATAATGTATTTTGCACACATTTTTACGAAATGTTGTTTATGGATTATGAACACTAACCTTAAGGTATAAATTGTTGTTAAATGCATCAAAGAATAATTTGTGTGCGGTGCACTTCAGGCATGTAACTTCACTGTATTTAAAGCTGTATTTAAATTATTATTATTATGGATCATGGGGATAGCAAACCTATTATGCATGAATATTACATGAACGACTAATGAGACCAAATAAATGCCAGGCAGAAGTTATGTGGTTAAAATGTAGTTTAAGTAAAGCTGACTAAAACTTATTCAAGCAGTAGAGAGAATAACAAGGAAAGAACACCGGAAAATTACTGATGAGGTTTCTTATTGTATTTTATAAAGTCTTTTGTCATTTCAATTTAATGTTCAGTTTTCTTTATCTACACTAAAGAGTTTTTTATTATATTTGTACTAGATTTCTAGAGTTTAGAAATTGAATAGCTGTGTGTTTTTCAAATACAGTAACTAATAAATAATAAACTAATAAACTTCAAGGCACCATTAAACTGAGTTTAATTGTACAAAATAAAATTAATTATTTGGCGTATACAGTTAATTGAATACATTGGATTGCCATGAATTATGTTATGAAACCGAAATTCCTAAAGAATTTGTTGTTTACTTCGTTGATTTCCATTTTCGTAAACTTAATTTCTACATTTTGCTTCATCTTTGTAGTAGCTTGTATTTTCAAAAATTATATGACTTTTGATTTACATTATTGAGAATAGAGCTTCAAAAGCCTTCAAGCCATAGAAACTGACTTGCAATAGACCCTTTGACTTTTAGATTATTGTTAATTTGGCTTAGTGATAACAATCAGTTTACCGTTTACATAACTTACAACATTTCGTTATATTGGCATCAATAATGCTCTCTATTGATGCTCTTCAGCTTTTGTTTGTGTTTTGAAATGTTTTAATCAGATTTTGAAATCGGTTTTGGTAGTTGTGAAAAACGTTGCTACCTTGACTAAAATATTAGTGTACCTGTACACAATAAAATTTGATAGAAGATTTCATAAGATTTTATAACTAAAAACATTTGAAAATAGTTTAAAGTTAATTAAAAATTATACAGTATTTTTCTCAATGGGTAGCATTGCACTGTCAGGTTAAATTTTAATTAGTTAAGAATTTATTAGCAATTTCTAGTTTAGTGCTTCCATTTTTTTAAATTTTGATTTTTGATACTTTTTTGTACATCAAGTGTAAAGATATTTCTCTAGTATAAATTATAGCTTTTTAATAGTGAAAAATGTTATGATTAATAAGAAAAAAAATAGCTTATGTTTTTTCGGTTATTTAGATAAAATGTAATTTTGCCTGCAGTCATGTTAGCGTTTTGTTAAAAGAAAATGTCATGTGCAATATTATCGAAATTAAAATTACATACAGTATATTGCCTGGAACTATACAAGATAATAGTGTATAACCAGAAAAATAATTTTTCAGCGAGAGAGTATCGAAAGATTAGCATTTTTATTTAAAAGTTTTCCTCTTTGCTATTTTTTTATGCTCAAATAGCTGAGGGAGAAAAAAATTAGTCGGCTTTTGCAAAAGACTTTTAAACATTTTTATGTTTGCTTTTCGAGGAAGCTGTACAGTACGTTAGCAGCGTTAATTAATGCATGTCTGCATCCGAATTAGACAAATTATCATTTTTTATTTAATACTCCACTAGTCGTATACTGAAATTTTTATAATCAATAAAAAGTGTAATTGCATTCGCTTGTGAGAAAAAAGATTAGCAGCTGTGTGTTTATTACTACAATTTGTGCAAACTGTTGAAAATGTGTTAATTATAAGTTTGAAGGTAAATTCATCGTTGAATAGTTTTTAATCATGTAAATGTTAATTGCGACAAATAGCAAATTTAATCATTGGACAATTACGATAATAATAAGTTTTTATAATTGTTTAAAAGATAAAAAACTGAAGAAAAGAAACCTCATTAAAATCGAATATTGTTAGCTTAAAGATGAACTTTCCTCAATGAAATTTAAATTTTTGCTGTTAATTTTATCAATTTTTGTAGTATTAATAATTCACTACAGATTTTGTTTTCAATGTAACATAACTACGTGTAATTTGTATGAGCTTTTGAATTTCTTTAAGAAGCACTTTTTTGGTTGTTTAACAATTTCATAATATGAACGGAATGTCTTTGTTATTTTTGTCATAAATAACTATTTTAGTTATTGTAACAAACATTTTTATTTTAACATGAGATGGTTGTTTTTATGTTTTATTTTATATATAAATGACAACGGAGCAGTAATGTTTTGTCATTAATTCATACATGTCAGCAGTTGAGTAGAGTTGTTTTTTTTTTTTTTTTTGGTGATGGCGTCGTTATTTGCAGATAATGTTGTCGGAAATGAGTTGAAGAAAAGTCTGCCACTCGGAAATAGGTATTTTATGTATAAATTTAACGTCATCTAAGCTTTCAAACGAAGATACTAAAGAGCCATGTACATTTCCAAACAAAAAAGAAGAGAAAAAACAAGCATTATTACCCAGCAAAAACGAAGTGATCACAAATGTTGTTTACAGTTTCATATAATACAGTTCCATTACCTGATTCAAGTTGGTAAACATTAGCCTTGCGTATAACTTAGTATAGTGTATCTGGGGGAAAAACTCACAGAAATTTCACTGTTTTACAAATATTTAGAAGCTATTTATGATAAATTGATCGTGTTAAAATTACGAGTTTGATTGGAAGCTCTAAATAATATTGTACATAGCTCAATAGCATGTAACTTACAGTACAATGAACATTAAATGCATAAACTAAGAAGTACTTCGAATTTGCTGCATTTTATTGCAGTTGCTATTGTCATTTGTGCAAGCAGCGCTTAAAAGTTGCTGAGGTTGTTGGAAACATTGTTTCAGTTTTTGCTTAACGAATATTTTCTCGCAATAGCGTTGGCAATTGCAATAGCAAAATGCCAAAAAGGCAATGATGGGCAATGGGCATGTCATGGCCGCGGTTTTCTTTTATTACTTTTATCTGTGTATCTATGAGTATGGGTGTGTGTATGTGTAAGGGGAGCTCTTAAACATTTTACGAGCACAGCATAACACGCATCCAAACTACACTACTTTTATGTATTCCTTGCACAATTGTTATTTTAAGAGTTTTTGTTGGTTGTTGGTGGCGGTGGTGATGGCAAATGTCTTTTACTTACTTAGTGTCCCTTCCCACTTACTCGTATGTTTCTCTTTTTTTTTCTTTTTTGCTCGGTAATATGTAAAAAGGGGATGAGGCTTTTGTTACTCAGGGAATTCAGTGGTCAGAATTTATAAGGCTCCGGAGATAAATCGTGATTCGTTTAGATCTATACATTTTTTTAGACGTGAATTTTATTTCTTCACTTTAACTTGTGTTTTTTTTCACACTTTGGATGACCGTACACTTGTTCATGCGTTTATTGGAGTTTTCTGCTCCAATGTTAACTTTTTTGTTGATTAATATATTTTTGCACTTCTATTGATTTATACTTTAATTCAACTTTTCAACTGGTTTAGTTTTTTATTCAACTTTTAGGAATATGTTAGAAAAGCGAACGAAAATGTTTACATGTTTTTTTTAAAGGTTTTTTAGTACCCAATTATTAACGTACAGTTATGGCATTTTTGACCCTTTTAATGATGTTTTCTTTGTAAAGAATTCCAGTTTAAATGGAAATATAAACAGTGAGTTTATTAAATGAACCGTTATAAGTAATGTTAAAATAAAGATGTCATTGTTGATTTTTTTGTTGTTTTAATGGCGTTAAGGGGTCACTTGACAGTAATTAATAACGTGGACGGCATTTTTGTTTAGCTTTTGTCGCTGGTGTTTGGTTAACTTTTATCTTTCAAAGTGTTTTCAAACTTAAAGACATAATCTTTAGCTTTATTTTGGAGAACATCTTAATTGACCAAACTTTGTGTTGATATAACTTAAAAGCCAGAGTCTTCGTGTACCGACAACGTATAGTACGTGAACTGATAGACGACAAAAAAGTAAAATAAATGAAAGAAAAAGTAAAAAGTGTCCTTAGAAAGGTTACTGTTGACCGTGTTATTTTGCTTTCTTGGTCAATATCTCGAATTAGATGATTAATTCCCCTGCCATAGACATCCAATTAGCTTTCGCAGCATTTACTTCTGTCTTGACATCATCAATCCACATCACAAAATAAAAGAAAACACACTTAGACTTGCTGTACATACAAAGAAAAAAAAACTAAATAAAACTGGCTGATAGTTTCGGTAATTTTTGCCACATAAAAAAATGTACTTAAAATAACAGACCAAAAGCGAAATTTGCCTTAATCTTGCTGTATATTATTTAAGTCTTCTAAAGATAGAAATATCATTATAAACAGTGAAGTAAAAGTAATTCTTTGAAAACTACAATTTTGTTTGTAAAATTTTCCAGAAAAAGTCAAATCTGAAAAGCTGCAAATTGTTCGGAAAAGCAATGATTTTTATAGCTAAATTTTTCTCGTACAAAAAAGGATGAAACTACAGCAACTGTTAAAGAAAATAACTGTAAAAAGTTATGTTTTTGAGAAAAAAAATTATAAAAGCTAAACCTGATTGTTTTTATACGCCGTTTTTGTTTATAAAATATATGCTGCACAAAAAACTTTTTTGGATTTTTGCACAATTTTTGGAATTGCAACATTTTTTTGTTGTATTTTTTGCAAGACGATCATCATCATCTACTTTTGCTTACTCTAACGTATAAGCTTCCATTTTCTCTCGTTTTCTAAGCATAGAGAAATTCGAAGATGCCGAATGATGGAGATGGTGAAGTTTTTTTCATAGAAGCTGTTGTACTCTTACAGTACACAGGTTTTTGTAGAAAATAAGACGCCATTTTCGCTTGGTTTGTAATCGTATGGAGGGACCATAACGTTGGGTTCTTGTATATAAAAAACGAATAAAAATAAGGTATATAAGGAGACCGAATAAAAATATAGAATCGGCTAGCCGAGATAACAAGATTGCCAAGAAATTTCTTCTCAAGCGAAAGATGGAGAGAGGAGAAATAAGAAATGAATGCATATTTTATATCACTGTAAAGTTTTCTGTATGGGAAAGGGAAGGGAGTGAGGGAGGGGTTGAGCATAAAATAAAATATATAAAAAAGCTAAAATATATAGAAAAGTCAAAATTGAAATTTTTTTCCATAGTGGTGGGAGAGTGAGAGTGGTTAGAGCAGATACAGTATTATTCAACGACGACGAATTTTTTACGCATTCTATTTTTCCTGAATCTTTTTTATTTCTTAAAAAATGTTTCAGCTTAAAATTTTGAGTAAAAAAATTAAGCTTTGATATCATGGATGTATACAGAAGCGTTGTGTGTATCCGCATTTCAAACGTTGAGCAAATTTGTTTTGAATGACAATCTGTCTCTTTACTTTTATGTTATGCATTTCATGTTTTTTTTTTCTTTTGGCATTACAAACAGATTAAATAAACATTTTTGCCTTTGCATACGTAATCATTTTGACATGCTGATTATAGATGCCATATTAAATACTCTGTCATAAATGAAACGTTTTTTGTTTTAGAGGTTTTTTATATTGAATAAATGCACTCCATAACATTTTTTTATATTTTTTGATTTTTTTTTAATTTAGTAAAAACATTATTTATCATTCTTATTGACAGTTATTTACTTATTTATACAGTATATTTTAAGTTGTATTAATTCTTCAAAATTTATTATTTTTAGAAGCTAAGTTTGATATTAAAATCACCTTAACATTTGGTTTCTGAGAGCTTTAAAGTTGTAAACTTTGATTAAGAAGTTGTGTACTGTACTTGACAAACATTATAAAATTAAACCAGTAAATATTTTCATTAGTACTTATCATGCATAACAAACTAAAGTCGTTTTAAAATCTGTAAGGCTTTTATGTTGATATAAACCGAAATGTACATAATGATGCTCTGTAAGCTTAAGTAATGTAAGCTTTCTCATAGTTGGCATTACTAAATTACTTTAATTATCATTTGAGGGTGTTATTATGCAACTGTGTTCATTTTGCATTATAAGTTACAAGTACGAAGGAGATCTTTCTTTTTTTTAGTTCACTAATAAAACTTTTAAAAGGATTGCATTTAATTTAGTTAAATTTGTGCTAGAGTGTAAAAAAAGTTGTATGCCGTAGCAACATTGAACATAACAAACTTATTTTCAGTCGCTGTCACAATGTCACAGGATACAATTAAATGTTGTTGCGGTTAAGTTTGATTAAATTTGTTATCACGCTTGAGGAAACAAGTGGATTTAATTATTAACGAAATTTAATCAACTTAGATTTAAAGTAAGTAAAAGCAACCGATAGATACTGAACTATCAAGTAATGTTAATTTCATTTGATTACAAATTTAAAAAAAAGTTTGTTAATTTTTATTATTATTTGACTGAAATGAATTTGTGTCTGCGTCATGTAGTGTAAGACACTTTATTTTTATGATTTGTTAATTAATGTTGAATGAGTACAGTTATATGGCACACGAATCACATTAAAATAAACGATAAAGGAATAATAAACAGAAAATGAGAATT
Source organism: Helicorthomorpha holstii (assembly GCA_013389785.1). Taxonomy (NCBI): domain Eukaryota; kingdom Metazoa; phylum Arthropoda; class Diplopoda; order Polydesmida; family Paradoxosomatidae; genus Helicorthomorpha; species Helicorthomorpha holstii. The sequence goes on along the minus strand of JAAFCF010006596.1, from coordinate 36,669,470 downwards.
TAACTGCTTGCACAATGCTAATAATTAGTAAAAAAGTCTTTATAAGCAGCTTCACAATGTTTAATATTTAAATAATACATTTTGATATGACTTGTATAAAAAATATTGAACATGTTAAACATGTTTATTACTTTGATTATTCAATAATTAATTACGTTTCGATTTTTTATTATTAGTGCATTAAGTTACATGAATTATTTAACAGTATTTGACTTTTTTTTAGTGCAACAGTTATTTAGTTATGTACTTGGTTGACTATATTTGTAATAAATTGTCGCTACTTGAAACATAGCAAGTTATAGTACAACTAATAAAAGTTTAGTAATAAAAAACTACAGAAAGCTGCTTAGGATCTTTTTATTGTAGACAGCTTTAACAATAAAATCAGCACCAAATGTACTTGCATGATTAATAATTGTAATGTGGAAGAGAGCTTGAAAAAAATATAGTAAAGCACTGGCAATCAAAATACCAACCCACTACTGACTTGATTGGATTACATTTTTCTAATCAAAACTTAAATTACACTACATAGCGATTACCCCGCTACGCAAATGTAATTAAGTTTGTTGAAAACGAAAAAGTGGCGTAGCACGTAGCGTTGTCGTTTGCTTTTACGTTTGAGGTCGATAACAATCGAGTTAATTCATCTCCAGACGATGTTAAAGTCAAATTTGTTGCGGGTAAACTTTCACGTATAGTTTGAGGTAAATATAGCAAATAAAACACAGCTCAACCCTTTTTTTATTTTTATTATTCTTTTTAGAAAAATGAATGGCGTGTACAGTGTGGGTGGGAGGAGTTTATAATAACGTTAATTAAGTGGTTGTTTGCAGGCTGCCTATTTGTTTTAAAATCTGTGAAAAACTGTTTAGTGCGTAGGTGAATTATTTCTAATAAAATTGCGTTGTAGTTGTTGTTGCTAAAAATTAGGTAATAAAAAAAGAGATGTTTCCAAGAGCTGGGGATTTTGTTAGGGGGTTTGTTATACATAGAGGATATACTGCACAGTAAATGAGAAAGTTTGTTATATGGGAGATGGAGCAACGCTCGATTGCATGACGTACAATTTATTATCAGGTATGAGAAAAATAATATTAAAATTAATTATGCAGCAAACATGCCATTTTCTTCATAATAAGAGTTGAAACACTTTTAATATAACATTTAATGTTATATGAATGAGAGAGAGAAAAGAGATGCTAAAAACGTTACATTATTTTTTGAATGTTAATTAGAGTTAATGAATTTTTATTATTATGATTAAATCTATTCAATCTAAAACCTTAAGTGTTTCTATGTATGTACGGTATAAATGATAAAGAACTGCGTGTATAATAATAGCTAACTAGTGCATAAAATATGCAAATGGTTTTACATACTGTATTGCCCATTAGATAGCAATTATTAAAATTGTTTTTTAAATATGCTAATTAATATGAAAAGTAAACTTAATTCCCGAAGTTTGGTGAACCATCTTTTGGTAACATTTTGCTTAAGATTTTAGTTAAAACTGTTTTAAAGGTTCATGTTTCATGGAGGCACTGATCATATATAATCCAATTGACTTACCATTTTTTGTCATTGTTATCAGCGTACTTAATGTTAGAAAAGTCTAACTTGAGAAGTAACTTATCTGCAAAGTTAAAATTGAGGTTTAAACTCTTAAGCTGTATTTGTTCTGTTCAATAAACCCTCTCTAATAAAGTTGCCATTTCATTGATTGTCTTGCTCATTTTCACTTTTAAATCCACTCTACTGTGAAAATATTTCCATCATCGTTTTCTCTTAAACTTATAACGCTTGTGCGGTTGGCTATCGATAATGAAATCATGAGTTTGCAGCTTTTTTTTTCTTCTTTTCCCTATCTCTTTCCATGTGTAATTTTCAAAAAACCCCTCCCTTCGTTTTTACATTGTGTTTGCCAAGGGCTTTCACTTCCTTATTATTATCCCAGTCATTGCGGTTCTGTTACGACGAAATGCAATGAACTTTTACAATACTTTTACGCATGCGCAATGAGCCGAAGAGAGTAATGCTGGGTATTTTATTTGTTCTCTTTTTACATCCTTCTGGCTCTTGTCTTTATATTATTTGCACAGCGCTTTTACAATAAGTCATATTTTGCATTGTAAAAAAAAAAAGAAAAAACCGAAAGAAATTAGTTCATACGGTGCCCGCTGGTGGGTATATGCGCACGTATACGAAAGGGTTGAATAAAAAAAAAGTTGATGACAGACGATATTACAATGCTAAATTTTTCTTCTTGAATGAATTTTTGTTATCAGTTTAATGGTTTTTTTCGTTGAGTGCGTGTGGGTGGGAGAGGGAAAATCATAGAAAATACATCAGTGGAATTGGAATAAGTATTGGGATTAACCCTTAGCCAAAGTGATGGATGCTTTAGGGTGTTGCAAGAGATGCTTGGTAGAAAGAGATTGTGGTGTGGCGTAGACTGTAGAAGGACGTTAAGGTGAAGTTTAATCTCGTTTATCTATAAAATATGAGTGTGTATGAAAAGCAGTAAAGATTGTTTGCATTGTTATTTGCAACGGTGTTTCTCAAACTTTTTAAAATGGCAGTATCAGTTTTAAATTTTTTATAAGCGATTTGTACTTGTATGATATAGTTTATTTATTGGAAAACATTATATTGTTATTTATGGTACAATACTTTAAATGAAAAATATACGAATATAGAAGATGCTCTGAAATTTACTTTTTAAAGTATGTTGTGTATACATTTTTGTTATATTAAATTTTTAGTTCACTTTTAGCAAATTTAAATTTAAATGATGCATCATAGGAATACTTTAGCAGTTGTGTAATCAATTTCCATGGTATTTTCTATTGTTTTTATTTTTTTATCCATTTATTTAGAGTTTTTGCAAATTTAAACATTGCTAAAAATATCAAATAACTTTAGTATATCACGTACCGCTTTTTGAGAGTCATTTATTTAGCATATCGAATTGCATTGAGTGTAAAAAGTGCGGAAAAAGACTAAGAAATGAGGTGATGAGGGGTGTGAAATGTATAGTGAAGTTTGAGAAAGATGAGGGAAAAAAGTTTTAATCTCCAATATTTGCGATATGTATATGTGTGTATTATACTGTACATGAAATTTATGGCGTGTGATGAAAAGAAAAACCACTCAAGTGATGATGACAGTTCCCCCACGCGCATGCTCCCCTGCCATTACCCCTTCTCAAAAAAAAAAAAAAAATGTTGTGCATTGTTTATAACTTCGATGACAACGTCTTTCATAGATTTCGAAACCTTCTGCTACAATTTATTGGTTGTGCTGTATCAGCTTTCACCCATGCAAAAAGCCTAAAACAAAATGGCATGTAAGAAGCTTAACATGGTTTATGCTGTCTACAATCTTTTTATATTACATTTTTACACTTGTATAGCTTGTCACAATTGCATTTTTTTATATATCAGGCATTGCTTTTGATTTAAAAGGTTGTAAGAATAGCTTTTTTATTACAGAAAAGTTTTAAAATGTACAATTTTGTTTTTATGGACTAGTTGAGGTTTTTCATTGTATTATACTGTTCTTTTGTGATTCAATATTGTGTAATGAATGATTCAAGAATATTACAATTTTTATTATGAGTTTTTGCTATTATTATATGTAGAAATACTATTTTATTTTTTTTTAGTATAAATTAAATGTTTGTTCATTGTAATCGAAAAACTGTAGTTGTAGGATTTTAATGGAATCGAATTTATTTTATTATTATTCATTTTTAGCTTGAAATTTGATTCGTTTATTAATTTCTTAATTATAATTATTTTCCTTGTTTTATTGGTTTTATTATTTTTTAAATTGTACTTATTGAATTAATTGGACTTTTATTTTTAAAAAGTATTTCATTTACTATACGTGTAAACAGACTTTCTTTTCTTTTATTTAACTTGTTTATTTTTTGTAAACGTGTTTGAATGCACTGAATCTGTAAGGAGGATGTAATTTTTCATCGTGTTTATTGTCCTGTACAGTATTTTCGTCTGTTGTTTTCACCATAGATTGAAAGTGAAAATGGGTGTGGTTGTGTGTGCTGTGCCGTTTTAATATGGTCACACATTATCGTTACGGTTGATTAATCAAACAAAAACACGGTACGTAGCTTTATCTTTAGCTCGTCAACCCATAATCAACCGCCTGCCAGCTTAATTTATTCACTTTCTCACTTGACTCTTAATTAACTGACTTGCATACACACATAATACGCACATAATACGCACACAATACGCACACTGGCCATACTGTACTTTACCACTAACAACATCAATAAATACCCTTTCTTGTACTCCAAATCAAAGGCTTGCATAATCATATTTATAAGAGTGTTTTGTGTCTTTATCGATTATGTAATTAATCGATAGTTTCGGTGTTTTAAGTCACTGTATAATGTTGCATATAAATTTAATAAAAGTGAAAAACTTTTGGGATGGCTAAACCACAGCGGACATAATGCTAATTTAGCAGTTTAACAACCGTTTTTGTCCATTAAAGTTCAAGTGGGTATACTGTACTTGTTTACATGAGAAATTGACATTGTTAATTGACATTCCACTTTAGGTAAAAGCAGTCACTGAGGGAACTGAATTTTACCATATCTTGCTGTAAACTCTATTTAGTTGTATAGGTTTTACTTGCCGGAAATTACCTTAGCATTACATCAAAACTATCAGTCATAAAAACTAAATTAAAAAACTAAACTGCATTGATGTGATTTAATAGATGTTTCTATGTTTATTTTTTAGTTCATCATTAACGTTTTTGTTGTTGAAAATTTTGCAATGAATCTTTTATCGCGTGTCAGAAACGGAATTACATTCTCTGATTTTGTAAATACTAATCTAACTATAACTGTTTTTTATGTTTGATGATTTAGTGTTTTAGTTACGAAAATAGTTACAGTGATTTTTTGTGTTGGCCGTAAATCAGTGCGTAATGCTCTCAAAGTCTTGGACATTTTGAGTGAAACTTTTTCTAGGAAATCATTTTTCTTACGTTGTCAGATTGACTGATATGGTTGGGCTATTGCAGACTTGTTTTCTCCATAAAGTGCCAGGTGGATTTAGGAGGGTTGAGAGCTTGGAGAACCTTGAGTGATTAGAAATCATACTGAATGTACGAAGTAGGTGGCGTACAAAGAGTATAGAAAAATCTCGGTTAGGTCTTAAATCACTGTTGGTGACATCTACATTTTATTTGATTACCAATAATCTTTTCTTTCTATTTTTTTTTACTTTTTTTGCAACTTTCTTTTATGCACTTGTTATTTTTTTTTTGGAGGAAAATGAAAAATGTGGTCACTAATTGCTTGCCACCAATAAGTGGGTGGGTATTAGAAGACATCACCACATCCATCTTTGAGTGTAACAAAGACAGTGTACGAGAGAGAAATGATTGACTTAGGAATGTACACCGGGTAGAAACATTATTAGGTACATCTTGTTCAATAATTTTTACAAAAATATTGATATAACCACGCTACTTATACAAGTTCTTCCGAAATGAAATAAAATTATTCCAATCTGTAATACTGTATACATTAAGCCATTTGGTAGTTTAATCATTGAGAGTGCATCTTATTTGCTAACATTTACATAATATTATGATTACAAGCGTTAATTACTGCAAGTATTATTAATTGCCATATTTGCATCACATTTTATTGTGTACTGCTTTAATTTTTGAAAGTTGTGGTTTTGGGAGAGCAATTTAGACAGCAATTGTATATTTGAATTGACTCAGTATTTTCATACAGTAAAAATCCTTAAATCCTTATAACTAACCAATTGAAATCAATGAATCTGAATTGAACAATTTGCATTTATTTGGTACAATTGCATAATAGTATGTAAACGTAATTTACAGTTTTGGGTTTACACTTTTCTCATATTATCTTATTAATTTCTCTCGTTATTATTATTTACGAAGTGAGTTTTAATGAGTTATTCGGCCAAACTATATTATATGCAGTATAATAAAAGGAAGTCCTAATAATCTGCTCGGTTGGTGTACAAATAAAGGAAACAATTCCCTGTCTGTGATTAAATTCCACTTTAGACGGCAACTTAGTCTGCCTTTCCCACATCCAATACATACTTTGCAAACCATTACAAACTGATGGTGTGGAGCACTAAATCGTATAGAGTTTTTGAGAAAACGATAGATGAGATATCGACTTTGACACAAAAGTACACAGGAAGATGGAGCTGTGGAGGAAAATTAAGATCTAAATGCTGAGGTTTTCACATACACCTCATTTATGCTTCATAGTACACACATGAACGTGTATAAAATGAGGACTTTATGTATAGCTTTGTGTTACAGTATAATATATGAGCCAACTTAATACATAATGGATGTGCATATGCAAAACTTATGGATTAATGTATATAGTGCATAGTGTGTTTGTAGGCCTATAGGCACTGCAGTTTTAACTTAGAAGCTACTGTACCACGATTCAGATGTACAGTATACAGTATATATGGATTTTTGAGAGATGTTTGCTTGATAAAATTTATTATTCTGGCTTGATTTTAATAAATGCATTTTTAGTGCTTATTATGAATGTAGGTTACAAATTTTCCTATTTTATGCATTATGACTTTAGCTTTTCACTTGTATTCTGTCCCTAAGCAACATCTTTGTTTTCATGCATGGTACGAAGTTGATATGTTACAGTACAATATACTGTATGCGCGTGAGACTTATTGTTTTATGCTGTATTATGGTATTTAGGCTGCAAGACTGTGTACTTTTGTATAAACAAAACATAACTTAAGCTTGATCAACTTTCAGGTATTTGTTGAAATTAAGTCTGCTGCGCAACTTAAAAGGTTTTGCTTTAAGGATTTTGTATTTCCGTAGCAAAAACAATTTGCATGATATGTCAGTCTATGATACGCTTCAAGGTTTCAAGGTATTTTACCGTATTATAATGATTTGCTCATTGAATTTCTTGCGAAATTTATACGTGTGGATAATCATTTTTAACTGCTGCTTGCTTTAATATGCTGTTTTTTATGTCAGTTTTTAGGCACTTTATAACCACTTAAGTGGTATAATAACTTAGTGAATAATTATTTTCTGTAGTTAATGGTTTTGATAATTAACATTTTTGAAGTTAGAAATAACACTACAAAAAATTTAAAAGACTAATTGAAGTTGTGCCAACTGCAGATTAAATGACTAACTTTGAAAAATACTGTATAGCGTGTAACTAAACAAAACTAATAACTTTGCACATAAAATATCAGTACAATGAACACGTAAAAAATAATGACTGAACTGGACATAAACTTTATTTTTGGCATTGTGCTTAAAGCATTAAGTGAATAAAGTTGTTAATGGTTTGGCCGCCAATAATAAAGTCTGCATATCGTGGCCCCATGTCGAAATGTTGTTTACCATAATGCATTTAATTTTATTGTTATTACCGTATTGATGTTAGTCTTTCTATTCTCTAATACAACTATGACCGACGCCGTTGTGATCATGTGTTTTGTCATTTAAATCACAATAGTATAACGATAGTTTTGGCATAATATTTTGTTGTATGCATACACTGTAGTGTACTGTAGGTATAAGAAACCGTGCTTGCTTATGTACAATCCGTCACTTAAATGCCAGTGCAGTGTTTGATTATACATGTACTGGGTATGCAGAAAGACGTACTGGATAGGATATACTTGAGACGCTTATGGTAAAGCAGCCGAAGCAGCAATAAAGATGAAATGCGGACGTAATTAATGGTTGGAGATAAATAATAACCGCGTCGTAGAGTGAAAGACGCTAATTAATTGCTTTCTCCAGGGCGCCATTTGTTTTCGTTTTCTTTCTCCTACATTTGTGTATTAAAAAAGTGTTTTTAAATTGCGTTTAGATATAGATCGAGATATAGAGATGCTTAGCATAAATGATCGATTTGATAATTAAATTTCATATACAGACATATAAATATAGACAGAAAGCGCAAAGTTTTTGGTAAAGATATAATCTGACGTATTAATTTTTGTGAAAATTTTTATGATCGATTTCTTTTTCCATTCGCAAAAGACGCGTCGTTGCTCTTCAACTCCTTCACAAAAAGCCCACCCATCATCCTCCTCCCCTTTATTATTCACTTTTCCTCTCGATTCAATCTTTATTAAATTTAAGGATTTCACTTTTCCTTTATATGATATACAGTCACGTAAAACGATATTTGCAGATGGAACCGTTTGCGTTGTAGAAGATTGTATAGAAGCTCAAAATGTTTATTGTGTGTTCTTTAAACTATTTGCATCATTTTGTGAAAAAGCTTTGTTTAAAAATGTTGGAAGCACTAACTGGCATTGAAAACACTATATTATGGGCGTTCCAAGTTTAAACTGTTCAAATAAATTGATTTTAACAAAAGGCTGCTGCAAAGTGTTGTGGTTTTTCTTCTTTCATTCAATTGTAGCTTTGGTATTGTTTTACTTAAGCTCCATCAATAATTTGGTCTTAAGTATTGCATTTTTAGGAGTTTCTGATTACCTTTAAATTTGACGACAAAAACGGTGTTTATGGATTTCGTATTCCTAATCCCAATTTTTAAATAACTTATCTAGTAAGAATTACCAGTTTGAATTTTAATTATGTACCCACAAATTTTAGTGACTGTTTTTCAATATATTTACTTGGGTTTGAATATAATTTAATGATATTGTGGTAATTAATTACGAAAAACGTCTGTTCTAACTCATATTTACTGTATATGTGTAAAAAGTGTAATTTGATAAATTTATAAAAAGGACAACACTGAATGAGATTTAAATCTGTACCAGTTAATTTTTTAACATCCTAAATAGCGATTAATTAGGTCAATGTAGTTTTTAATTACTGTAAACATTTTCAAATATTTATTGATAATTATTTCTGTTTTTAACTAATTTGAATTCATTTCTATTTTTAACTAATTTGAATTCCTTTCTATTTTTACAGGTAATATACTTGGAAAGTGGTTCTCTATTTATTCTCTTGATACTACTTAATGTTATCTTCTGCTTCAATTCTGCAGCTGGAAATACCGTACAAGCTTTTTAAGTTGATTATTGTTTATCCAAGTACGAAAAACCGGAAACCAACTTAATCAGGAAGATTAAGTGACCAGCACTTGAGTAAACGCCAAACAGGTAGGACTTACTATAATAATAATAAATTTCTAGAGTTTTCCTCATTGTAAGAAGCAATTTACACATATTTAGTCAAAGTTTAGCATCATACCATATACTACACACTGTAACTTTTAATTTAAACATTACAATCCGTTAATTAAACGCTGTTGTTATAGGAGTTTTATTTTTTAAAAGGCTTATTACAGTTTTTCATTAAAGCTCCAAATGCAAAATACTGTACTAATAATAATTTGCTAACTCCTCAGCTCTTAATACGCTTGAAGCAAAGTTAAAATACTAAATAGAGGGAAGTGAGCTTGAGGGGGGAGGGTTGGAATAATTTCGCATATTCAAATTTGTTTGCATGTTCACAATTCGCATGCATCCATCTACGTTTACTGACAGATTTAATTATAGATAAACTCAGCTCGCCACCCCCTAGCAATTCCCCCAAATCCCTATACCAATTTTAACCCTTACTTTCTCCCTCCCCCCTCCTCTTCATCTCGCACTACTTTCAATCCAAAGTTTTGTTTCTCTCTTAATATTAACATGGCTGCAATATTTTCTCTTTTAATCTTTGAAAAAAAAATAAAAGAAAAAAAGTAGTCTAAGTACAGAACTGTATATACATTCGTATTCATTGAATCCAATTAAACCACAGAACTAAAATGAAAAAAAATAAATAAAAAAAAAACAAAGAGATGAAGAAATAAGAAAAAAATTAATCTGTTTTATTTCAAGAATGCAGCACTTTTCCGTATATGACTTTAAGAAAAATCTTTTTGATGGCAACAGATGCAATAGAAAAAGTTCTTTTCCATCGTGTACTTTCAAAGTATTGACGGTAAACTTTTTAATTTCCTATGAAAATCGAAGTCGAACTAAACACATTGTTGTCAAATTGGTTTAAATTTACGACGAAAACAATCTGATTTTACTTTGCTACTCTCTGCTGCAATAATTTATCTGATTTATCCCAAGTTAAAAGAAAAAGCAATTGGATAAGAAAAAATGGTTTAGAAGATCATTTTCTTTTTTTTTTTTCTTTTTGAAGCATTTGCAAAATTGTCTTTGAGCTTTTCTTTTTTTTTTTACCGGTGACTATGCGTGTGTATTTGATTTTAATTGGTGATGAAGAATGATTTTAATGGTGATTTCTTCGTATTTTTAGATGATGATTATATGGTAGTCGTGATGATGATACTCGTAATAATAATAAAAGTCTTTCTCTATGCTTTTATGGCTTTCATTTAATACTTTTCAAATCTTTCTTTCACTGGGAATTGCACTTTGCCAAATTTGACATTTAGCTGCTTGTTAGCGATATTTATGTGTACCGGTATACTCAATGCTGTGTTTGTGAAATGAAATGTTCCGGGTTTGATAATGTGAATTTGTAATTATGCACAAATTTAGTAGTTTAATAGTCATTATAAGGTGTCATAAATTGAATACGCTTTAACACCCAATGTAAAAATATTTAGAAGAGAACCAGGAGAAAGTTTAGTATCAGTTAAAATATTTTTTGTAGCATAAGGTACTAAATATTAAATCTTAAGCTATTGCAATGTACTTGCAGTAGGTTATTGTATAGTTTAGTTTATTTATGACAAATTTTACAACATTTTTTTCTCTTACAAGTGATTTTTCCAACAGTTTTGCCTATTTGTTTTTCAAATTAACTAAATATTTTTTAAAATGTTCTCATACTTTACCGGTACCGTTTGACTTGCATCCTTAGTTTATTATTGAAAGCACATTTGCATGTAAAATTTATTTGAATACAGTAATACTGTACGTAAATACAATGTCATTTACTTACAGACTTTGCTAAGTAATAATTTAGATTTAGTGAGCATTTTATCTGGCACACTTGAGCGTTACAATGCAGCTTGCAAGTGCATACAATAAATTTTCTTGGCTCTTAAATCATTGTATGGTCTATTCATTGTTTTACTGAGCTAACAGCAGAGCCGATCAATGAACCAAAATCGATGGAAAAGTTGAGTGCGAGTGTGTTAGTAATGTACAAGTACAGTGGTTGCGCAACGCACAGAAACCATTTAATGGCACGTTAACGTGGCAGCATAAAAATTTATTCAAAAAGCAGCAAGCAACGATGTGGTTGAAGTCTATTTGGACGTCGAAATTCATTCATGTTGTTTTAAATGGTAATAAACGACTTCACGCTTACTTTAAATGACAACAACAAATTTTCAAGTGCTTATACAATGCAATAGTAGGAGCTTTTAACATTTAACAATGGAACTGCGACTTTCACATTGAAAATTAAATACTTTATTTTACTGCACGAAGCTGTTTGAATTAAGCCGTCAAATAAGTTATACATGTACTTTGAATGAAACACTTATGCTGTTTTAATATTTAACGACTATAATATCGTTTGTTTTGATTGACACGTTTTGCTATTGAGATTCACCAATTATGTTGTCTGTCGTTCAGTGCATTAAGTTACGTACTGTACTTCTCTATAACTTGTAGTTCTTTAAATCGATGATGCACAGCTGCCAACTGCAATGTGCTTGAAATTTAGCATTTTATAATAATAAGAAAAAAATAAAGACGTTCAAGTAGACGATAAACTGCTATGCTAGTTTACGCTTTTCTACTTTGAGTATACTCGGTATTGCGCAGCATTGTAATTTCCACAGAATAACCTTTTTGTGTATTTTATTTTTACTTTTAAATAATGCATTGCCTAATTTATTAATAACTAAAAGCAGTCAGTTTCTTTTGCAAGTCTGGTTAAGTTACTAAACGTCAAATAAAGTAAATAATGTAAAGTTAGACGCGAATCAACACATAATTTGGCTAATTGAATATTCTTAATCTGATTATTAATCATGGTAACCATAGCGACTTAAGGTTAATTAACTACTTCATAATGATGCTTGATTAATTACATTAGCTTATCAGTTTACTCATTATTGGGTCTCAGTAATAGATGTTATGTACATATAATAATGAAACAAGAAACGCAAAATCTGCTCTAAAATCTAGGTCTACGATGTGTATATTGCCATATTGGATCGTTTTTGATTACAATAATCAATTTCTTGAGCTTGAGACGTAATTTAGTTCAAGTAACTTGTATTGGGAGATGCCAAATTGGTTATTAGACGATATTCAAAAATATTTAGACTTGTTGTTTGATATACAGTGATGAATTACCAGAAGTGTGTCAGTTAATTTCAATTCATTTTTCCATTGCGTCATCGGTATGGCGGTTCTTCTTATGCTAATTTTTAGAGCATAAGTAATTATTATTTATTGAGGATGCTAAATTTTCTATATCAAACTTAACACGCATTATTTTCTTGTCATACTGATACATGTACTGCATATTATACATCTTCAACATTTGGATTTAGAATTTTCGAAATGAAACTTACAGTACAGTAGGTGTAAGATGTTTATTATTACGTTGAAATGTGATGTTTATGCTGAGTAACTGGTATTTTTCTCATAAAGTTTCATCGCACAGTAAATTGGCCTATTCTCGTATATTTCAGTTTCAAATGAGGTTTTTTTTATAGTTTTCACTTTGTAATTTATTTGACTTATGAACAAGTACAGTGTATGTTTGCATAAAATAGTGGACTATTTTTAATATTGCTTTTATTTGAGTTTTTGTTTGGAATATTCACTATATAAGTTGTTGGTTTTTATTACTTTAGCTTTAAATGAAAACTCAGATTTGACTAAAGATTAAACTTTTTTTTATTTATATTATATTGATTATGCCGTATATTTTTTCAATTTTGTTTTTACTCTGTATATGCTTGTTGGAGTTTGTATTCAATCTGCCAATTGACTTTGTATCTTTTTTCCCTATCAAAGTGATTTGAAGGTTATAATTTTCAGGATGTGCGCATGAACATTGACGTAGAAATTGATTTGGTCTGATTGAAGTCAGACTATTTTTGCAAAAATTAATGAATTTCCGTCTTAATAAGAAACAAACTGAAAGAAAGAAAAGTTTAATAATGCCATGTTAATTATTAACAAAGGCAGGCAAATAAGTTGCTGTGTACAGTGTACTTGGTGCATTTGTAATCATTTTAAATGTTTATTTCATATACAGCAGTTTGTTGTTCAATTTATAATTAAAATTTAGACTTGAAATTACTAATACTGTAACTGCACATGATTTTAATTAATTATTGAGGTGGGTAAATGTTAAGTAGAAAGACCAATTACAAGATGTTTGTTGAAGCGAATTTTTCCAAAACACGTCTGTGTACAAATGTTTAGTCAGTTATCGTACTACAGTACTATTGTATCAATTCTTTTCACAATATTTTCAATGCATTTCAATGAAAGATGCAAAAAAAGCCGATTATAGTAATTCAATAATAAAATCCCACTAATTTATTTACTGTATTTATCATTGGCAATTACTTTGAAGTGTTTTTTCAAGGCATTTGACGCCAATTGCAAAAAAAAATCGTATAAAGTTTACAAAAGAAGACTAATTTGATTCAACTGTCAACTATGCTGTTTACACTGTAGAATATTTGGGTAGTGAGGGCTGGTGGGTTATGTGTATTTTTTATGCATTGGTTAAGGGGTGGTTGATTGTGTACTGTATGTGCGCGTGCATGCACGACCTGGCTGAAAGGAAAACGCTTGACTGAATAAATGGGTAAACGGATGATGCTGGTTGGTTGGTTTGGTTTAGAAAGGGATCTCTGGATGGGATGGATATAGGATATGGTGGGGAGGATGAATAAACAGGAGACGTAGAAAAAAATGGGCTTTATCAAATTGTTTACAAAGAATTTGCAAAGTACAAGTATATTGGTAGGGGTTGAAGGAGGATAAAGAAAACGGAGAACGAAGAAAAACAAACGTTAATCTACTTTTGTAATTTAGACTCTCTTCCAATTTAAACAAATGGCGAATGTGTTTTGTTTAGATAATGGAGAAGGTGGTGCATGGCGTGGTGGCAGTGGCACTGGCACTGGCATTGGGGTTGAATAAGAGCGGGGGGATACCGTACTGTATGTGTAGAAATACAGAAGAAAAAAAAGTCTTTAATTCTATTTCGCTCTTTTCTTCACATAATCAGATATGGATGTCGTAGTTGTCGTTTTATACACACTCGTGAGTATAATATAATAAAGAATGTTGCAGTCAAAGACTAGCAACTCCCATCAACACTTGGATGACTTGTGCGTAACTCATTGAGGAAAAACTCTTTCCACAATACATCACATGCAGGTGATTTTCTCAAGTATCGTATTGTAATAATGTATCTAAGAATATAGACTAATTTCATAGACTTTATATTGTCAGTTATCGAACCGAGGACGTTTATAAACGTACCGTACTAGCAATAACTAAGTTTATATTTCTTTGCTGTGGTTTTTATCGTTGTAATGAAAATCCATGTTGATTGGACGAATATTGTCAATTGTGACTTTGAATTTCGCCACTAAAACAAACAATATGCGATTTAAAATTCTAAGAAAAATAATTTTTATTTATTAAAACAGCACCAATAACCAACATCAATATTTTCTCCAAAAGTTTCTTAGTTTTCACTATATGACTTTTTCATGTTTATCGAATTAATTATAGTTGTTTTGTTAGTAGTGTTAAGTAGTGGAAAAGAAATCGATAAATGCCAATATAAAGTTGTACATTTACTGAAATAAATGATACAAGTCGTTGGTGGGATGACTGTAATGTCACGATCTAATTTCTAGATGGACATTTTGAGAGTTTACTATTGGTGTGGGTTAACATAACCAAAGTTGTCTTTGTATATGTTGAAGTTGGGATGGGACGATGAATATAAATAAATAAATAGAAACGTGCTCGAAAGATGTACAGCAAGTATTTGTTGTAACTGATAAAAAAACAAGCCATTTTCACGAATATCATTGAAAATTGATATTTTAATAAAAACGTTGTTGGCTTTTCGTGTTTGTCGTGTTTTTTTCCGATGACATTTTTTCTCATTCTCCTACACAGGAAAATACGTTAATAAATTATTTATTTGGCAGGTTTATTAAAGCTGGAAAAATAGATTTCGTACTGTGATAGACAAACTTTTATATATGGGTTTGAAATATGGTATGAGTTTTTACAGTATAATACGAGTACGAGGAATGTTTTTAAAAAATGTAATAATGTCATAACAGATAAAAAATCTCTTTCTTTCATATTTTTTCCTGGATCAATATTAGTTTTTTTTGTTGAAATTTTTAAATCTCATGTGTCTGGTGAGAATTGAAAATATTTTGAAATAAAATTTTTTATTATGTTTGGAACAGATTTAATGTAGATTTTCCTGTAAAAAAGAGAAATTAAAAGTTTCATATTTTAAGAACTGAAACGTGAACTTCATAAATGGGTTAGTTTTTAAAGTTTATTCAATTTAAAAGCAAATTTGAGCATCCTTTCTAGCAATACCATCTTAAATTCTTACAACTGTATAGTTGGTTTGAACTTTAATTTTGTCTGCTAGCGTTTTTGGTTATTAAATTATGCCCAGAGTTTCGTGTTTCTTTATTTTGATATTTTCCTTGTCCAAACATGTCATCTAATTTCATTAAGCAAAACCACTAAGGCACTAATATGTCATCGTAAGACTTTGTTATGTTACTTTACATACTGTACCGTATAGTAAAATCTAATATTACATGTTTACATGGATGTAATTGGACTTTGTATGTACTGTATGTGAATTTGGTGAATATTGTTAACTTGAAACGAAAACACTAAAAATCTCGCATTTGACTGCGTTGGTTCGCGTCACAACCGCAATGCATTACTCTGCTTAATTAAATGTTTTTAAAATCAAGAAAAATATTAATTTTAATAACAAAAATACTGTATAAATTTTTCTTGAATGAATACTTACAACCTCTCATGAATAATGTAGTTGGGTTTAATAATTTAAAATATCAGCACATTTGCCTATTTCTAAGTTCATTATGTGGGGCTAATGATATTTCATTAGACGTTTTAAGAAGTTTAACTGACGTGTCTAACAGAATATTTTTTAAATAATTACATTCATTTGCTTAAATTTAGGCTTCTAAATCCTACTTTGGTATCTGAAAATTAAAAGTTAATTTTCCAAACATGAAGTAAGTTTTTAAGCTGTTATTTTTGGTTATTAATCTTACTGTACGTTTCATTTTGTAATATTATGTTGTTTCTATAATCAGATATTATTTTTATTTAGTACCGTAACTATTTTAAACAAAAACCAAACAAATCGATTTTTATTCCATTTGTGATGTCATTGAGTTGTTTGCCAATGTTTGTTTATTTATGAATTTCGTTTAAATCCACAAGAAAAACAGTGTAAATAATATTCCATCATCCTTGTACGGTGATTTCGAATCGACTTTGAAAATGTATTCATCCGAGTCTATAGAAATGTGTCCATTTAATACGTCCGATAGCAAAAATGCAAAAGGTATTCACTGTGTTTGTATTGAATACAAACCAATTCCAAATGTCATATGCACTTTCTGCGTCATAAGCGGATATTCCTCTGCTCTTTTTAGTTTGTATAAAACCCACCCACATCAACCCTCAACCTCAACCCTTACACTGTTCAAATGTATGTGTGTGTTTATACACGCCTACATGATCTAACCCCCCAGGAACGTCAACGATATAAGTCCGAATCGATACAGAGTTGACATCCGTTTTATGCTTTTGGGAAGATGCAGCAGCAGTGGCAGAGGATTTTCTGCTAGAGGAATAGTAATAATAATAAAATTCTTTACATATTTCCAAAACATCACCTTTTCATTTTTTCACTCCCTCTTACCCACAAAATAATATTACAATATCCATACAGTATGACGACATACAAATAGTGTCTTGTGTTACAGTACTTTTTTTATTTTATTTTTGTCGTGTGTATAAATCTATACGGTATGTACGTGTGACAAAAAACTGCTGAATGTGTTTTGTACTTTTTTTTAACATATGTGTATGTTAAGGGATTTTTTTAAGACGCTAACAAAAATGTTCGTCTTTACATGATCGTCTTAGTTTTGACCCTTTTGGCTGACCTTTACGACCAATATACGATCTATAGGAATAGCTGTGTACAGAAAACGTTGGCTCGATGTACTGTAGAAAAATTTAAATAGGAAAATGCTTGGTCAGCTAATAAAAAAATCGGTTGTTGACGACCAACGCATTCGTCTATATTAGGGAAAAAAATACAGTGGGTTAGATCAAATATATTATGGTGTGTTTGGACTACTGTGGTATTCTTGGTTACTCCTCCAGTAGTTTAAAATCCATTTTAACTGCACATAAGACGTAAAAATGGTGTGAAAAAATGAATCCTTGATTGTTCAATAACATACCTGTACTAAGTTGACGTCTTCATACATGCAATGTTTGCTTTAACAACAATTGACTTTTTAATTAAACTGTAGGTCTTGTTCTGTATAATATTATTGATTTTATAATGGTAATTTAAACATTGCTAATAAGCATCCTACACCGTCTGACTGTAATTATTATTAGCAAATTGGTTGAAACACAAAAAGAAGGGAGCTTATACTGTATTATCGTGTAGAACAATAGTTTTTCTGTTATCATATGGTACGTGTGACAATAATAATAATTAAACGCTTATTAGGGTTCATTACGTTTTTATGTGGTGGTCCTTCACCTCGCTTGGTATTTTCATGTTTGCAGAAGACTATATTTTTATGTATGGCTAAATTTGTTACAGCATTTATTGACCACGCCCTTTTTTCCTATATTTTTTTTCTTTTTTTGCTACTATTAATTTTGTTAGACAGCAAAATTACGGCAATACAGCACATCACGGTAGTAACGCTATTCTGCAGTATAAATATGATTAAACTCCCAAGGTTGTTGAACTAGACAGAATCTAACTACCGGTAAATTAAATATTTAACATGTTTCTTATTGTACTTGATCATTTAATAATATTTCTAAACGCATAAATTAAGAATAACTAACTTATTGTAATGATGAAATCCATTTTATGTTTTTAAAATTTGCTGTTCAATGTTAGTATTTGATGCTCCTAACATACTTTATGCGTTCAAGTCTTAAACATGCTACTGCATATGCGTCAAGGGTACGATTTTAGTCATTATTATAGCTTTTATAAATATTAAAATCTTAAATGGGTTTGTCTTACAGTATATCCATTTCAGTAACCTACATTTTGCGTTCCTGTTAGGGCGTCCACTGTTTTTTTTAGCGTCCTAAATACCTTATGCATTTTTGTAATAGCAATTCATACAATTTTTACATTGTCTGTTAATATATTAACGTTGAAAAGAAATGGAATTTTCAACGAATAATCAATGTTGCTGTAACATCCAAAAACTCAGGTTTTTTCTCAATATTTATATTACCTTCAACTATTATGGACGTTAATTGGATTACTGTGCAAACATATTTATGTAAACTTCAAATTTGACCTTACATCATTTTACGTGCAAGTCTACCGTTTATATTCCGCAGTAGCAATCGATTAACATGCTTTACGGTCATCGAGTTGTTTGCACAATTATTTAAATGAGTTTTTCAGTATTATTATTGCATATCAAATATCGATAAAAATTCTTGAAAAACGTCTGTTGCTAGTTGCGTCCTGTTTAATTTCAAAAAGTGTGTTTGAACATGTTAGAATTTAAAAAGTCTTTTAAGTTTTACATTTTTTCATCAACGGAAGTTTATTTGATTAATAATGCGTAGTACTGTACTGCATTAGTTTGAATCTGAAATCATACGGCAAGTAAAGGAAAAGAAAATGTAATTGGTGGCATTTTTTTTAGAAATAGACCTTGCTCATAACATTTGCTATATTTGACCATATCGCGTGAATGGTCACGTCATATCTCTGTTGAAGTAAAACCGGAAATAGTAATAGATTTGTGCGACATACACTACGACGTATAACACGTAGATATCGTGGCTTTATCAACTTTTACGACTTCAATTATCACCCGCAGAGTTTCCATTTATGTACAGTTTTCCCCATCATACGCTATATGCGTGACTGTCATTTTTGACAGCACCACAAACCACCAACCTCATATTCGGAACATTCAGATGAAGAAGATTTCAGCATTCCACACAATCAAATTAAATTGAAAACACGGAAACACTGATTTTCTGGTTCTCTTAGTCCCAGACGCTATGAAACATTAGCCAAGGAAATCAGCTGTTTACCCTTTTTAGATGATTTTTCTATTGGCATAGTTTTAGAAAATGTCTTATTTACAGTATGTACAGTGTTAATCTTTGTCAACGTGGGTCAAATTTACGTGCTAGGTTTGGTTAAGCTAATGTACTGTACTTCACTTATCAAGTTTGATGAGTGATGAGTTAACATGTTAGCAGTATAAATCGATGTCATGGATTGTTTCAAGCGGCTTTTCTTGCAATTTTGAGGTCGTAATTCAATTTTCACGAGTGGCATTTGATGCCTTTTTGCATGATGTCACTTTAAACCAACTTATCTTTAGTGTATTTTTATACTCGTTTAGATTATTACACTTTTTATACAATTTAGTTTTAATTTAGTTTAGAGTCACTGCACATTTTAGCATATTTTTTGTTTTGTAAAATTGATATTTAGTACATAATTGAGAATTGCCTTGGGCCACACTTTGAGAATCTTAATAGTGTAAAGGTGAAAATTGTTCCGTTGATTTTATCAATTTATTTTCGATATACTGTAACATTCAATGACAGCAACTTTTATCACTTTCTTGTTTTTTTTTTTGATATTGGCAAATTGCAGCAGCGGTTAAAAGCTAACTACAATAGGCAGTTAATTTAATAGTGAAATTAAACATCATTTTGAAGGTTTTATTTGTAATTTGATGCGCCAACTTTTTTTGCCATAATCCATAATAACACGTTAGGTATTGTTGCTATTGGCGTGCCGGCCGGTACTGAGTCTTAAAATTGCGAACAATAATGCATTTGACGTTATTGGAAGTTGGTACTCAATTTGTTTCGTTGTAATATTGGGTGAAATGTAGGTCATCAGTCAATTTGATAGATAGTTATTATTTTACACGTCGAATTTTATATTATAGGTGTGTGGTAAGTTTAATTTGTGTCAGTGTTGTAGAGAGAAAATACACTGTAACGTACTTAACTACTGATCATTTTCATGATGCAATTAAGTTTTTTGAGGAAGAAAAAATAAAGGGGGAGAGCTTAAACATTCTCAATTCGATAAAAGACAGCGACAACAAATATTGATCAAAACGTTTCTTATGTTGGTATAATCCAATGAAGCTATAAAATACACTGGGGAGTTTATGAGATGTACACTGAGCAATCAATATATGAAGTACATTTATTAAATTAAAATATGTTAATTTAAGTAGAGCTAAATTTATATTTAAATGATACAAATTTGTAAGTTGGAAATTGCTATAAATTGAGTTGTAATTTTCTTTTCGTATTACTTAATTGAATGCATTTAAAGAGTAATTAAGTACGACCGAGTTAAAAATAATTACTACAAATAAAAACTAAAAAATTTCAAAATATTTTTCATTATCAAGAAAAGTTGTGGCTTGCCATTTATTGACAAATGAGTTAAATGGAAAAATGAACCAGAGACAAGAAGTCGCCAACTATGGTCTTTTTACCAACGGCCAAATATAACTTTTGCATAAATTACAAAATATTGCTTGTTTGCCAATTGTAATTTTGTATTAAGAAAACTTTGCAGAATTTTACTAAGCAAGTTATAACAAATAAAAAGTTATATGAGAAATGAAATGGGTCAAATCGTTGAGTTATGAGTGTCAAAACATAGCCAGAAAAGTAGAAAAATGGTCTTTTAATAATTTAAAGAATTAATAGCTAGATCGATTTATGCTTTTACGTATCACTTATCCCTTACAATTTTCCAATCTTAATTCAGTACTGTTGAAATGATTAGCTATAGTCAAGATTTCCTGCTTCTAATAAATTGTTTACGCAGTGTATAAAGCTGTCTTGGTTTTATCCTCAAATTTAGTCTTCCTTTAACTCAGTTTGCATTAAAATTTTATGGATGGCAGTCTTTCTCGATTGACATTATTTGCCACAGCGATCAAACTTTTACGTCAAAGAAAAAAAAAAGTACGATTGAAGTGGACTTCATCGATCGACATAGATATGTACGCTTAAGCAAAAGCATTTACTCCCGAGACTTTTCCTTTGCATTGCATTGCATTGCAATGCGTTTATCGTTTAGCTGGTTGGTTGGTTGTTTGGTTGTTTGGAAGTGTGAATTATGTAAAGTATATCCCCACCCTCTCATTTTATGAGTGGGGTAGCCGGGTGAGAAGTGCAAATGGGGTCATATGTGTGTACGTATGTATTTTCTATATCAAACTCTCGCATACCTTCAGAGTGTATATTCAGATTTATCATCATTTTACCCCGCCCCTCAGCTTCAACCCTTTCTTCCCAGTAAACTCTGTCTCTTATATCACATCACCCACTTTATACTTTTATTACTATAAATGGTTTTGGGATAAAACAGCTGCTGATGAAAAAAAAATTATATGTCAACTTTGTACTTCATATAACCCGTCATCTTATCAAATCTACTGAGGATGCAACGCAAACTTTTATCCTGTCTAATGTACTTTTAATGTCAGATGAAAATATTTTAACTTGCACTTACTGTAGATGGGTTATGTACTTGTATAAGCCAATGTACACACTAAAATGCCAATGAATATTCATTAAATGAGTATTGGTAGTGGTAAATAAGTATTGTACGCTCCCATTAATGAGTTTCGGGACTGGTTTATTAGTCTTGGTATTCATAATAAAAACAGAGCATCAATATCTGTAAACTTAATTTTGTTACGGATTATAAGTAGTTTTTGTATCCATAAGTTAAAGTTGTTATGAACATTATTAGTATTACAATTTAGTAATTAGGCTACAAGCTAGTTGGATATTATTGTTGCAATGGAATAAGTAGAAATGTAGAGAAATAAGCACAAACTCTCCATTATATTAACATAGGTGATTATAAGGCTAACCAAACAATTGGCAACATCGGTGACATTTTATTATTAAAATTTTCTGGAATTTAATTTATTATTTAGTTTTCAAGGGAATTTTTAATTAAAGAGTTTTCAAGACTATTTAAGTGGTACACATTATGTCAGTTGCACTGAGTTTCCAGAAATTTAATAATTTTTTTTTAATTTAAAGGTAGACTTTTATTAATGTAATATCAAAATAGTTATATTGATTTGTTGTTTGTACAAGATTTTTAATTTTTTATGTTGACTGTTATTCTTTTGAACTGGTGTTAACCTTGTTTTACTTTTTCGATCTTTGAAAGAGTTAAATTTTTATTGTCCAGTAGAGGTTTTATGACTTAGTCGTTATCTTTATTTCTCTTACAGCTACAAAAAAATATTTTTTTTAATCTTTCGTTTGAAAAAAAAAAAATAAAACTCCAGTAGACTTTATTTATGTGAAACTATGTGGATATTTCTCATTCCTCTATTTTGGTTGGAAAAAGGAAGTAAAGGGGTAAAATAAAGAAGGAGGGAAAAAAAACAGTTGTGATGAAAAGCATAAATTGGGTCAAACAAAATTGCTTTCAACGAAATCGAAAGTGACCAAAAAAGACACGCAGTCGTAAGGGCATTTATACAGTGAGCGACATAAAAGCTTTTGCAATGGGAAAGGGAGAGAAAGAGTGAGATCTGAAGGGGTTCGATTTTCGAAGATGACCGAGATTTTATAACCCCCATCAAGTATACGTGGTCTCCTCCCCCTTCAAACTATAAATACTTTTTTATTTATATCTAACCGAACGCTATTTTATCCTTTCTCTCGCTCTCCATCAATCTGGCCTAAACACAACAATCTTTCTCCATATGCAATACCATTCCCCTTTGCAATCACCACGTACACGACATATCCCTTTCGTTTTATATAACATTAAACGATTGCGCATGCGTACATGATAGCCTAACTTTAGCTTTCGTTTAAACCTTCAGTTGACGATAATGATCGAAAGTTTATGTCAAGTTATGAGTTGTTTGTTCAAGCCAGGTAAACTTGTTGTTATTTATGTTTGCATTTCCTAACACGCTACTGTGGTTATACTGTATAAAACGCCTTTTACCTTTATCTCAACGTAAATAACGTTGAACAGAACGCTGGCTATTTTTTTTAGGTTTTTTTTCCTATTATTAAAGGGGGAGTTGTTTATATAGAAACTTTTATTGTGTCGCTTATCGATAAATTGGTTTATTAACAATAATTGAATTAATTTTTTCTAATTACTGGTACAATTATTGAATGTAACTATATGTAGCGAAGTTAGCCATCATATTATCGTATGTTAGGAAGATTTTTTGTAAGTTATTCTTTAGATTATTACAATTTTTTTCTTATTTTACCAGTTACTGTATATTGTATTTGTGCTTTACTGCTTACTGTACAAGTATATTATCTATCAGCTAGGGAAAAAAATGTTAATTAAACATTAGCGCATATAAAAACGCATTTAGGCGAATTATAGTCTATATAAGCTTACTGTACTCAGTAACTGGTCTGATTTAAGTATTATGGCTGTCGTCTAAACTTTTTTTTTTAAACCTTTAAGTTTCTGCTGTAATTCGATAATACCGATTATTCAAATCATGTCCTTGAATCCGTCTATGGTCTACGTTACTATAGTTATAACAAACTAAAAACGGCCTTTATTCAATTATTACTAAAATACGCATAACATACAGTACACCTTTCAATTAAGTAAACCTTATACCAATCGATTTAAGTGTCTACATTAATCGATTTTCTTTAATACTGTTGTTTAGCCAGCCTTCAAATAATCGTTACTATTATATTCATAAAACTTATTATGAATATTTAATAGGAGCCTTGTTTTGTATTTAATTTATCCCCCTCCCCACCAGATACTTCTTTTCAAACAAACAGTATCATTAATAACAATAACAATATGGAAGAAACGATCCATACAAATTAATAAACAATGCTTTATTATAATATTTGCTAATCAATAAACTATACCGTGCATTTACTGTTGCAACTTGTGTATGTTTTGTTTTATTGCTACGCCATCAAACGCAATGCATTATATTGAATTCAATGGCAGTGTCGTATTTAAGCCAATCACCACTGGCACCAACTGAAAATTGAGCATCGAAAATTACCAATTTTGGACAATTTTTTAAATTTCTTTTTAGGACATTAAAGTTTGTTATTGTAATGTCTGTTTTAGTGCTTGTAATAGGTTTAATTTGTCTTAAGCTACAGTATATCAACTATTGGCGAATATAAATGACGTGTAATTTTTAGCATACTCTGCATTTGCAATTAACCGCTTAACGTGATTAAACACAACTTGTGCATCGCACTTTTTTTTGTTAATGTTTTGATAGGTTAATGATGTGGGTGTAGGATAGTGTGGGGAAAGAGTAAAAAAATAGGATGCGCCAAATGACGTGTAATTAAACGCATATAACTAAAAAAATAGCTCATCAAATTCAACGACATTACACGTTTGTTATGCACATGTGTTTTGTGTGGTTGCTTGCGTGTGTGCATCGAAATGTCCCAATATATTTGAATAGGACAGATTGTTTGTTCCACATATGTCTATACGTGTGCGTGACAATCTTTCTGGTTTTTTTTTTTATTTTACCAAATGAAAATTTTGTGGATCGATAGACAGTGTTAGATAGTTATACACGCGCAGTTGTATGCTATACCTATACCTATGCGACTCCCATAAACGTTTCTCTCAATTAGAATTGATTGTATCAATACATTATATGCAATTGTGTGTTGTAGAGGCAAACAAAAAAAACCGATATAAATAATAAAGCAGTCATCTGAAATGCATATTACGAGTTAGTAAGTCACAGCACTTTTAAAATATCATTTGCAGGATTACATGTTTTGTGATGTTTAGAAATTCCTGTGTACAGTAATGGCATGGTTTTGTTGACATTTTATTGTGATGAATTGCTATGCTACGAGCTTTGGGTCAGAGCTTTGGCAACAAAATTACAGTAGCTAAATGCAGTGTAAATGTTTGATGGGAAGAGTCGGACAGCTCAAGGGAATTGTCTGGACATTTAGTAACTAGAACACAGATGTAAAAGTTTAGACTTTTGTACACCAATGTGGAAAAATTGAGTTTTTAAAATTAATTTGTCAGCATATTTTAGACTTGTACAGATTATGTGTCTAGAGAGTCGAGTTAAATTAATCTCCAAAACATCAACTTTTGTTTGATGCTACTGAATCTCTATGTAATGATTGCTAAAATCTTTCTCATTTGTATTATAGTAATTAATTATTTTTTTGTATTATTTTAATGAATGTAGATGGCTGCTTGATTAAATTTTTAAATTATTTTTTTATTAGCTCTTAATGACATCTATTTTTGCACTTTGAATTTATTTATTGTGACAATTAACGTCAATTACAAATTTATAAGTCTTTTTTTATCATTTTGTTGCATTTACGGTAAAGTAAAACTCATAATAGTTTTCAATTATGTTTGAAAGATATTGTCAATAAATCTCTTTGTTTCGTAAATCGGAAAACCAATTTCAAATCAAATGCATTTAAATGATTTAGACATGCATTTGATATAGAATACGACCAGTTATTTTGAGATAAAACAGAAAGTTTATTGCTTTGTGTTGAATTTTTTTGCGTGAAAAGTGTCGAATTGAATGTCCAACCACTCACACAACAAACCAAAATAAGAAAATAGACGCTACAAAGTGTACAAAGCACAAAACTCGAATGTGTAAATTGCATTTGTAACAAGTTTTGCAGACACAATCGAGTTTACAGTTATATTGCATAGCTTTGAATTGAAACCACGCAAAATAAAAGTCATAACTTATTGAAGTCAAATTTATTTTTAGAAAATGAATATTTTTTATATGTCATAAGAATATTGACTTGGTCATGTTCTTTTCAATGATTATCGATTATACTCTTGGATATTGTGCTTGTTAATACTGTTTTCATGATATTAAATATTCAATTTTCTAAAGCTATTCATGAACAAACTCATATTTTTGTAAATATGATGAGATACTGTATGTACTGTTTCATATTATAGTGGTACCCAATTTATATATTTTTTTAAACTATTTTTAGAAGTTTTGAATGGCGTTTTACTGGTCTTAATTTATGAAGATTTACGTTACTTGGTTACGTATTTAGATTCCTTTCAAAACATAACTTACCAACAATAGTTCTAAGCTACTTTTTTAGGACCTTTAAAATGGAACTTAATATATTAGTTTCTATTTGCTTGGAGAGATTTAAATTATCTTAAAGTGACTGAATTTGACTTTTAAGCTATATTTTAGAAAGAAGTGCTCAAAACCGATGTACAAGTGTATTGTTTCTTGCTGGTTTTATTGGATATCGTTTATTGATGTTTAAACAATTACATCAATGTCCAAAAACAAAATGTTTTGAAAATAGCACAAATTTAAGTACAGCAATTACCATGAAATGTTGAAAACAATGAAGTAACTTAAACGGTTAGGAACTGCGTATTACTAAGTTACAATCGTATACAATATAATTTTGAACCAATCGATTCGTCATATCATATTATTCCAGTTGGCTTTATTGTGCATTGAGTTTGTCATAAGCATCGATAAAAACAATTTAAAACCTAAAATGAAATTGGAAAATGACGTATTATGCAATTGAGTTTGAAAAGATCTTTCATGCATTGAAGCCGCTTAATGTAACTATTTATTTATCAATACGTACATTTCAACTCTAATGATAACTTATGAATAGATTTAGTTATCGTGCATATGCCGCTGATTGCTATGATAAAAATGAATGAAATAGTGCAAATATTTGAACAATGAAAGCATTTGTTATGTAATGAAAACGCAATCTCGTTTGGGAACACACACTCACATTGTTAATGTGATAGTTGGTACTGCTGCTAGGAAATGGTAAATTGGTATCAAAATTTTCTTAATGACTTTTATCAATTAAAAAAAATAATAAAATTGTAGTCACAGGTACAGCTATCAATTGAATGAAACTTCTTAAAATAATTTTGTTAGTTATCTTATTTTCTGAAACAGTGAATTCCATCCATTTTATACTTATTATTTAATTAAGCTTCACTTGAACTTAATTTCTTTCTAGTTTATTTATATATTTTTTATGTTGAAAATGATATTAAACGGTTTAAATTATTTTTTTTTATTTTACAGTTTATACGACCTTTTACTGTTATATTGGTATACTAAATTACTTCTCAGAGTATTTTATTTCTATTTCATCTGCAATTGGTTTTGCTACAGCGATTTCATCATCATCTGCGCGAGAGGTTAGGAACTTAAAAGTTAAGGGCTTATAGACATTTCGTTTTTTATTAGTCTTTTTTTTTAAATAGTATAAGAAAGAAAGGATGCTCTTTTATATAAGTTACTGTCTTTTATAGCTATTTATAAGTGTTGATAGGACTATTATTTATGCTTTGTGTAAGTTCTCAACCAGCGGTACTTTGCTTTGTATTAGCCAGCAAGACAGTTTGGCTGATCCCAGGAGATGAAATTAAACATTATTTTGTCTGTAAATGTCGGAATTTCAAATTTGGTTTCAAATGGTGAATAAACTTGGCTTAAATAACAATGACTGCTATCAAGCGAATAAGTATAGCTTTTGCTTTTTAGGAAACAAAATTTGTACAGTACTATAAGTCACTATACGCTTAAATAACTAAATAAATTTAGCGTATAAATGTTATATATTTCAACGGTAGTACCTTTGATTGACGTTAAGTCATTCAATTCGTTTAAATAAATTGGTTGACACGAAATATTTAATTATTTATACGAACTATTGTTTGAAAAATTTAAATTTTACGTCGGTAAGTGTATTGATAAAGGTTGTGAAACATGAGTTTGTCAGCATTTTTTATTCGTTCTTATAATAATCCATTTTCCCTTTATATGCAGTCACTGAATCTCATGTATAAGTACATCATTATCATCTATGCCATTTTTTAGAGGAAAATCCATTTCAATTATTAGCACTTTACATCAAATCTCTCGTGACATTTTATTTACACCTGGCTGGAGTAGGTGGTGGTTGGCAGTGGAAATGACGTCGATAAGGTAGTGGAAATATTTTCATTTCCTGGTGTCTGTTTACATGCAAACAAAATAATCTTTGTAAAATGTTGCTATCTTTGACTATAGCGTTTGAATTAAATGACAGTATTTTTTTAGCTGCGTGATATCAGATGGAAATGACAGTTATTTTTTGCATGGCGAGACAAACATTTTAAAACTTAAAATGGTTCAGTTTGCATTAAATTTAAATGAAAAGCAGTCTACGTTTTTTTTTTTTTTTTTTTTGATGACAATTTCAGTTTATAGCTCAAGCAAAAGTTTAGTTTGTTGTTAAAAGTTGGAACTAATTAGCTTACAACTAACTCAGACTTTAAAAAACTGTTAAAAACTCCGAAAATGTTGTTCTTCTTTACATTATTTCACATAGTAATTAAAGTACTCAATCATCTCTTTATTAAATTCCCATAATTAATTTCAGAATTATCCACTGTAATGGGCCATTTATTGGCTAAAATGTACAGTATGTGTCACCATTATTTATAAATTAAGAAGATTATTTATCGTGTAAGTTTCTTTTTAAACCGTTCAGCAAATTTTTATTCCGCTTAATATTTCCGCATTATCTGTTTATGATTTATGCATTAATGTTTTATTTTATCTAATATTATATTATACACGATTTAATAAAATATACATAAGCGGTTGCTAATTCATGAACTTAAATCAGTTGTCGCTTATAGAATTGTACGCCAACTATAAATGAACAAATGTCAACTTGCAATGTTTATGTGCTTTAATGTTGGCGTTGTAAATGTCACTGCAACCGTCGAAATTGGCACTTATTGCTTCACTAAAACTTAAAGCACAATGTTGGAATATTTTAAATAACTTTGTCGTCGTTGGGTTGCATATTCAACGAAGTCGTCATTCAAGTTTGTTGTCTAGTTCATATCATTTTCTCATGCAAAATTACTGTGGTTGATATAACATTAGCATACCAAATTCGGTAATTATTGATGACAAAATAATTTTTTTGCGGTTAGTACTTTTAGCAGATAGAACATTAAATTTAAGCTAAAATCGGTTGTTTTTTTACCATTCGTTAAAAGAACTCTAATGGCTTAGATTGCTTCTATTATTGTTTAAACAATATACAAGTAATGGTATAGTGTAGAAAAAATGCATTAACTTCCTATAGTGTTATATTTTTTTTATTTATTTCTGTTTGGTCTACAGGAAAAGTTCCATCCATTACAGACTTTGATCTCCTGATAGTTGTTTTTCTTATTTGAACCTTTTATCTATCAATATAACATTGAACCAAGCTTTTACTAAGTTATACTGTTATGTACAAATGCGGTACACCATATTTGCGTTGGAAAAAAAGTTGAACGCTTAGCTAGCAAAACGTCAAATTGATGCATCAAAGGGGGAAGTGCAAGGATCTATCATTAACTAAAACAGACAAAATAAAAGAGAAAAATTGATATTGATAGCTTTTATTATGCCATTTTATTATTGTTGTTGGCAAATGTATTGCTTTATACAGTAAAATAAAGCAAACAAGAAATAGCAAATAGATACACAGAGGTGAAAAAGAAACCCTGATGTAAACCTCGATTAGGAGTTGTTTACATTACTATTCTGCAAAATGGCTAAATTAACGTATGCACATTCACGAGTGACGTCAAATTGAGTTTATGCAAATGTTGTGTCGTTTCATCTTCCTTTAACCAAATGTGGGAAAATGGAAAACTTTGTATTCACAAGAGCATTAATTTTTGTTAACTGATTCCTTCATGTCGACGTTGTAATTTTTTTCCTTAAGCTTTGCTAGTGTTAAATTTAGAAACTTGATTTTGAATTTTTTTTAGAGGAACATGATAAGTGATACCGACACAAATGTAAACACACATTTTAATGAACTATAAATTACACATTATACGAGTAAGCTTAATAACGATGCTAACTTTAAAAAATTAGTTTATAACTACTGATTACAGTTCCAATTTAATGTACGGGTACCACGCTAAATTTATGGACAAAATCTCAACAACAGTTTGAATGTTTGTTATGTCGTATATTAAGTGTTTAGTAAATCGTTTTTGTAGTTTTTAATTACAGAAATCAAATTTAAAAAAAAACTTCAACATACAGTAGAAGTTAAGGATACTGTACTTTGCGTTTTAGATGATCATCTTTAAACTTTTGTGCGAATCAATGCTACAATATGAAATTTATCATAGGTTTGTGAGTTTATGGGTAAAGATACAACATAAAAGTAAAATGGATTACATTTGGACTTGTAAAATTTGGTTTTTTACATTACAATAGAGAAACTGTTTTTAAACTTTCATTCCTACTAAAAAAAAATATTGCCATAGAGACAACACTGCAATTTAATTCTCAAAGGTAAAGTACTATGCACTAAGTTTATTAACTTTGATCTAATTATTGTAATTAATATAGTTATCGTAATATAGTATGTACTATGTCTAATATACTGTTTATTTTTCTTATTATGTTTACTATGCCACGTGTTTCAATACCAAATTTTTTTTTTTTTGCCTGAGAGATGATAATAATAGCATAGTACAGTATATTGTTTAATATAGTTTGAGACAGGGTCCGTTGAAGCTTCAAATACCGGATACATTTGGTAAAAAGTTGATAAATTTCATTTTGATATATTTTTCGGGTGGGTTGTTGCAGTTCATATGAGCTGTCTACTCTATACTGTTTAGTGTATACGTTAAGAGTTTTTTTTTTATTTTATCTTTCCTTGTCATTTATTTTTCTGATATGATTGAAAGAGACATAAATGACATTTTTAACTTACCTGAAACACTTTGGACCAGAAGTAGTTGTAGGTGACAGTTGGCCAATAGGATTAAACTCCAACAGTGTATTATAGTTGTGAGAAAACGGCAGATGAAGTTTGACGTTGAAGTAATTTTCACACTTATTTTTCCCATCTTACTTCCGCTTTCTCTATGGGTTTTTTATTATTACTTTTGCTATTAATTTATTATTTATTACTATTAATATTATTTTGACAAAAAGTCTGTCGAGTAGAAAAACCACCGGTGACAATTAAGCGAATGCATTCAAAACTTCACAACGCGATTTACACGAATCACAAACACAAACTAAAATTTATACCAAAAATTAATCAAATTAAGATTAAAATATTAAAATTATTAGATATATTTACAAAACTTTTTTTTTTGCTAATTGTTAACTAGTTTTTGTTGATTTTTATTTATTTATTTATTTTTTTTTCAGAAGGCGTTGATGAACTGAAAGTAATTTTTATTTGGATATCGACGTATTTTTTTGTTTGAACAGTAATTGTTATTCCAAATGGTCGGATTGAATGTCCATGGTAGTCAAAAGTTGATCTCTCATTGGCAGACGACAAGCACAACCGCCCTTGTCGTTTAAAAAAGCCGTTGTTTGTGTATGTGTGTGTGATTTTCTCTGTAGATGATGGCACCGCAAACGATCGTATGTGCTGCTGCGCGTGGCAGAAGCTGCTACCGAATGGAACCGCTAGCGGATCCAGCCATCAACCCGGCCGGTTCTTTCCCATAGTTGCCATGGTAACACCCCGGCTTTTTCCATCCAACCACATCTCGCCATCTCTTCACACGTGACATCTGATACGTGGTGCATTCAGCATGCAAGTTGTGCAACATTTACAAATGCAACCACTTCATTTATGTTTTCATTCATCCAAGAAATTCATCAATTTCTACACGAAAAAAGTTAAGAGAATTTTTTTATTTTTTTTTGTTAGTGTAAGGAAAACAAAAGATATGCTTAAGTAAGCTATTCAGCCAATTCAACTATCAAAAGAAAAAAAGTTAAATAAGATCGTTTGAATAGAGTTTAAAGACATTTATTAGGAATTTATAGATTTCTTAAAGCCAGTACAATGTAAATAAAGAAAAGCTAATATATTAATTTTTCTAAATTTATTTTAAACATTTAAAAAAAACGGAAGCATATAGTAAATTTACACAAACTTGCTTATCATCAAAGTTGCTAAAATTAATAAATATTGGAAACATTAAATCAATTTACTTAGACAAAACTACTTGTTTTACAACACGATATCGTTAATTTTCATGTCTTATAATATAAATTTTAATCATACTGTTTAAAAAAATTAAAAATTGTGAAAGCATACATGTTGTAATTGCAAGTTAGTTTGTCTTAATCGCAAAATTTGATGTATAAAACACAAAATACAGCAATTATGTGTATGATTTCTTACATCAAAATTTGACATTTGAATTACTGACAATGTAAATACTAACGGTACACTTCAATATTTTAAAGTTTGATTTTGCTTGTACATTATAGCTATTTCAATTATTAATTTATGAAGCCTTGAAACATCTGTCTTTATACTACACAGTATATATTGAAATAAGTTCTTGTAACAAATGATTTGAATTTCAATTGAGTGAAATTGAAGTTGGTTTGTGAAGTATTGTATTATTCTTTTAGTATTCCGTCCGTCAAATTACAGTATGCATACCTATAATTAAATTTAGTTCTACTCTAATATACAACCAGTGAATAATATTGATTTTTGAATGTTAAATTTATATACTTGTACAGTATGCAAATGCATAATATTCTGTATACAACACTTATGAGTTGGATTCAAATGCTAATGTTTATATTTTCGTAGATAAAGAAAAGCGACTGTACTGTACCGTGAATTTTCCTTTTCCTAATGCATTGGATTCGGTTTATTTGATGGGCAATAATATCAAACATTGGAATTTCGTTTTTAAAAATCCGAATTAATAATAATACGTAATATAAAGAGATATATTGTATACGAAGGATAGATAAAAAGGATTCGCATGAGAAATATTTTGCATTTTGATATCTGCATGATTCAGCGAATTTGTTTTTTATCTATTGACCCATCTTTAAAAAAAATCATAAAATTTTAATTTATTCAACAACATAAAAAGTCATAACATTTTTTATACGCAAGCAAAATCACAATACATTTATTGCATCGGTAATAAGCTATTTGTACATCATTTTTTGGGTAAACTTTTTGGTTTTGATCTTCGTTTATTAATGATTTTATTTATTATTGTCTGAAATTATAACTGGACGTTGCTACTACTATCCAACACACACTATTATTGAAAGTCCGGTTATTTTTTCTTAGCCATTTTTGCATTTTCACTTATATATGTACTGAATTGAATGATAATTTAATCAAATACGCTTATTATAAGTTTGCAAAGTTTTATCTTTTTGATGAACACTTTTTTTTACTTAACTTTCAACTATTTCTGTTTCAGATTGACGACAAGCGCCATAATTGACATTACTGTATAACCATGAAAGCTCGATACTCGATAATTCCCTGATATTTTCGTCTGCTACAACAATGCACATGTAACATTAGGTGAAATTGAATTTTTTTTTTGCTGTCTTGTAAAGCTGTTCAATCATTCGGTGGTTATAAAATGGCAACTAAAAGAGCAATGTTGTTGTTGGGACGATGCTTAAAAGCTAGCCGTGAAGAAGGAGTCGAAGTGGTGGTACGAAACCGAGAAATTGATAGTTATCTTAACATGGTAAGTAATCTGTAATGACGAGAAGCTGATGTTGGTTAAACATTTGAACATCGCTGCTAGTAATTAGCTAGCTTTGTGATGTGTAAAGAATTAACCAGCTTCAACGTGTATAACAGTTTTATTCATGTACATCAATTCTAATAAACTGACTTTTGTTATTGAATAGTATTTTACGGAAAAGTACACGTTTTATGCTTACGATGAAAAAGAAATTAGCAAACCAGGAGATGTCATTTTAATACAAGTAAGTTTCTTAAAAATAGTAATCGGTTGTAACCTTTTCAATTGAAAAATCAAGCAGAATAATAGTAGCCGAATTACGTTTACTGTATCATCATATACTGTATTATTTGATTATAAATTATTTAAACGATGACTTAACACAGAAACGAGAAACGCCATTAACTCGAAAAATTACCCATGATGTTTTAAAAGTTATTTATCCATCTGGTGACATAACCGATCCAATCACTGGCAAGAAAGTCGTTGCAGGCCAATACCGGTACGAATACATACAACATTCCTGTTGTCACTGTTGAATATATCATGTATTCTTTTTTCACTTTTAGAGAGGACATGGAAGACGTGGATCGCACTTTCAGCTCTGAAGATAGTCGTGGATTTACGAGAGACATGGACAGAAAACGCGAGTTGGATAAATTGGGACCAGCTCCAACGCCGCCACCTCCTAGGTTTATTCGTAGGCGATATAGAAACCAAACTGAAAGCAAACCGCAAGATTCAGACAAGTAGACCAATATCAATGGTAAAACCTAGTTATAATTTTAGTAAAACATTTATTACATAAAATATCTTCAATGAAACAATGTACATTATGATGGAAGATGTTATTCGACAGTAGATGTGCTCAGAGTAAAAGGTTTTTTTTTTTAAAAAAATTATGTCTAACAAATATTACAATCGCATTCAATATAACAATACATAATTAGATTAAATTAACTTACAAACTGAAATCACGAGAAATCGCTGCATTTTATTGCAGGAAAACAATAGATTTCTTCATTTTAATTTTGAAACAAAGATGGATCACTTATAAAATTAATTCTCAACCTAACTAAAAAAGTGTCAAATATAAATGGTAAAATTTGCATCTATAAATTAGAATTTTCATTGATGGAACTACTTCATGACCAAACAATTAACTTTTAGTACATGTCGACACTAATGATAAAAATATATACATGTTTCAACTATGTTAAATCACATATTTAAAAATTCCTTCTCAACAGCAGCTACCATTTCTTCATCAACGGAACCTATTGAATCTGCACTGTCATTACTGTTGTCGTTCTCACTTTGATCACTGTCGCGAGGAAGTTCACCTCTTGGATACCTTGGAAAGTCATTTTTACAAATATTTTTACCGTTTTTATTAGAGGGTGACCACTTTCGAGGATAATCGCCAGATAAACTTTCAGCTGAAGACGATGATGAGGATTGTTCCTGCTGCTCGTCGATTTCCATTTGATCATCTTTTAAGTCGATATCGTTTTCATCGGTGTCACTGTCGTCCAGTTCATCGTCAACTTCTTGGCCCATTTTCGCTATGTCCTCCGTGCTGAAAGTCATAAGTGGATTAATTGATGTGGCAAAATTGTTAGCTTTTGCAGCGGAGGAAGAACCAGCAGTTGGTGTGGGACGAGGAAATGATGGACCCACGTTTGGTTTCGGTTGCTGTGTTTTGTTGATTCGTTTACCCGTTACTGGATCATAAGTAGGAAAAACTTCGGGAGCAGCCATAGTTTGAGCCTGAGATTTCCGTTTGTCTTCATTCATCTGAGCAAACAGTTTCTCCGACGAATCCATCCACTTGTGTTTATCTTTGTGAGCTAATTCGTTGGATGCCGTATTGCCTTTTGTTAGTGGAAATAGTTTTTCATCAACTCTTTCCCATCGTTCAGAGCAACACCACAACCAGTCGGGAGTCACCACATGAATACCTTTGATTTTTTTAGCTTCATTAACTTTTACAGTTCCCGGACGAGCGGCAACCACATGAGTAGTTGCTGGTTCAGAACCTTGGTTTGTTAACTGAATATTTATTTGAATTTCAGCTCCCAAACTTTTAGCGACAATGTAATGTTTGCTTCTCTCCAAAGGCATGTTTATAGGAACGACACCACTAAAAACAATATATGTTCCTTTTAAGATCTTTTTCTTTGTTGCAGGAACGATTTCTCGCAAGTCGGGCAACGCGTTGGAACCTTCAGATTTAAGCTGGTCGTATTTTTT
The DNA here is from genome assembly GCA_013389785.1 of Helicorthomorpha holstii. Classification (NCBI taxonomy): domain Eukaryota; kingdom Metazoa; phylum Arthropoda; class Diplopoda; order Polydesmida; family Paradoxosomatidae; genus Helicorthomorpha; species Helicorthomorpha holstii. The sequence goes on along the minus strand of JAAFCF010006596.1, from coordinate 36,633,302 downwards.
GTAGAATTCAGAGTGTATATTGCGCAAAATGTCTGTCAGATATAATAAATAATCATCTTGGTCATCCGTTGATTTACTTTCGTCGTCATCTTCAGGTAAACTTTTAACAGAACTTTGCATTTCTTTCAATTCGGATTTATCGTTAACTTCAATTATGTTTTCAGATTTTGATTCTTCTATTGTTTTTGAATTTTCTTCCATACTTTCCGTTTTCTTTCCAGGTGGTTCTTTTTTATCATCAATAGCTTCAGTTTTCACCTCAGTAGCATCAGTTTTGACATCCGTGTCTTCAGTTTTGATATCAGTAGCTTCAGTTTTGACATCAGTAGCTTCAGTTTTGACATCAGTAGCTTCAGTTTTGACATCAGTAGAGTCAGTTTTGACATCAGTAGAGTCAGTTTTGACATCAGTAGAGTCCGTTTTGACATCAGTAGAGTCAGTTTTGACATCATTAGAGTCCGTTTTGACATCATTAGAGTCTGTTTTGACATCATCAATAGTTTCAGTTTTGACATCAGTAGAGTCCGTTTTGACATCATCAATAGTTTCAGTTTTGACATCAGTAGCTTCAGTTTTGTAATCAACAGAATCTGTATTGGTGACAACAGTTTCGGTTTTGTTATCATATACCCCATTTTTGTCGTGAACAGCTTCAGACTTCTCATCTTCAACAAGTTTTGTTTCTTTTTCTTCGGACTCTGCCGTTTCAACGATATTTTCTTTTTTAATTTTTTCAGTTTCGTAATTAACATTTTCATGCATGTTTTCGGTATCAATGATCATTTCTACGTTATTATCCTGTTTAGAGACGACTGTTTCATGATTCGATTCCTCTATTTCCATTGTTGAATCTTTTGGGATTTCAATAGTTTCAACCTTTTCCATAAATTTAACTTTCTTTTTACATTTTTCATTTTGCTTTGATCTTTTGTAACTTCCAACTTTGCCTTCCCCTGAACCTTTTTCGTCCAGCTCAACTTTCGCTAGTCCTGGCGGAGCATTAATGTCGCCCGTGTGTTTGAAATAATGGTAAGGTTTGACGTGAACCAAATTAGGAGAAAAGTTCCAAACATCTTCCCGGTCGTCAATGATACATACTAGATTAACACCACAAGGAAATAGGGCACTGAAACCAAGTTTAAAATAAAGATTAATCATGGTAATTATCAAAAATTGTACACTATGATTATTTAATAAGAAGAAACCTTAAATTGGCTGTTTTAGAATTGGCACTAAAGCATTCATCACGCGAGAGAATACGGTGAGAAAAATATCGGCCGTCGCGGTCAATAAAAGGGGTGACTGTATGAGCATATGATCGTGATCCAAAAGTGCAGATGTGAAATTCGTACATTTTGCCTATTTCATCTAGAAAGACTTTAGTTCCTGGACGAATTTTTGTGTGGTACCACATACTACCATACAACTTAAAGTGAAACACATCCTACAAGAATCAAGTATGATCGTTTAATTATTTTGTTCACATGTATTTTACACATTACACTGTGAAACCTTAGCTTGAAAAATAATTTGGATTTCATTATTTTTTTTGACATTTTTGTCATGAAAACTGGCTAAACTCCAATTATTCAAACGAAGGTTTCACTATATAATGTTTCTTAAAACCTTTAATTGTGGATCAACTTCATCGTTTGTTGTGTGTATCAAAGTTTGATCCAAATCTACTAGCAGAACCAATCTTCTCTCTTTGACTAGCCTCTCTTCATCTGCTTTTCCAAGTAGCTGTGCTTGCTATAAATCAAATCATTATGAAACAATCTATCTCAATACTGTCAAGAAGTAGAAGAAGCTTAATATATAATATTCTTACCTCTTGACTGACCATTAATTCTGGAATACAATGGACCATAGCAACAGATGCAGTCGATTTTTGGTCGTTCATTTTCTCCCTTAAAATAAAAAACCAAACAAGAACTTGCAATAAAAGCTTACAGTAGCAACATCGACGAGCAACTACAGATTTTAATTTTAAACTAACTGGATGATGTCCAGATAGCCTTTTAACAAACAAGTCGTTAAGTAATCAATAATAGCTATTGATAATGTAATAGACTAAAATCACTAGTTGTTCAAATATAAATAATATTCTTAAAACTGTCATACTCTCTCAAATCAGCTCCACATTCTGCACACATGTCTTTCATCACAACAGGGTGCGAGCACTGCTTAATACTCAACACTGGGCATCTTTTAACAGAAATTTTTATACTTAAGTAATACATTTGACATCGATTACGTTTAGTTTACCCATTGTGAATTAAATCTCCTTCTTGTTTCAGCAAATGAATGACTGTCCCCACACCTGCTGCTTTCCATTTCTTTAAATTTGGATCTTGCTTGTTTAGTTCTCTATCTTCCTTAACACGATAAAACATCAATACCGTTCCTTGAGAAAATTTACTGCCTTCTTTAACTTTCCATTTCACAATATAACAGTCCGAATTTTCACAATCAAATTGTACTTGTTTCAAATTTAAATCCATTTTGTTGCAGCTTGGCTTGGAGCTTGGTAATTTGATAAAACAGTGCAGTTGATCGTGGTATGCGCACACTAGCCATGCGAGTGGTAGATGGCGTTGCGGTGGCGTTCTCTGGTGAAATAGAACACGTGATAATTACCATTCGAATTGGGTCAAAATAATCGTTTTTTGTCATTTTCTTCTGGGATTTCGATTGTGGTCAGTTACAGATGCGATTATGTCGGTATGTTAAAATATGGAGTTTAATTAACTTTTAAAAGTATAATACGGTAAATTAACTGTGTAAACAATTGTGACTTGATCGGTGTCAAATATGTCAACTGAATCATCGCCAACGCAAAAGTCTCCTCAGAAGACAGCTCAAGTTGATGGTAAGTTACGTTAATAATTACAAAGATACACGCAATGATTTTATTCAATTAAACCCCAAATCAGAAAATCGAAATGTCTTATTGATTGGCATAATCTGATAACTGCATAGTAAACTACCTTGTTTGCTTTTAAGCATAGTGTTAGGATGAGTGCGATCACATGAAGCTTAGTGTACTGTAAGCATTTGGTTAATGATTGTGAAATACCGTACTTCATTATTTTTATGGTTATGAAATATGAATAATTATTATCGCATTACATAATTGTTATTATGTGATATCAAATTTCCTACACAAACTTTTAATTAGTATTGATTCTTTTCACTAGCTATTTAAATTTAAACTGATGTGGCAATAGCAATTTTATTAAATAATAATGTTTTTTTAGAGTGTTTTAATTGAATGATGTTGGAAGTTCATCAATGCAATTTCACACTTGAGTAAATTACAAATTAAATAAATACAATAAAATATCATTAACGAATTTAGGGGAATCTTTGTCAGGTTCAGCAACATCAGTATTAAAAGTAGATTGGCATAACTATTGAATAATTTCATCAATTGAAAATTGACTAATATGTTTGTACACAATTTAAATTTCTTGATACTACAGTATAGTTGTGTACTTTGGTCAACGACGGTTTTTTATTCAATTTTAAATATCATGCATACACTAGAAAAAATTTGATACATTTTGCTTTGATTGGTACATTAGTTTTCCTGCAACTTCTGTTCATCTTACTACCGTCTTTGATAAACAGTAGTACCGAACGTATTAAAATCGGCAGGGGGTTAGGATTTTATGTTTAGAGTTACGGTACTCTACAGTTCTGCTATTAAAACAGTTTGTTAGTAGACTTTGAAAGTACAAAGTGATACTGTATCTCTTAAATTTAATACTTTTACGTTTTTTTTAATGTTTTCTAATAAGGTTGGTAGGACACAGTTTGAAAAAATAATTAACTGACTTTTACTAGTCAGTATGCTTTATCTTTGCAGTTGCGTTTTTTCTTGAAAGATCTTTTAGTTTTATAGATTTAAGCATTTTTTGCTATTCTTTAGAAAAATTATAAAATCATTAGCAAGTAAACATTAAAGTGTTAACTTATAATTATTTGGTGTAAAAAATTAGATTTGGCAATGCGGAAACACAAAAATAATAGGTGTAGAAGAGTAACTACTGCATAATTTATTTTACTGTAGTCAACTATTTATTATGAGCAACTTAACAAAATCAGAAGAAGAATGTTCGGATTGAATTAATTTTAAGATTTTAAAAAATAATTTGAATGAAGAAGGATAACACTGCATGTTTTGATTTTGAATTTTATTTTACCTAAAACGACGGTCATCTTTATTAAGACACAATTCTAATGTTATTAAGAGAGTAACACAGTTTTACATGTTGCTACTATATTAAACGTTTTTATAAAAATTGAAATACCAAACAGATTGTATATGATAAGCTGTTTGAAAATATTTGCTGTACAATTTCAGATAGTAAAGAATATATTGAATCTTGTTTGAAAAATTGACATTTTTTTTGCCAGTATTTTAGTATATCCAATTTTAATATACTCAGTTCTCACATTATCTTTATTGAAAGTAAAACATGGTATTATTCAAGTTTACAGAGTCCCTTCACAAAATCAATGTTTTATTTAAATAATGTTAATATTATTATATCAGGTCCATTATTTAGACAAAATCTGATTGCGGAAAGCTAATTTTGAGTGTTTTCTTATGCTTTTTAATTAATAACTTTCAAATAAACTTCTCGCTTAGATGTATTACAGTAACAACAACGAAAATGGCACCTGTGTTGCCAATCGGAATAATCGTAAAATGTGAATTTCATTCCTTTCGTTTTAATTAGGTTAAATTATGTCAGGTTAATTTAGTCATTTTTCTAAGTTAGGTTAGTTATTTTATTGCTATTTCAAGATGTCATTTCAATTTTAATAATTAATTTATCACGATTAGAATAGTCATTTATCTCCACGCTTCTGCAACACGGCCATTTCAGTCGTAATTTTGTTGTTCCATTGCATTGCATTAGACAAGAAGTTTAAAATTATAAAAACTAATTAAGAAATGTAATTAAATTCATGAAATTAAATTTCCGCAACTGGATTTTAACTATATAATGTAGTTAGCATGATAAAATGGAATTAAATTAAGTTAAACATTTATTTTGAGAAGCATCTCCATAAACTTGAAGAACTCCTAAAACATTACTCATTGTGGCTTTTAATGTTTACTTTAGGAAGAAAAACTTGTACAATTCTGTTAATTTTGCATGAGGTGTTTTATTACATGTTTAAGATTCACAATTATACACGAACTACACATATCGTTTTACTTTAATATTTTATTGCGTTGAAATACTGTACATTTGGATGCCAATTGATATTTCGTTGTACCAATAATCAAAATTGTAATACTCGTAACAAACGCTTTGCTTATGCTTTTTGATAAAAGTGAATGTTATTCCTCATTATTCATTGTATTTTTAACAGTGATAAATAGTAGCAAGCTGTAAGGCACCATATACAGTACAAAGGAGATTGTTTAATCGATATTTGTTGCTTTATTTTAGTTTTGATTTATGCATTGTTGGAGGCTACAAATGATCCACAACAAGAAGTCAGACATGCAATCTCTTCGGCTTTGCAGAAACTTGGGAGTAACAATCCAAATCTCATGTTACAAATTAGTTTAAAATATCTTCAGCAGAATTCTAAGGTATTGATGACAATTATCTGTTGATTTGTCAATGCCATATCATAAATGTTCAATATTAAAAACTTTGTTTTAGTTACCACCAGCTCATCGAAGTATCGTTTTGACAGCGATTGGAGAAGTATGTAGAGGCCAATTAAAAACGATTAACTCTGATATTGCCAGAGAAATAATTAAGATGTGCATTGAAGATATAATGAGCGTCAAAGTAAAGTATCAAATTATTAACTATCAGTAATATAATTATTCATCCATGGCTGTGATATTTTTAGGATATAGTGCCAGATTTGCAAACAGCTGCTAGTAATGTCGTTGTTGCGTTAGGCCAGCAGTTTTGCTATGAAGTTATGGAAGTAATGCATCTGAAATTTCAACCCGGTGCAGTGCCACATTTCTTCATCGTCCAAACTTTAGCTGATCTTTCTGTTGCAAATTGTTAGCAAATCTTTATTTATAATTTATTAAACGATCAAAACACTTTTTATTACTGTTCATTCTACCAGTTTGTAAAACAATTTATGCAAGAACAGACTACTCATGCTCTAAACTACGTAATATTGGATATCAAATTACGTGCATCACCATTTGAAATTATCTGAAGTATAATTAAATAATTTTAATTTAATTGAAAGTATCAGTCATTAATAAGCAATTGTTTAGAAACGTCATATGTCATAACTAAAGTGTTTTGATGGTTTATTGCATTACATTATGACATTTTTTAAACTAATTTTGTTATCTAGCTTATGGGATGGTGCCATTTTTGAAAGCTTTATTACAAACTGCCTTAACCATTCTTGGAATGATTAAACATGATAATATGAAATGGGTGGTATCTTATGGTAAGTTTATTTCATTCATTCTAATTGAAATGGTTGATGTTAATAACATTTTGTTATTATAGCCTTAGCTAGATTTAGTGAATCGATCAGTTACTACATTGCCAACATTGAAAACTCGCCTGATAAAAGCGTGAGAAAGGAAGTCTTCTCCACTGAATTAAGTGTTGCTTATGGAACTTTGTTTAATTCTTGGCTCCAATCGAAGGAATTAAAAGTAAATATCGATTTCTTTAATACAATGTTTTCTTTATTTTTTAAAGTTAAATTTTTTAGATTCGTATGACTGTTGTTGAAGCTATTGGAAATATTTGCCAGCTTATGTCGAAAGATAAATTGGAAGAAGAACTACCTCGGATAATACCTGCTTATCTAAACATGTACAGAAGGCATTCAGATGCCCATTTTATTAGTGAAGTATGTCTATGCAGTTTATATGGAAATGTCATGATTTTAAAGTTATTAAAACTGTTTTTCATTAGTCACTATCAGCTATTCTGCAAGCAGCTTACAACAACAACTGTTCAAATTTAGATCCTTTAGTTGAAAATATCATTGCAGTGTTATTTCCTCAAGTAAAATATTTAGTGTGGAATTGGGCTAATAGGCATTTTTAATTATGAAATATGTTTGATTTAGACATGTACGGTTCCTGATTACTCACAGAGTTTAGCCGTTAAAAATCACAGTGAAGTGCTACGTTGCTTTACAATAATAGGTAAAATAATGAAAATATGATTTTATAGGAAAATGCTACATCTATAACATAATTTAATTTATATTTTAATAAATGCTGTAATCTTTTAGGTTGTATTCAGCCAGATCAATTGATTGATTATGTTTTATCAAGAGTGGATAATAGCAACGAGCGTATTCGAATTGGTAGTTTAACCATTATTAAGCAACTTATTAATACTCCAGGTATATTTTTATTTCGCTGCATTGAAGTAATTTTAAATCGACTTTTCTTCGTTTTAGATTGTAAAATTCGTGACAAAATGGCAACGATTTTGGATCGTTTAAAAGTTGCGTTGACAACCGAAACTAATAATAAAGTAATTATTGCAAATCATATTTGAGTGGGTTTTAGGTTTTTAAATTTATCTGCTTTAAATTACAGGTTAAGAAAGTATTCGCTCAAGTCATTGTTGCCTTTGCAACCAACCAATATCTTACAATAGATCATAATAACATATTGACTGAGTTTATTGTACAACAATGTGCTTTACCAGATGATCTTCAGGTAAGTTTTATCAATCATCATTAGATTTTTAATTTAAGTTACAAGCCGAATTAAATCAATTTAGTTTCAATTGTAGAATTTCAGAAAAATGTCCGATCCAGATCCAGTTTCTAATTCAGATTTGAGATCCATGTGTGAAAACATTTTGCATCTTTTTGTAACCACAGTAAACTCTATCGAAAAAGTAACTTTCTTGCATTTTTTTATCGTGCTATTGTTTACAATTTCTCATTTATGGTTTTTCTCTGAATCGCTAGATATATTGGCCTCAAATTTTAGAATTTTTGATGTCTGAACGTCTAATGAATGCAGCTGGGGTTATTTGTAAATGCGCTGCTTATTTGGGAAGCAAGCTAAAGGAAGAACAAAGTTCTCACTATGAAATTGAGTTTGATAAACACAGTAAATTTTTGACATTTGTCGTTTAAATTTTGTTTGGTTAATAACTTAATTACTAGAAAATATGCCTACACCTGTGCAACTTCTTGCAAGATTATTGGTAACATTTCTTTTTATCTTCATAGACGATTTCATCATATTAAATGATTTGAATTTTAGGTTTTACTGGGTCATCCCAAAGATGGAAATGATCGTGGAGTTCATATTTTAAAATTAATGCAAATACTAGTTCCAAGTTTAGAAAAAGATGCCATATCGACTTGGGACTCGTCAATACCCAGACTTCTGAAATTTTTAGAAGGTAAAATTATTAGGTTTGAGATTCAGTCATGTTCATTATTTACAGTTCGTACTCGTGTTTACAGATAAATCAGAGAAATGGTCTCAAAGTGAATGGGAAAAATTGGTTTTGAAGCTGTTGACTGATTCGCTCAATGACGTTGATCGTCAAGAGTATTCAGTCTTAGTCGCCAAAACGTTTGGCGAGCAAATATCATTGTACATAAATTATCCCAACGATAAAGTAAGGCCATTATTATTAAATTATTTATTTTAGTTTTTTACATTTTATTTTTTTAGAATTTTTTGTTTAAATGTATTGGTATCGCAATGAAAAGATGCAATAAAACTGTAGTCAACGAGTTGTTGGATTTAATTTTTAAAAATGTAAATCATATGGTTGGAGCTGACCGTGAGGTATAGATTTAGTGTTTGTATTTTATTAATTTATTACGAGTTCTTGTAAATTTTTTTAAAATTTTAATTAGGGTTGTGCAACCGCTTGTGGATATTGTGCTGCAACACATACGGATGCAGTCCTTGTAAAGTTAGATCAATTGGCCAGAGTAGATTTAGCAAAGAAATCGGGAATCTTAGGATTTTTTATGGTACGATTTCAAATGTGTTTTAAAATGTCAGCAACTTTGTATACAATTTGATTACAGATTATTGATTAACACTGCACTTTAATAATTTTGTAATAGAGTACTGTATTTGGTTTCTTTTACTGGTGTAAAATTTATTCGATTTTAAAATTAGGATATGAAAGGTGAAGTGGAGCATGAGATTTGGAAGGCAACAATTATATTATGCTATGGTTATGTTTCCATGTTTGCCCCACCGGCTTTATTAACTGCACGCATTGAAACTCCAATATTAAGAAATGTGAACGGATATTTCACAAATGCTAAGGTAATAGTATTATTTAGGTAATAGTGTTCACTTTAAACGACAGTTAATGTCAATTTTGAAATTTGTTTAGGATCAAACAATCCGATTGAGTCTTATTCGAATGACTGAAATGATTGCGGTTGCGCTGCATCCTTCTAATTTACGCGAACGAATTAATTTCCGAAGTAAAAGTGATCTTATAAAAAATATGGATACTTTTATATTGGTTGAAAAAGGGCAGCCATTAAGATCTATCGCTATATCTTTGGCTATCGATGCTTGCACTGCGCTTCTGTATCCTTTTATTAGAGTATTGATAACTAGTATTGGTGACTTGATTGGACTTAATTTATTTGATTAGAAAGTTGGATCCAGTTCTGGAATTCGATAAACGATTGCTTTTACTGAAAACTTGTTATGACACTGTATTCCCTCTTCCAGCTACAACTGCGCCTGAAAGAGCGAAAGTGGAACATTACGAGGAGGAGGAAGAGCATGAAATTTTACTGGAGTGCACTTTTAATAGCCTTTTAGAGTTACTAAAGGAGTTATTTTTACAAGATATTTCCACTAGTAACTTTTATGGGTTATTTGTGGTAATTTTCATTAATTCTCTATTTACTAACTGCTTATTGTTTTCCAATTGACAACTTTTAATGTAAAACGTTTACATTAATTTAAAGACTTTAGTGTTTAAAAGTATCAATTGTGTTTAGAATTGTAGAGGGCTATTTAGGCTTTATAAGTTAGCGGCTTTACTGATTCACAATTTTTATAAAACAAATGAAAATGTAAGACTAATCACATTTCTTAATTGATATTTTTTTATTTCATTTAAGAGTTTGGAGTCTTGGACTATGTCGGCTCGGTCATTAGAAAGAGAAAGAGCATTGAAGTGTGTTCATATTCTTTCAAAGTGTTTTTTGGGAAATTTATCGATTACACTAGGGGCAAGTTGGTTTTTTTTTATGTAAATCTGTTTTCTTTGATTTATTTTTAATGTTTAGGGTTCATCGACATTCGAAAATCATGGAGCTGTCATTGCTCGTCTAGTTCCTCGATGCACTGATACATCCATTATCGTTCGTGGTCTTGCCTTTTTAAGTATTTATAATGTATTGAAGATCGTTTCAAGACTTGATGGTAATTACTAGTTATATAACTGGTATGACATGCTTAAAATTTGGAGTATTTCTATTCTTAGGATTTAATGCCGACCATGATGATGAAGATATAGAGACGGTGCTGTTGCTGAAAAAAAATGCTATTGAGGACGATCCTGAAATATTATATGGTGTATCAATAGATCTCGCCAAAGTATATTTATTACTCAAGGAGTTGATCATAACTTTGATAGCTTAATTTATCTTAGATTTTGTCTAACAAATTGTCTATAATTCATCTACGTCAATTTCTTGATGTTGCCATGGAAGGATTAGTTGATAGTCAAGCTCACAGTTCGTCTGGAACTTGTGTAGTACTTAATCACGTTTTAAAAATTAAAGCTGGAGTTCTTCAGCAAGATGTAAGTAAAATTGGCTGCTTGAATGTTAAAAGTAACGTTCAAATAAAATTTTATTATCTTTTAAAATCACACGAATGAATAAAGTAGTCGGTTAATATAATCATTTGTTTAGTTGGAAACGTTGATCCATCTTCTTCACAGCCGGTTGATGGAAATTACCTGCGTTCAAACTCGTCGTGGAACTTTGCAAATTATAAAAACTTTAGCCAGCTTTCAGCTGACTCCTGTTCTTAACTGCCTATTGAGTTATCCATTACCCTTTGATGAGTAAATATTTATTATTTAAATGTACTTATTAATGCTTTGTTAATGTGTATGATTTACAGGCATGTGGTGGATTGGTGGCAAACTTTGGGTCAAGATAGCAATTTAAATCAAAGTGTAATTGATCAATTTTGTGAAATAATTACTAGAAATGCTCCCTACCACGAATACCCCGACCCTAGAAACAAAAAGGAAACAATCAGAGTTGCAACTTCAAAAGTTTTAGCTGTACGTTGTCAATTTTATGTTATCTGCTATTACTAGTTTGAATAATTTTTTTTCTTTGTGTTAAGGTTGTTAGTGCCTTACAAGTATTGTTTGGCTTGTCAGCAGTAGAAACAGCTGCTACTAGAGAATATTCCAAACTTTTTACAATGCTTTTGTCTGTAATTGGTTGCTACGACAATGTGTATTCCCCCAGTGTTATAAAAGAAAGTCCAAAAGATTCACATGCGAAACCAATGATTGTTATTCATTCCGTTAAGGCAAATCAACATGTACCTTACAAGTGGGTTAAATTTGTCAGTTGTATTTAAAATAGTATTTTAAACATGAGTGTTTGCATATTGCAGTGTGGCAGTTGAAGCTTTTAAAGCTTTTCTTGTATGCACAAAGTCTAATGAAAAATTCCCAGACTTTAGATCCGTATCGGAAAGGCTAGAAGGAAATAATAGCCCAGACGTTATAGCGTTTTTTGCCCAGTAAGTTAAATTTATATTCATGTAAATTTGATTTAAACAAAGAATATTGTGAAATTGCAGATTTGTTGCGGTAAACTATCCAAATCATTTACCAGGATTTGTTACTTGTTTCAATCCGTTGCTATCAAGCACATTCGACTCGCAGCGAATTGCGGCAGTTGCTTTTTTTGCAGAGGTAAATAACTTATCTAATGTTTCAGTGCAGTTATCGCTTGAAAACCCCGTTGATAGTGATATTCTTGCTAAAGTTTAAATTGTATTTTAGTTGCTTAATCACCATACTCGACTTGACCAATTGGCTTTGGAATTGCTGATAAACAGTATGCTGGGCAGACTGCAAGACAGTTCAGGCGTTGTCCGACGTCTTGCTATTCGTGGACTTGCTTCAATCGGAAAATTAGACGTTGAACACGTATGTTATTTTATTGGCAATGAAGAGTACCGTCGTGCAACTTTTTATTAGTCAGGTGCATTTTAATGGTTAAGAAAATGCTTATTTTTGCTTTTAAGTTAAAAAGCTTGTAGGAATTAAACCTACGAATAATGTCCTAAACTTTTTTCAAGACATTGATTTAACATTACTAACATGCTCCTGATTATATCAATTTTGTCTTTGAATTTTACGTTTTTGCATGACTTAACTGTAATTTGACGATCTCAATTTGTTTCTTGTGTATGTGTATTGTGCGATGGTACCAGTCTTAAATTCATAGCAGCAGCTAAATTGCTTATTTTTTTGAAATAGATGGATAGTCTTGAATGGTTTGGCGTAAGTTTTAACATTTACTAAATTTTTCTAATTATTGCAAATTAAAGAGGTTTAGTTGTCGTGTATTTAATAACATTTATATTTAGGTGTACAAGTATTCCAATACCGTTTTATCTGCAATGATGAGTGGTTTAGACGATAAAGATGATCCCTATGGTGAAATTGCTTTGGAGGCAATAAGAGGTCTTTGCAAAGTTTTGCAAGACATGGAGGAGAGTCACGTAGAGAGTGCTTTGGTCAATATTATCATGCGATTGAAGCCTTGTTTTGAAAATGTAAATATATACTACACAGCAGATCTATAATTTGTAAACTAGAAATACTCCAAAGTACTAAATTTGAAATATCCTAATATGTATTTTAATGAATTCATTTTTTAAGTTAAAAGTGGTTTGTATATTGAGTTAAAAAAAATCTATTCATATACGGTTGTTTTATAGGAGAATAAAGAAATTCGAGCTGCAGCTTACAAGTTATTTGGACTTCTAGCAAAGTTCTGTAAAATTAACGAAGAAAATAATCATGTTGATCAACTGCATGGTAATCTCATTTGTCTACTGTTGCACTTAAATGATGAAGATACAGAAGTTATCAAAGTACTTAAAAATGTGTTTTAATAGATTCTATAGCAGCTTCATAACTAATTTTGCTCTTTAATTTAGTCGTGCAAGCACGCCCTCAGATCAGTTGGTCCTTATTTAGAGTCTGAAAACGTTAATGAAATGTTCCAGAAACATTTGATTGATGACAGCAAGCTTTACTATCGAGATTTTATTGGAGATTTGTGCAAAATAATGGTAACATAAATTATGCATATTTGTACGGAAGATATAAAACATTAAAATATTGATTTAGGTTGTGGACTTTGAAGAAAGAATTTCATATTACGTTGCTACTTGTGTGTCTTATTTTAGAAGCTCGTGGTCAATAATTAAAGCGAATGCAGCTTTGTTAGCAGGTAAAAATGAATTTTTGTAAACAAAGAAATATCCGTAAATGTTATAATTGTGATTGGTTTTTATATTGCAATGAAGTCTTTTATACAGAGTGATCGAAAGATAACACTATCCCATAACTAACACCATCTAGTAGTATTTTAAAAATCTCAATTTTTTAGTAGAGTAAAACCGACTTGAATGGCCTTCATATTCATTAAAAATTCAAGATGTAAAGTTCAATTAAAATTTTAATTCAAGTCGGTTTTACTCTACTAAAAAAATTGAGACTTTTATAATACTACTAGATGGTGTTAGTTATGGGGTAGTGATATCTTTCGATCACCCGGTATGTCATATATACCTTCGATAAACGAAAATTTACTTTCAGGCATTGAATTTGTTCCAAGATTTATTGTTGTGATAATTTGTCATTTTTATATGTGCACTTTAAACGTATATTTTATGTAAAGGTTTACTGCTTGGAAACATACCTGAAAGTCTGAGAGCCGCAGTGGCCAATGAAGCAACTCTTGGGGGTAAATCTGTATATTTCACGTGTTAACAATGTTTAAACTAAAATAATATCTCAGCTTTGACCAAGTTATTGCGAGATTCATCCGCAGAAGTTCGCATGAAGGCAGCGGAAGCAATAAGTTTACTTCATTCCTACTGAATAGCCATTGAAGTAAAAGGAGTAATTAACTGTTGACCGGTTTTATTTACGGCAAGTATTACGTAGAAATTTATATTTTACATAGTTTTAACAGTGTACAAGTATAACTTAAGTGATGTCAAAAATATATAATTATAATATATGGTAGTTGTTTTTGATGAGTGTCATCGAGCCCTTTATATGAAGTGCATTATATTTTGAAGGGGGGAAAAAATGTTGAGATTTCCATTCACATGTTAATGTTGTTATAGCGTCCAAAATATTGTGTTCTTAACTTTTAACAATGCGAGTAGTTTATTGGTTATGTATATAAATAAATCAAATTATATTTATTTTGCCATGCCCAATTCTACTGTATCATTACAAGTGGTTAGTTGCTCAGATAAGTTAGAAATTCAGCACAATTTTAATTTGCGCCTAACTGGATCTTAAAAACGATTTTAGGAATCTAGTTCTAACTTTGACATGGTCGTAAATCGGTTATTATTACAAGCATTGCATGTATTGTGTATGTTTCCAATTTCAGCATTAATTTTTCGAAACTATTGGTAGTTTTGAAGTCAAATTTCCTATTCAACTTAAGGCGTTACATTTGGTTTTTAAAAACAAAATATTAGTTCTAACTTGCAGTATTAGGTTACTGTGCAGTTATACTAAATTGATAAGTTAAAACTGGTTATTAAACTACTTGATAACTCAGAAAACGAATGTCAAACGTTTGCAATGTCATGTCTGATGTAGTTAACTCTAATAGTATTTTATTATATTTGATTACCATAAGGTGACTTAAACATGTACCTCTTAGAATACTAAATCTTCCAACTGTAATCTCGCTCAGGATTTGCATTCGAGTAATCGATAAAATTGTTAACGTTTATTTGAATTTACCATATAGCAAATAAAAGCTAATTTCAGTGAATTTTAACATAAAATTCGGTCAATAGTAAAAGATTAACATTAAAAATTACTCTGATCAACAAGCGACGCAAAATATTGAATTAACACATGAGCGGTATCCTTGGCAAAAAGCTGAATAAGAAACTTCGAATTAATTTAGTCAACAAAATTACACGGAAAGTTAGTGCTAAACTTGCCTTTATTTTTCCTTTATGGTGAACTTTAATGGAGCTTGTTTCTACCTCGATTAGAGTTAGGCGCTAAAGTTAGAAATCCAATTTTAAATTGGAAAAATTTAATTTTTAGTTGAATTGTACTTGCATCTAGTTTAATTCCAAATTGATGGTTGTGGTGTGCATTTAAACTTTTGATAAACGCCTCTTTCTCTTCGTTTTTGAAGCTGTTGGACTTGTTATGAGCACTGTAACAACAAAAAATTACCGGGTAATTAAAATCTAGACAGACAAAACCCATTAAAGTTCTTATGCTGTTTTTCCATAACATATCGATATTATAGAACTTTTTTTAATTTTGATGTTTGCGAAGCTTACCTATTCCATAAACGCATTACACTGTCAGCTTCAATAGTTAGTGTCATAGTATCACAGCCCTTAACTTCTTCTGGAAATTCGTATTTAAGGATGAGAGGTTTACTTTTACTGTCTAAATGAAAATAATAGCTAATAGAAACGCTGTTCCGTTTTTAACGCTAAAGAAATCGTGTTACTTGTTGGATAAGCAGACCACATTGCTCCTAGCCATGCTAAATCGATCGGAGTTATCTTGTGTTCTCTAATTATACAGTCAAATTGTTTCTAGAGATGTAAAAACATTGTTTAAATGACCACAACTTTCTTAAAGGGAAAATACCGATAAAAACTGAAGAATATTGTTGGCCAAGGAAACGTTGCCTTTAACGAGAAAAATTGGCATGTTTGTTAAATTTTTCGATTTTAATTCTTTCTCAGCAACTGGATCTCCAATTTCTCTGCACAATACACCCCAAAAATGAACTTTCTGTTCGTCTTCTTCCTCTTCGTCTTCCATTTCTAATTACAAGCAAACAAAATTGAGCAATTTTTCTGTCGGTAAGTTCATGACTGCAAATTTGTTTTAAAGTCAATTTCAAATGTTTTTATTTTTCGTTTTTAAATTACCTGGAACTTGCACGACTTGTATTAAAATTCCCGCAAAGTACGTTCCTTAAATACAAAAAAAAATTAAAAATTTGAACGATTTATATCAACTTTATTGACTTGCCATCATGTCCAACCAATGGTTGAATAGTAAGAGTATACGATCCAGGAACGCGTGTTTCACCGTCAGCTTCCCACATGTTTTCCTATATTCAATTATAATAATTATTAACCGGTCATAAGTTCCACTACATGCAATAAACAGAAGGATACTGTTTTTCAGTGAAAAATCGCTCAATTTGTTAGATTAAAATTGTTTGCAATGAACAGTATCACTTAAATACCTTTTGAATATATGTATTGATCTTTCTTGTTAAACCTTTTAAAAACTTTTTCTCAAATTTAAACTTGTAGAGAGGAGAAGCTCGAAGCATCCTTACTGTCTTGTTAACTATAACTAAAAAAGTTTTAAAGTTGATATAAAGTTCTGTGCAATGTCAAACAGGCAAACAAATACCTTCATTTAATTTATCATAAGCATCATCCGGTGTTGGTACTGCATGTTGGTCACTTTCATCTATAAAGACAACATTATTTACTTACTACTCCTCTAAATGTTTTGTATTACAGTTAAGTACTGTATTTTGGACATTGTAACAACAATTAACGATTAGATGTGAATTAAACGATTAGATGTGTCACTTAAGTCTATCATTTAGAATTGTCAAAAATGGGGACTTGACTTTTAAGTGATTACTTGATGACTGACCTTGTGGGGGTTTGTAAGTAAATGGTAGTAACGGTGGCTGTCGTTTTATGCGTTGCCTTAAACTTTGCCTTTGGCTTGGTCTTCTGTTGATATCTCCATTTGATTCTGTTCGATTCATAGTGACAGGCTGACAGCTAATGTTTGGTCTGTAATGGCTATGGACATTGTCATTTGTTAGCTAGTTAATTTAACCGCGTAACGAGTAAGAAAACCTACATTTACTTACTACTACAGTTTCTTAATTGCGAATTAATCAATAACATCTTACCAAAATACATAAAATGTAGTACTTACGGTGGTTTTCCAATTTTTCCTAACGTAATTTTCTGAATTTGGCGGTTATCACACAAATCAACATTCAAATAAGTTTATACTCAACATTGATAAAAGCTCCTTGGTAAATACTCCTGAATACACAGTTATCTCATCCTTTCAGGGATCCAATGCTCAAGTAATTAATAAACGTTTAAGCTGTTTATTTCAGCCTTATCGTGGCAGTGTCGTTTCGGAGAACTACCAACTTTCAGCCTGTGAAATACCGTAATAACAATTGTGATTAAAACAATGTTTATTACGGTTGTTTTGTTAGTGATGGGAAAATTTGAAATTATTTACTTAAAATGTATGAATGTATTAGAGTTGTTTAAACTTATTAAAATTTAAATATGAACTAAAACTGGCTTCTATTTTAGTGCAAAGGTTTGGTGTGAAGCAGAGTGGCGCAGTGGAAGCGTGCTGGGCCCATAACCCAGAGGTCCGTAGATCGAAACTACGCTCTGCTATTTTTTTTATATTAAAAACTACTTTTTAATTAAAACAATAATTCTTGGAAATCCTTCCTTAAACCTTTAGATAATTATTTTTTGATCAATTATTATAAAATTATAAGTAAAAAATCTCTATAATAGGGAACTGTGTTTTCAAATAGCAATATAAAACTGAAAAACTTAAACGTTTGTAAATAGTTTTTCCTTTACTTTATAATACGGTACATTGTTATTATTATGAACTCATTCAAAATTAGATTTTCTGTCTAAACTTGTAATTTAATTCATTTCTTTTACTGTATTTTTTTAGGTTATTGCCACTACTGTGTTGCGCTGCAAAGCGAGCGCTTTTAGCTGCGTGAAAACGCTGAAAGCCAGATGTTCTTTTGCGCGATTTTTCTAAGAAATTTTGACATTTCCTATCCACAGTAACTCCATGGACGTCACTTATCATTTCCAAGTTTTATTCGGGTTTATGTCGTTTGATGTTTTGTTTGGGCGTGTTTATAATCATTTTTGAATAGTTTTTCGCAGGAAACCTACAATGTATTATTGACTTTGAATCATTATGTAAATGGCAGTACGGTAATACAGTACATGTGGACTATGAAATTGTGGATTTCGACTAACTAGTGCTGTGAGTAAAAGTTATTTCATATTCATTGAATGGAAACAGCGTTGTTTTGATTTCATGTGCATTCAATCAGGTCAGTACATTATAGTAATTGAAGTGTCAATGATGACACTGTCTAAATTTAATTTGATAGATTATAATACCGCAATGTCGTTGTTGAACGACGATATACTGAATGGTAATACTGTACTGTACTGTTAAACACACAGTAAGTTCGATTAATGCAGGAAAGTTCATCAGGACTTCCATTTTATATCACAAATTGAAGTAAATTCGGTTTATCAGTTGTATGAAAAACAACCACCAATAATTCAATTATTTCGTAGGCAAAGAGATATATTAAAATACACGGAACTCAAAGAGTTTGTTATTAATGTTGACAGTTGATGAAGGAGTTAAAATACTGTAATTAATTTGCAACGTGCAGTAGAAAACAAATGTATCGGGTAATTTCTTTAGTAATTTTCAATTATGCAGTGGTACCTGAGGACTATTTTATTTAAATAATGTAATTAAAGTTGATTTGCAATTCTAATTTATTTTATCAATGTTGACGATCACTTTATTCAAAATATAATATTTTTTCGACTTTGCTAACAGGTTTCAAAGCGATTGAGTTGAGATGGTGCATAAACTAGTTTCATCCAGTTTTGATTAAACCATGCACAATGCAAAAATAATTTTTTATAATATTAGATTAGGGCTGTAATTATCAGATTAGCTTTTATGATTAATTAATGTCGTTTTTATTGATTAAAATTACTGCGAAAACTTTAATAAGTTTACATTGTATGTGTTTAAGATAAAATTTTAAAAGTTGGTTAGGAACTTAAGGCTATTCCTGTTTACCAGATACAGTATTTGCCATTTTATTGCGTGTTGTAGTGTTGTAAACTTTAGTCTTAAATTATTTGTCTACTACTGTAGATACTAAATTGGCTTTTAAGTTTGTTAATTTATAGACTTATAATTTGTGGTACTCTTCTGCACATTTTATGATCTTCTAGTGCAACAACGAAACTCGATATCACTTTTTTTGTAAAATTGTCTGAATCGAGGTTAGCAAACTTTGTATTGTGACAATTATTTTTCTTCTCAAAGTCCATTTCTTTTGAGATAAATGTTACATCTTATTATGTGTTAGTATTACATTACTGTACTGTACTAATTGCTACTGTAATATTTTGGCGAATACATACTGTACTTGCAGTTTAATTCTGTATAATTATGCCTGTTATTACTATTTGTTAGGAAACATAAGATCGAAATGGATGAAAGTAATTTGACTGATGGAGCACGAAGACGACTTCAAAAATGCAATGAAGTTGACTCGATGAAAGAGTCATGCGAAGGTTTAATCATTTAATTTTTAGTTTAACAATTATAATTAATACAGTATATTCAATATAGAAATTAAAGAGCCTGATAATATGTCTTCGGTTGAACGACTGCGAAAGTTGTCGAAGGTTAGTATTCGCTCTGAAATGTTTAAATTGAAATTAACTTCTTTTTGTGTGTTTTGAACAGAAGTTACATGAAGAATGTCTGGAACAAATGGATAAAAATGTGAAAAGTTTACTGGAAAATGTCATAGATGAAATAGAGCATTCACGTCCAATTTTAATAAACTCGTTGACTCTAAAGGAATATTCATATGCGGACAGATCGTATACCATAATATGTTTATTTTCAATTTTAAACACTAGATTTAAACTCTTTTTTTATTTGTTAGCAAACCAAATTCAGACAGTTTATCAGAGAAACTATTTATAAGCCGTCGGTCACCACTTACGTAATATCTATTGTAATTGTATACAAGTATTTAATACTACTAATTAAGTTATTTTTAATGAATAGGGAGATGTTTGAAAGTGAGCATATCCGATCAATCTATCATATTTTTATCGCCGTTTTAGTTCTACTTTGTTTGAACACTGTTGTATACGATTATGTAGACACTGGAAAGTAAGTACTTTTAGAGTGACTTAACTTGTATCTTTGCTTGTTTTTATCATTTAATCCTTTAACAGATTAAACCTCGATTTTGGATTAATTCGTTACACATTTTCTCAACTTCACGTTGCAATGTCAATATGGGGTATAATGCTATTGTCTACAGTGCTTGTTGTTTATCCAGGTTTTCATCATTGGGCAAACAACCGTGTTTTGTATTCAGGTAAATGATCTTGAGTAAGTCAGTACGATATCATAATCTAAATTCTTTTATGTATTTGGGATTGTACTGTACTATATTACTAATTTGAGCCGCATTTTTGTGTTGCATACTTTCCTTTTTGTTTCGGTTTTTTTAGTCTTTAAAATAAACTATGCGTATAAATTATAAAGTGGTTACTTACTTTCAGACTATTGGGATTATTCTTGGTTGGCACTGTACCTGGTTTATATATGCATGTTTATGTATTTTCCTGTTATCAACTTGGTTGAGTATGACTTACCTCCTGCTTCTTCACTAATCGTCTTAGCGGAGCAGGTGAGATTTAATTTAATGAATTATATTGTATGCATTAATTTAACATCGTGTGACTGTTTTTTATAGGTGAGACTTCTTATGAAAAGTCACGCATTTGTCAGATCAAACGCACCAAGGGCGATGATGCATGTCCCACCTAAAACGAAAAGTATGCTTCATTGGTTAATATAATAATGTTATATCGGTAATAACAGTTACAAAGTTTTATTAAGGGTTCTTTTTTATCTACATTTAATTGTACTTTAAAGTATTTTCCAATTTGATCTATATTTTGACGACTTCATAACATTTTTTTTTTCTAAAGAACACTTTCTAAGTGAACTTTTCTGCATTTTTAGTATTTCAAAACTGTTTTTAATGTAAATGTGTTCAGGCTACTTTTTTTGCATCTTCATAGATCCTTTTATTGAAATTTTATAATTTCTTATACGTTACAGTATATAAAAATTAATTTGATAATTTACAGGGAGTGACAGTGAATCTGAAGATGTAGTTTGTCCGGATTTTTCCAAATTTTTGTATTTTCTTTTTGCTCCTACTCTAGTTTATCGTGATGAATACCCTAGGTTAGTATACTATTGATCTTGTTTATTTAATAATCAAACTAGTTAATTGTAATCGATTTTACTTTTCAGATGTAGTAAAATTCGATGGGGATACGTTATCAGTAACTTTGCTCAAGTTCTAGGTTGTTTATTTTATACATATTTCGTGTTTGTAAGATTCTTAGTTCCTGTTTTTCATAAATTTGGTCATGAATCTATGTCTCCAAAAAGTTTCGTACTTTCATTGTTTGGCAGCATGTTACCAGGATTTCTAGTACTTTTATGCACTTTCTTCGCAATTTTACATTCTTGGTTAAATGCTTTTGCTGAAATGCTAAGATTTGCTGATCGCATGTTTTATAAGGTATTGTCAATTGTTGTATAACAACTATCAGAAATGTATGCCTAAATTATTTATTCAAACTAATAGGATTGGTGGAATTCTACATCATTTGCTAACTATTACCGTACCTGGAACGTTGTTGTACATGACTGGCTGTACACTTACATATTTTCAGATGTTTATTTGGTAATTTACTAAATTTTATGAATAAGTTGACATTTTAAAGACTCGAGATTCTTGTAGTTGGTTAAACATACTCGCCATCAAAAACTTGTGCCAACTCTAGTTGTATTTGCTGTATCAGCCCTCGTTCATGAATATCACGTCGCTTTTATGTTTCGTTTTTTCTTTCCTGTTTTACTGGTATTATTTGGGTTTATTGGAGGTAAATACTTTTGCCATGCATACACATTTCTGGTAACTTGGTCTTATATATTTTTTTATAGTGGCTTTGGTATTTGTTTCTGCCAGAAAAAATTCAAGATATGGAAATGTTTTTATGTGGTTTGCTCTTGTAGTGGGAACTGGACTTTTATTGACTCTTTACAGTATGGAATATTTTGCCAGGATCAATTGCCCCAGAGTTTCAGTAAGTGATTTATATTTTAAATAAATAAACGACTGTAATTGCCGACTTAAAATTTTTCTTTGAATGTCGTATCGATGTGGAAATTCTGTTTCATATTGTAAATATTATTTAGGATTCGTTTTTGGATTATTTGATACCCAGATGTCTTATGTGTGACGCATTTAAACGTGAATCATAGCGTTGGTACTGAGTTGAATTAATGTACAACTAAAAGCAAAAAAATGGCTGGCATAAATTTTTTTAAGTTTATTAAAATAATATAGTCGTGAGATTGTCATTGTGTTTAAAAAAAAAATCACATCATGTTTATTAAATAAATATATGCTACTAAAGAGTTTGATATTGAATATTTAATTGCAGATGTCAAAATTGTACAGTATCTAAAGAAATAGTTTGTTTACAAAATGTAAAAGATTTATTTTTATCCAAAGTACAGCATCTTAAATTGCTTATTGAAACGTAGTTTGTGAATAAAATGGATTAGCAAATCTCAAAAAGTTATAAATCCGGAAATTTACTTAGAAATTACAGTAATACCCTAGAAATATCAGCCTTAATCAACACGCAGACTCAATCAAACACTCAATTCAAACATATAAATCAATCTACCTATTTACCGCTATCTAAAATTAGTCTGACTACGCGGACTTGACACGTAATTACGCATTTGCTGGATCGAGCAGACGTCAGCACCTGCAATTGATTTGAAAACGTTCGAAAGTCGTTTTTCCCTGTGGTGAATTCTCATGAAAGAGTGCAAATTTGTAAGTAAAATTATTCAGTTTTTACTAAATTATTAAGACATTAAAGATGTACAGTATAATGTCACTCTTAACCGCATTATCGAGTTATTTCTTTAAAAAATGATGTTAAATTACCGGTACAAGGTTTTAAAGTTACGGAATGGACAGGTTTTGTTAGGGTTAACATTGAAACGTGGTGCTTCAAAGTTCAATTGTATTTGTCTTATTTTTTTAAGTTTCCACCTACGTCTTTATCTTTTATTATTAGATATAAAAGGCGATTAATATTAAGGATTGAAAACAATGATGGCGTGTTTATGTAAGCTTGTATTCATTGTAAATTGGAATGCGTAGTACTGTATCTTCTTTTCTTGAAGTGCTGGCTATTAACAAATAATGCTATTGATTAATTGGACTTTTCTAGTTCGGTTCTTTCTTATTCTAGCAAACTGTTAGTCGTGTTTGGCCACTTTTCTTCATTGTTTATGGGTCCAGATTGGTCCAATCGCTGCAACGTTAAGCGGTTAGATCAACAAAACTTGGACTTTGACAATACTTTTGGTTTGTTGTGGCATCCTACGGTGTTAACCTGAAGCATTGTCATTAGTACTGTTCGCTGTGATCAAAGATAGGCTGTCACTGTGTCATACCATGGTAAGTTTCCATGTTTTATTACTTAAATTCTCCTAATTAATTCCATAATTCAGTAAATTAGTTCCATCTATAATTACAGGATATTGTTTTCGTGTAGCTACTGTCCAGGATAGTTACAACGCAGTAATTGGCCCCCAAATGACCGACCAATAATTGCAGAAGGAGATTTTGCGCTACCCAATGTGTTCAGTTTCACCCGAATCATCTATCTCTTCCAAACCAACCCTCATCTGGACCCTTTACAAATATCATTGAGCTGCATGATCATCGAAATTGCCAAATTCTTTTACATCTTTTACCTCGTTCTGACATCATTTGTCTGTGGCCTCAACCAGTTGTACTGATACGATATAGCAATACGTTTAAAAGTCCATAATCTTAAACCTTGTAATTTAACATCAATTTTTTAAAGAAATAACTCGCTAATGCTGTTAAGAGTGACATTATACATCTTAAATGTCTTAATAATTTAGTAAAAACTGAATAATTTTACTTACAAATTTGCACTCTTCCATGAGAATTCACCACAGGGGAAAAACGACTTTCGAACGTTTTCAAATCCATTGCAGGTGCTGACGTCTGCTCGATCCAGCAAATGCGTAATTACGTGTGTTATTGGGTATTACTACGTAGTCAGACTAATTTCAAATTGAAATTCCGACTCTAAATGTCTGGAAATGATGGAAAAAAAAGAAAAGCATGAATAAAAACCTAGATTCTTTTATGTGATGCGGGGTTATGGTTTAATACATCATAAAATTCATACAGTATGTAAAATTGTGGTCATATTTACGAGAAAAAAAATTAGTAGTTTTGGGCTAGTATTTTTAATTAAAAATCTGTACAAATATGGTATACAGTACTATTTATCAAAAAATATAAACAAATAATTTTAAGAAATAATAATTTAACTTCTGTAATTTCTATTCCACTCTAAATTGTTTTTACAGCATTAGAGCAATTTTCATAAATTGTGTTTGATAAATTTTAGTAATTAAGAAATGGTGTGTAATGGTGGTTGATTTTTTTTTACTTTATTGTGGTTTTGAATATTTATGAAGAAAAAAGCCCATTTATCATTAATTATAATGATAATGGGCCTACCAAATGGCCTACAATGTATAAAAGAGAGTTTAGTTCAATTCAAAGTAATGTTATTTCATATTAATTATCATGTACATACAAGAGCAGCACTTAACTTCCTTTTTTTTTAATTTCTCTCTCCTCTCCTCGCTATCCCTATCCCTACCCACGCCCACCCTATTTCACTTTTCCCCATCCCATAACAATGAATATCAATTACACTTAAGTATCGACAGAGATTTATAAGTACATCACATTTACAAAAAAATTATTTTGCATAAAAAATTAATCAGCGCAAAATTATAATTACAAATTACAGTGGCACCAAAAACAATACAAAATAAGGTTTTAGAGAAATCTTAGTTTGTTAAATTCCAATTTATATAAATTTGGAATAAAATTGGGCTTCAAATAACTAAATAAAGTAATTAAATAGCTTGAATTATACATTATTTTTAATTGTTTTAATTTTTGCTTATGAAAAGTGACTTGGGTTTGTATATCTTAATAAAGCGTCTTCTTTGTTATGTGTCTTAATTGAAGTAGAAATTATTTTGTAAAAGGTGAAGATTAGCAGTGTTGTTGTCATTTAATTCCTCTCCATTATAATTTTCGCTCAAAGGAGAAAGAAAAGAGATTTGTTGCATCGCTCGGTTGACTTTTCAGAGGCTTTTAATTTTTTTTATGTATATTTATTCAAGCTATATTGTTGTCGCTCAGAAACAAATTTTCCGACAATTAAAACAATTAAACATAACTAAGTGAGCGCAACGAGTGTTTAATTGACGAAATAAAAAGATAAAACACAAGGGCAATATATTAAAATTAAACCCTTAATAAAGAGTGAAAGTAGAATAAGAAAACGCAGTTAATTGTCAACAATACAGAGCGAACACTCAAAAATATTTATAAAAGAAACCCTATGCTTTCAAAAGCATCACCTAATTTAGTGATCACCCTGTGACGAGAAGATGGAGATCAGCGAATGGAAATTTCTATTTTTCTCTCTCGTAAACTCATTAGTCTCATTTAATTTAAGATTTATAATATGCCTTTCAATTACACCTCTACACAAAAGTAATTACAAAAAAAGTTTTCGTTTCCGTGCTTAAATACTATGGTAAACCCACTAATATATTAACTTTTTCATCTAATCAGCTGAAAAACTTTAATATGACGCTTTTATGAATTAGTATTTACTGTATTCGACGGTAAAAGTTCCGCAATAATTAAGCCGGAATCGTTACTTAAGTTATCAGTCAATACTGACTAAATAAATTTCGGAGTTATTACTATAAACGCAAGTAATTGTTAACTTACTTTATGTTCGGTTAATTAAAGCTTTCAGTATGCTAATGATTAGCTGTGACAAACTCTAATGCTTGTGCTATGGTTTTTATAGTGTGTCGCCACTTAAACTAAGTAAAAAATGTAAATTAAGAAGAAATATTAATGAATTGGGATTTTACTGACCGCTTTCATTTGGTTCAAAACATCATCCACAAAGTGTCCATTTACCCACTTAACAACCTCATTTAAAGCCTCCATGGCAATTCAAACAGTTTAGTCGTTTGTTATTATTAATGGGCCACTTCTCACACTCTTCCCTTGCTATTTCTTCATCTCCATCCATCTGCATAAACAAAGACGGAACAAGTTAAAATTCAAAGAAATTAATTATATATGTAAAGAAATATGGGATAAATGTATATGGGGTGTGTATATAGAATTTACTATTTTACTGCCCCATACGCCTCCTTCTCCTCTTCCCCACTTTTTATATCTACACACATAACTCATAGTCAAATGACTCAACCAGCCTCCATCCTCATCATCATCTCTTTTTCCTCTTGCTTTTCATCTCCATCATTCTGGCTCTCCTTTTCCTTTGAAGTCTTTAATGCGTTTTGTATGCAAAACAAAAGCTAAAAGTTACTGAAATGGCTTTTATTTCCACGGCTACAAAAAAGTTCATTTTAATATCTGCAAATAGACAAACGCAATCAAAATATTCTATGCAAATATGTTTACTCACTAAAACGACACATTTAAACTGTGGTGGCGAAAATGTGGTTACTTTCAAACCTCAATTGAGAATAGAAACAGAGTTTCAAGGCTGCTTAGAAGACTTAATCTGGGTTCCAGTGACTAGATTATCCATAGACGGCTTCATACTTGCTAAAAACCTGTTTTATATTTTAAAGCATGTTAGATTGAAGACATTGGATTTAAAAGTTTTCCGTAATAAGCACTAAAATTAAGTTATACTTGGCAACTATTGGCTTATTAAAAAAACTGAAATCGTTTCGGCTTTATACTTGATGCTTGAGAGCTTAATTGTTGGTTAGGAAATCAGATTGTGACTCCATTTGTCGTTTATTTGGCTTTTTCAAAACTAATTTAGCCATTTAGACACTAATGTCTCGCATGATTCACTAGCTAGTTTATTTGAAGACATCAAATTTAGTTTTTCGGGTAACTAAATTTGGTAATTTCTACATAAGCTGCTTAAAACAATTTTAAAAAAACATTTATTATAACCTAATTATGCATATATAAGTAAATATCAAAACTTCACCATTTCTAAATTTGTGCTTTGGTTAGTTTTCGCTTAACGAGTAAGTTTTAGCGCTACAAAGATTTTCTTCGGCAATTTCATCAAAAATAGTGCAGCTGCTGACATTAACAAGACTAGTGGTTGGTTCTTGGACCGGTCGAACAACCATAACAGCGTCGGTCAACCAGTAGTAGGACTGCTGTAAGTTCCCCTCGCACAAATAAGGCAATTTGGTCCAACGTACAATCTCCAAATTTAAAGGTTTCAGGACATTTTCATAAAAAGAGTTGACTTGTTCCTCGAATTTATCACCGGTCACTTTTAAACGCTCTATTGGCTGATTGGTCCCGTTATGTCCTAAAAAAGTAATAAAACTTAGTCATATACTTATAAATATTTTACACTAAAATCAAAATTAAAAGGCACTTGGACTCAAATGCTTAACAAACAACATTTTTAAGTAAAAAAATTAGACAATGCGTGACTTAACCTCTTTTTGACTTCATTAACACTCATTTAATCTAGACTTTCATTTGAAAAGAGAGTAATTCCATTTAGTTTTAAATTTGTTGACGAAATTTTCGGCGCAATGTAAATGTAATGCTGATTTTATGCAAACGATTTGTGCAAATATTCATTTTGCGTTTAGTTGTAAAACATTAAGTGTTGGGATGAATAATGGTTTTGAACGTCAATTTAATTAATTTATGAAGTTGTGTATTTGTGTTTGGTACATTTGCATTGTCGTCTAAAAGCAGTTAGTTGTTACAAAACAGGCCGTTAAAAAACTCATTGTAAGTGTGACTTTCATTGTCATTTCTGTTTTCGTATGCAAATCAAGCTCAATTTAAACTAATTTGCTATTCCTAAATAGATATTTGCGAGTGTGTAAATGGCTTTTTCTGTTTGCACATGAGCAACTCCAGTCAAATGCTAAATAGGAAGAAGAAAAAAAAAAAAACAATCAAAACAAGTCTGTAAAAGTGACAAAAGTTCAAAGTGTATAGCTGTCTATATCTAAATTAGCACCATTAAATATTGCAGCAGTTCATTTGTCAGAAAATACAAATATTTCGTCAACTTTGTTAAGATTTTGAGTCAATTAGCCAGCTATTTAGTCCAAGGCACAAATAATGTACTGTACATTAGTTTCATGTTATAATTACCAAACTCAACATAAGGTGTAAACGGGATGACAATGGCTAAAAGTATAAGGCCACCATCCGGTTTGATGCTGGTCATCATGGTCTTCAGTAATGTTTCTGGTCGATTGCAACGGTCCAAAACATTCAGGCAACTTATCAGGTCATATTTTCGTCCATCATCTGGCCAAGTATCAATTTCCAGCACACTAAAAATCATTTAAATAAAAATAAGACAACAAAATTAGTTTTATTTAACAAACATAACTGCTAAAAATGTGCTAACGATATAAATATCTTCAGGACCACAAACGATAAACAACTTTTTTTTTTTAAAAATGACTTAAGAGCTTTTGTTGTCCCACATCTAATACAAAACTTCAACAATGACCACCAAAGATGATTTAATGGGCCTTCGTGACCATCAATGTAAGCTCCCTATTACATTTCAAAATAAATCCAATCGATTTTTGCATACATAAATGTCAAAAATAAAAATTACCATTAAATTTTTTTTTTTTCCTAGACTTTTAAAATAAAAATGAGAAATGAAGCCAGGGTGTTATTTGTTTTGTTATTTGAAAGTGTGTAAGGTTAGGGATTTAACAAAATGACTTTTTCGTGACCAAATGCCCAAATTGTTAATGGCAACATCAAATGACTTATGACTTACTCAATGGTCTGACCAGTGTCTTGCATATTACAGTACCAAGAAAAAGACAATCATACACAACGGTTCGCCAATACATTTTGTACCCATAGCCACCCACTTTCAACCCTCTTCCTTATATTCTCAAACACACAAAAGTAGATTTATTAAGTAAACAAAACATTGCTGCCACTTAAAATAAAAAGACTTTTTGCTGCAAAGAAAAAAACATGAGCTAAATTACTAAACAGTTATTTAAAGTTACAATAACGATGCTAAAATTGTCTAAATTATCATCTAAAGTTATTAAAACATTTCTAAAATAGACCAAATCATGCTACTACCGGTAATTTAATTAATTCACAACATAAAATAACTAATTTAAGTAAATATATTTAAAAAAGCCAAATTTATTAGTGGCCCCTAATAACAAGATTTAAAATATGAAAAGTTGGCCATAGCAACAGTCGTTTTTTTTCTTCTTCATCAGGATTAAGTGTCTAATGCAATTGCTACGTGTACAAACATAATTTGACCTTAAAAAGCAAACTTAGACATTAAATAAAGTTATCTTTTTAAAACTAAAATAATTATGATTGAGAAAGGCTTAGACACATCCAATTGAGAATCCATTTAAATTAAATTAAAATTCAAAAATAAAAAAAACTTTATTAATATCAAAGATTAAAAGTGAATGGGGATTATTTAGTCGAGTAAGACAGTTTCCTCACCCACCCACTAACAATTCCAGTTTGGGATTTAGTAAATGGGATTTTCAAGTTTGAATGGACCACTTGAAAACAAATTCGTGACCATCCATTCAATTTCATGACCATTTCAATCTCCAAACTGAATTAATCGCAATTATTTCACAAAATGTTTTCCCATAAACAAACACTTGACTACTAATCTGCCTCTAAACGACAACACTGCAGCAGCTCTCTTAGACAACACTGTGTGTTTATGACGTCAAACTTCTTCAAACTTTTACCCTACAGGGTGCAGCATTAAATGGCAGAAAACAACCCTCAAAATCAGTTAAACTAATAAAGTTAAAATCAAACTTTAATCGCTGCTTTTAATTGGAAATATTGCAATTTTTAAGACACTTAAATTTTTAAAAAAAATCAGAAAGTTTCCTAATTTAAAATTTTCAATGCATTGAAGGCAATTGGAGCTTCCGTCGCTTTAGAAAATAATAAATCATCAATTAATCTCAGGTACAATTTCAATAATAAAAAAACTTCATTATTTTATAATGTGAACTGCTATCAATGGCATTAAACTTAAGAATTACCTAGTAAAATTAAATTAATGTTTACTATTCTTTAAAAAAATAATTTTTTAAACATTTTTTTTAAAAGAATAGCAAATTGTGTAGATATTTGTGCTTTTAGTGTAGTATGAAGGAGTGAGTTGTTTATAAATTTCGACACAAAGGGCACTTATAAGGGGGAGACGACTTTGACATGTTGAGTGTGTATTGTGGGTGGAGTTGGATGGATGGAAGATGCTTTGTTTTTAAGTATTATCTCCCTACCCCCTTGATGCTCTAAAGTGGGAGGGTATATTAATCATAAGCTTTTTATGCAATTAGATTTTCTAGATGAAAACACATACAGAGCCATACATAAAGATACGAGATTAGTCAGACAGTTTAAGACTGATGGAAAATACACAGAGGAAAATTTTAAAAATAGATTAAGGAAGACTCAGAAACACCTCAAGACATCAATAATACGGATATATTATACAATATGCTACTGTTATATTCACTTTTTTATTTTTTTATTACTTAAAAAAAATGAGTGTGGCGAATTTGGCGTACAACGAAGTTACTAAATTTATTTTAATGTTAAGAAAATGTTAAAAAAAAAAACCTCTCAAAAATCAGAATGAATGATTGTAATTACAGTACTGTAGTTTTTGTATCAAAAATAAAAACTTAAATCAAAAACAGATCACAATTAAAATATTTTGTGACTAAATTTGCCTCTTGAAAAAAAAAAAACAACCCCCCAATTGTATTTTCAATCAAAATTACTAAGATTCTCGCCTTAAATAACACAAAACTAAATTAAACTATTTTCTGTCAATTTTAACTGAATTATATAATTTCACCTAAAAATACAGATTTAAATTACCATAAAAAAACCTTTACAAAAAAAAAACCTAATAAAAATGTGACATGTATACATTATTCGGGTCTTGTTATTTTGTTGTCGAAGATAAAGAAGGAGGGGGGGGGGAGAAAAAGCCAATCGATAACGTAATTATTAGTGGAAATGATCGAAATAAGACGTAAAAATGTCGTAACTTAGATGAAACCACGTACAAATTAATCACGTACTAAAAAGATAAACAAAAAATGTAATTGTAAGAGTGACAATCACGTAAAGCAAAAGCATATACTCTCTCAAGTCTTTTGTTTTTGAGGTACTAATCACTCTTAATTCCCTTCTACCCCCCTCCACCCAAAACCAACTCCACTTTTACTACAGTATGTCTTTATGTATTAACAAAATTACTAAAAAAAAATCCACCACAACCAACTGCCCCTTTTTGTTTTTCTACATTTAATGATCACCCCTGTATAATATAGGAATCCTGCTAATTAAGGCTGATGGCGTGTATTTGTAAAAAAAAAAAAGATATAAATTGATAAGCAGCAGCAGCAGCATCTTCGTGATGTTCATCATTCTTAGCATCTTCTCAGTGGATGGATAGACAGAAAGTGAGAGTGAAGGATGGGTGGGGGTCGTTAGGGGGAGGCAAGAAAAAGATTTTTTTTCATTGTGTGCGGTGGATTAATACAATAGATAATTACATTTTTCTCTCTCTCTCAACTCAAACTTTTTTTTTTTTGTCTTTGTTTTGGTATTTATATGTGAAAACAATGTAAACAATTGTATTTGTGTTTTGTATTATTTTGTTGCTAGGGATTTTGCTGTACTTGTAAAGGTTTAATTGAGAACCCACAATTAAATATTAAAATCACATACAGTATACCACATGTTTAGTTACTGCATTATGAAAAGTATTTTGATGCTATAAGAATCGCAAAAATCAATGAGGAATTTCGTTTTCTCTTTTAATTTCTAATTTAAAGTTTAAAAAAAATCGTACGCTGTGTGTGATAGAAATTATACATTTAATAAAAATAGTTAGGAGTCGCTTTATGCCCTCATAAGTGACGTCATATGGGTCTGTCTTATTATTTTTATATACATATTGTATTTCGTAACATCCCTGAAAGTGTCGGGTTGTTATTTCAAGTATAACTGTTTTAAAGCGATAGAGATGATGGGGCAAAAATGACAAAGCAAACGGTGAAAAAATTCTTTCACCGAAGTTAGAGCCAAATTAGTATCTCAAAAGTAAAAGTTGGTGCCCTAATTAAAGTATGACGTTAACTTAAGTAGGAATGTACAATGGAGACGATGAAGTAATCATTCATTAACGGAAATTAAACGAATGTTTGCGTGTGGTAACTTTCACACAGCGATTGTAAGTACATTGTTGTCTAATTTGTTGTGTTGTATTGACCTTTTCTTAGACTTTTTTTACTCCCTAACTAATTTTGATGTTTAAAATTTTTTAAAAGT
The DNA here is from genome assembly GCA_013389785.1 of Helicorthomorpha holstii. Lineage (NCBI taxonomy): Eukaryota > Metazoa > Arthropoda > Diplopoda > Polydesmida > Paradoxosomatidae > Helicorthomorpha > Helicorthomorpha holstii. The sequence goes on along the minus strand of JAAFCF010006596.1, from coordinate 36,600,563 downwards.
CGCCCGTTTGGCTGATTACAGCTAATTATGCAATTTGGATGAATACGGTCAAATTAGAAACAGAAGAAGAAAAACTTAACCCATGAACAACATTGATGAAGAAAGAAGAAGAAAAAAAGTTTAAAAAGCCGCCATACTATTATTATCATCAATCGCCAATGGGATATTTAAAATATAAAAAGCGATAAAACTACTAATTATATTGAAATGTTAAGTATACATACACGAAATCAGATTTCATCTCTTTTCATTTTTTTACCCATTTTTTTTTATTTAAGTTTCCATTTCCCATACAAAATAGTAATTGTTTAAGAAATTTTCACGATTTACATCAAAAAATGACGCCAATTATTTTAATAATAACTAAGAAATTTATTTAAATTTAAATAAAGTTATTTATTAATTTTTATATAAAATTATAAAAAATTTTAAAATATTAATTGATCAATTACTAACCCTTTTAACGAGGCCCATTTAACCTACAAGAACTAATTTATTTTAATGTACAACAATAAAATTTATTAAAGCTTTAAAAATGCATTCTTAAAGGGCATTTAAGTTTTTTATTACAGTATCTACAATTGGCAGAAAGTGATAAAAATTGTCATGCAAAGTGCCCAAACATTAATCAAAAAGTGTCCAAATTATGTTTTCATTGTTATGGCATTTATAGAGGCGTAATAAAACATAAAAAAAAACTATGCCTGCCTAACAAAATACTGAACAAAATGACCAACCTAAACTGAAAATAGACTAAATAACCCAAACAAAACAGGTCAATTATTTTAAATTAAATAATCCAAACTTTGTATAGATTGGCCACAAATTGTTTAAACTTGCAATGGGCCCAAGTTGAGCAAGAAATGATCAACTAGAGCGACTTTGATAGCCATATGGAAAGTTTAAGACATCTGTAAACTGTAACATCATTGATAAGACAGTGCATTTAAAAAAAATTAATAATTACAGATTTGTCGTTATGCGTGATGGGGCCATCAATGGGGCCGTTTGTGTTGTAATTACGATATTGTACGTAAGCCGTTTTGTTATTATTTGGGTCAACCACACACAATAAAATCGAGACAAATAATTACAGTTAATAACTACTGTAAGTACCATCGTACAGTATGTGGTATAGTACTACTGTACTTACAGTAGGTAAAGACAGGAAAAATGCAGACGACGACGATGACCGCCATTACAATTGCAATAATTAAAATCACACAGGCTCGAAATTAGTAGGCGCAAATTGCTTTTCTTTTTAACTCTGAATGAATGTTGACACTGAAGCTTTCATTCATTTATATTTCAGACAAACACTGTATAAAAATTATTTTAACAAGCGGTTAAATACACATGTCTTTTTTTTGTTGTTGTTCAATTCAACAGAAAAAACGTTAAAGAAATCCTTTTTTTTGTTTTTCTGTGTTTGAGTAAAAAGTCAAAAGTGGCCACAAAGTTCAAATAATAATAATAACAATGTGAAAAAAATAGTTAAATCTAAATTATAAAGAAGAAAAAGTAAAGAAAACCAGTTTACCACCTCTATAATTTCATCAGCTAATTGACATGATCAGCAACAGTGGCGCCACCAACCCCACTTTCCTCAGACAAATTTACAAAAGTTTTGCTCAATTACCACCCTTTATTGCATCTCCATACTCACTTTCTTATGTTTTAATAATAAGTTATTGATATGCGGGTGGAAGTAAACTAAATTCAAACTTCAATAGAGATAATAATGCCCATGCGTAAATGAGTTTTTTAGCAAACAAAAAATAAAACATTCACAACCAAAATTTGCATATAAAAACGACTTAATTTTAACAAAAACAGAGATTTCCAAATTTCAAGCACTGTTAGCAATTTTGAAAATAAGGGAAACTAAAAATAGCCAAATTCAATATTGCATGACAACTAACTTAAACTCGAGACCAATTTATAGGTGACCACAAAATCTATGAAGCGCAATGACCTTCGAATGTGCATTGGAAATACATTGCGCGTCACAGACTCTGTGCGTCGTCTATAACTTGTCCCCGAATATAGTCATAAATAATGTCAACTAATTGCCTAAAAAAAACTTATAAAAATATACGTCTAACTCTTTTTTTAAACATTTAAAAAGCCTAATTTACTTTCCAAAAGTCTATAAAGAGTAAAACAGTTGAAATTGATATTTACTTAACCCAGGATTCGCTGCTTCTTGTAAACACTTCTTATTCAACTTGCAATTTAAATATTTGAATATTTTTCTCATCATCAAAAATTAATATAAAAAACAACAACAAATGTTTTTAATGATAAAAATGGCATATTATATACACATCACATTGTTTTTATGTGCTTACAGTCTACAGATATAATCTCAATTATGAAAATATGCAAAAAAAAAAAAAAAAAAAGCCATTTCGTTTTTATATAGTTTTTCCAGAGCTATTATTTTTTAATAAAATAATTGCTTGCGAAAATAAGTTTTAAGGTGGTTGTGGGGGTTAAACATCTTTACATTACCCACACATAACTTAAAATTTAAAAGAGAAGGGGGAGGAAGACGATCGGTGGGTTAGGGGGAGTGATACATATCGAATATAAATTGACCTTTCACCTTGTTTTTCCCTTGACCGCGCCGACGGTGCCAGAAGGGTTTTTATATAAAACTTAAATAAACTGTATAGTATACAGTATATAAAACACTAATTATCTTTTTCGCTCATTTTTTAAATAATTGAATAAATAAGCTTATTATTATTATTAACTAAAATAACACACTGAGTGTGTATAAAGCTAAAAAATGCAAAGCATGATGAGAAGAGCTGAGATTTTTTTTAAGACTGAAGATGATGATAATTATGATTATTTGGGGTCCGCCATACTTGAATGACGTCCCAATAATAATAACAACAACACATATAAAGCTCTGTTGTATGGATGTGTATATGTGTAATCAAATGGTTTTCAAGACATGTTTGGTTTGAAGAGATGATGATAATGAAAATCAACTTTCTCTCTCACTTCAACCTATTATGATGATGGTGGCCATTAACATCAGTGGGATGGGGTGTTGCTTTTTTTGCTGGCTGGCTTGCTTGGCCATTAAAAAATTTTTTTATTGATGATTTGCAAACTAATAATTAAGGTGCTCTGTTTCAAATACATAATCTGCCGTTTGCAAATATTTAAGATGGTGGCAAAGGGGTAAATTCTTTATCTTTTGGTTTGGCTGGGCGACTAAGTTATTAACTGTTCAAGCAAATATGCTTTTTTTAGGGAAAATTATAGACATTTTCACGTTTATTCAAGCATATGGAGCCTACCTTATATTTTCTTGTTTTAAGTCTTTTGTAATTTTAACGATTGCATTGAATGCGTGTGAACTGCTTAACGGATAACATTTTAAATTGAAAATGCGTGAAAATGTCTACAGAGGCAGCAAAACATCAGAGTTAACAACCATTTGCTGCCCCTGAAAACAATTTTTTAGTTAAAACCATAAATTTTAATCTTTATATTTAAATAAAAATTCAACTTTAAAAGTAATAATATTAACAAAATTAACCATTCAATTATACTAGATATTGATTATGAAACACGATTCAATCATTAACTTCACTAAAATTGGTAATAAGTCGTGAATAAAAAATATTGTCGGATTTTTACATAAAATTCAATGCAATCAGCCGACATTATCAACAACTCAAATGAGCATCTTATTAAAAATTAAGCCATTTTAATTTTAAACGAATTAGAAAAACCCATTGAATTCTCTCAGTTGAACATTACAAATTATGGACTTATGTAATATAGTACATTACTACATTCAGTACTTTAAAAGCTACGTTACGCTGAACTAGACCAAATCCATACTAAGTTAGTAACATTAAAAACCTATTTTTTTTACTAACGTCTTGCTTACTTATTGAAGTGAAAATGTTGAATGAACTTTTTTCATCAATAAAAAAAATAGTTTTCAGGTGGATCCACCTGGCTAATTAGCTAATCTCGTTTGTTTTTAGGATAAATTAAGGCTTTGCAAGATGGCTACTGTTTTTGGTTTTGTTTTAGCTGCTGGATAGTCAATAAATAAAGTAAAAGCTGTTGGTGTTGACTTGGAAAGCTGAAACTATTAATTTTATTCAACCACCCATGGATTTTTTTAACGCCCTATTTTACCCCCTTTATAATTATACACAACTACACTTACATGCGGTGATAAATTATACTGACGTCATACTCATACCCTAACTTCCCCTTGAAACAACAACAAAAGGTGGATCCAAACGATAAAAATCAAAATTGCAACAATTAAATCATAAATTATCAGCTCATCTGCCTTGTTTCGCTATAAAACCACCTAAAAACCAATCATAACACTTTAAATAGCCATATTTCACCTGATAATTGATAACTAACATAGACAACTTAGGTATTCATGCATTAAATTGAAAGTTAATTTCTTAATATTTTGCTAATTTTTTTGAAAGGATCCTGCAAAGTTATAGCAAGTATGAAAAAATGGCAAATTTTTATTGAAATCAAGATTCATGTTTCTATGATGTAGATACAGGGTATATCACAGTGACCTATATAAGCCATCGCCAAAAAAAGTAACTATTTACAACACTAAGTTACTAAAACATAATCAAATGATCATAAAACATCATAGATTAATTAATAATTATTGTAGTACTATAATAAATATTAAGTCAAACAGAAAACCTACTGTACAATAGAAATCTCCCAAATGAAGCCCCAAAGTGTGACCGATGAAAATGTCTAATTTAAAATGACCCAATTAGCCCATCAACTCTAGCTAATTTTTAATATCGTATTAATTACGTACATTTGGCTTTTTTAAGTCAATGAACAGGTGTTTTATAATGCAGTGATTTTAAAAAAAATTAAAAAAACAGCTGCAAAGCGAAATTTGAATTTGCTATAAAAAATAATAATTGTTATCAAAAGTGTAATTAAAAATGGAGCCTTCAAGTCTAAGCTAGTCTTTTTTATTATGTGAAACATAATTAATAAATAATAAAAGTGTCGATGGACATACGGTGGCCCAATTTGACCTTCTTAAACCGTGCAACTACTGTAATTTCACTCTCAATTTAGGTTTTTTTTATAAGACTGAGAAAAATGAAAGAAAAAACCTATCTAATCACGAAGAAATCATCAAAAAAGTGTTCAACTTTTAATTTCATCAAATTATCCACTATTTAATATAATTATACACTTTCAAAAGAAAAAATATTTGTACAGGGTGCACATCCTCCAAATTCCTTTAAGCATCACAATCAGCGATTGGTGCTAAGATTTGGGCAAAATTAAGAAAGGACGAGACACAAGGACACCCCTGTAGAAGGGAAATTCAACTGGACATCGAATATTTTCACACGACAATCAACAGAAGCTTGAAAACAGCGATGGCAATGAGGTATCAAGCTATCAATTATCATTTTTTTATATAATTTTTTTAATTCTGTAATATTATACGGTCTGAAAATATGGATTACTTCTCAACTACCACCCTACATTTGCAAAAGTCTTAAAAAGTCAAGTGATGTCATCTATCAACTTCCACTATATCTTAGAAAGTATGTAATTCCGCTAATCTTATCCCATATTTCATTTTTATATGCAAAATGCATTGTACCTTTTTAATTGAAGTGACAGCTCGCGCTTACTTTTCTTTAAAAAAAATTAAAAATGGAAAAAAAATGTAATGAAATGTTAAAACTTACGTATAATCCATTTTAGTTAAAATCCTCTTCATGACAGACGATGCCTCAGTGGCGTATGTACGGTCAAAATATTTGGCCATAATTTTCGTGACCTTTCCATCACCAGCTCCAATGTCCAGCAAATTTTCCCCTTTCCAACTTTCATTAATTCCCAATAAACGTTCAAACTGTTTGTCGGAAAACACAAACATTGAACCTCGATTTAGCAACCTAATAAATACAAATATTTTATTAAAAATCTAGAAAATCAATTATTAAAAACATCAATTGAATTTTCATAATATTGAGTTTCATAAAAAAAAATCGTTTTTGAGTTACTGAGAAATCAATTATATTTCTAAAACTCAAAATTCATCGAAATACTTAAAAATATTCAAAATAAAATCCTAAAAATTTAAATTTATCATACCAAAAGTTTGTAGCCTTTCCTATAATAGTGATTAATACCAAAATAGTTGTTTGTTTACATTGAAAAGCATAAAATTCAATGGTCACTGAGTAAAGATTAAAAATTAAAAAGGCCAAAATCATTGGGAGTTTCCAATAGTAATTGGGACCTAAAAACTAATAAATGCGAAATTTTTTCAAAGTGAATAACATCTGTCAAATGTTAATAAGCGGAAATTGGCGTCTGAAATATGGAAAAAAACTAAACTGAACTGAATGATCAATTAAATTTTGATGAGTTTGGGAGATGAAAAATGACTGAAATTGCTAATCGAAAATTCATTTTTAATAATCCAACAAATATTAAAATGTTATTGAGCAAAATGGCTTCAAAGTAAAACTTCTTTCTCTCTATTCTCCTCATTTGAACCCCTTTACTTTTTTCACCCCCTTAATTACTCATCACCACCCCCCATTCCTATAACCCAATCTTCTGTAGTTGTTTTTATATACATTCCCTCCCACAGCCAACTTCGATTTCATTTCACCTGCAACATTCTCACCCCCTACTCTACCCTCCCCCTCACCTTATATCTCTACATGCTTAGCTTAAGAGTTAGACAACCTGTAATTACACTCTTCAACCCACACCCCCTTATTCTCCCTCCCTTACTACGAGTCGATGATGACAACAAACATGTTTTTATCTATTTACAGGGTGCATGAGTGCCAAATACTTTTATAAACATCAAATTTTGCACATATAAAAATTTCACAAATTAAACTAAAAAGTTACTATACGTCAACGAACTGCATTTAAAATTAAATAAAAGTTAACTAATAAAAATTAAAAAAAAATTATTTACGCCAAGGATTTTTTTTTTCCTAACAAAAATATAGTTTAGGTGCACCCGGTATAATTTATAATACTTTTTATAGTGAAAAAAAAAAAGAGTATTATTGGTGGGTTGCGAGGTTGTTGAGGGTTATGAAAGTTGGTTATCACCCTGAATGTTGTAGTGATTGTCAGTCACACTGCCAATTAACCCTGAGGGGTGAAAGAAGCATGCAGGGACGGGACAGTTAATTAGTAGTCGTTGGTTAACCTACCTGTCTGTCATTTATTCATATACACAATAATCATAAATAGAGTTGCATTACTTTACAACAAAAAAACAAAAAGCTAGCAGAATGGGTGTCCGCTCAGAAGCTAAACTTAATACTGTTGATTTCTATTGGAGTAAAAAATACATTTCTCAGAAAATAAGACTTGTAATTAGACAGGACATAATACCAAATTAGCAGACGAAAACTCGACATACAGTAGATTCAATTTCAACTTTTTTCTTATTTTTTAATCATCCCAAGTTTCCAACTAAACAAATGAAACACTATTATTAACTGATTTTATATTTACAGAACAAAGAAAAGAAAAATTATTAAAATGAATGAAATACTTCGATAGTTCGAGTTTTTCTGCATTGAAAAAGTACACGAAGCTCGGATTAGAGAGACTGTTGCATAGCCATTACACACAAGTTATTTGAAATTGAAAACATTGAAATAAATACAATCGTTAATTAAAATTTCTATAAAAATTACAGTTGATTTGTTAACAAATTTTTAAAAAAATTTGAAATGAGTTTTGGCATGTACAGTAATTAAGCTAGTTGTTTATTAGTATTATTATTAACCTTTTCTCCAGACAATAACAATTAAAACGTTAAATAAAATATGCACAACTGGTTTTTGTAGTGTCTGAATATTAATATAATAAAAAAAATAATTTGTTGACAAGGTTAAGCCATTTGCTAACTGTAAATGACCTTTATTATTGCCTAATAATAACATGTCAACTGCATTTTTAATTACTGATTTAATTCAATCATTACACACAACATACAGAGTGCGTATTTTTTCACTATTACCATTTTAAAAAACCAAAAACTAATTTAGATAACATATCGATAAAGCATCGATTTGTAAAAAAGTTCATAAAAAGTATTTTAAAAAATTGAAATTGATCTTTTGCTGGCACCCTTGTATTTTTAATTATTTATTTGTATAAAAAAATTAATTGGTCTGATTTTTACTAAGAAATAAAAAGTGACGATTTTTAAAGTGCAAATAGTCAATTTAGTTGTAAAATCACGTATTCGTTTTTGCGAGTTTTATTTACTTAATTATTTTTTGTGAGTGTAAAAATGAGAGACAATTAACAGGGTGGTGGGTGGGCAAAAGCATCATCAATCGGCCATTGCTAAGACTAATAAAATTTAATTGTAGATAAATGAAGCTGATAAAAAAATTTAAGCTGAATTTCTAATTAGTCAATTTATTGACCAGTCTAAGAAAGTGAAACTTGTCACTCTTGTAACTTACATAAATAAAATAAAAGAAAAAAAAAATTGATAATTAAAAAAAGTGGGCTCATTTAGTAAATTGCAAGGAATGGCGAAACTTTTAACAACTGGTTTGTTTTTCTTTCAATTTTTTGTTGACTAATAAATTACTTAACTATCACTCCACCCATCCTTGATCACCCCATCCCATCACTCTTTAATTTTTAAATTCCCAGGAAAAAAAAACCATTGAGAAATACCAGGATTTCCCTTCAGCAATATTAGACGATTTAGATGTGTTAATTGCCATCACATGAAAGGGCTTAAACGTAAAAGTCTCCATGACCAATCTTTAGGGTGAATTAAGGTCCTTAATCTAATCTTTAAACAACTTTTTAACTTTTACAAAATTTTAATCTCGATAATTCGAGCCCCGTGCAAATTTCCATACAAAAAACTCGAATTTGTGAACGTCAACAATTATAAACATTTCTATTAAAAATAAATTTTAATAAAAAATATTTCATGGGGCACCCCTTCTCCGCCCCTTGTAAAAAAAATAAAAAATTTGGCCTTTTTAACCTTGAAATAATTATGAATGCCATTGAAACTAATTTTCTAATCGACTAAATTTGATATTACTGTATAAGGTTTGTTGCGTGCTGAAAATGTCTTTATTTTTTTTAATTTGATTTTAATATTAAGACTGAACAACAAAAAAAAAAATTACAATAATATAAAAAAAATTCAAATACTTTTTTCTGCTTCAATTACAATTATTGTTATTTGGAGATTCGGTATTAAAATCTCTCAAGACTCATTTAAACCAATAGCCATAGTATATGATTACTGTGTGTGATCAAACAAAATAAGCCGGCCAATCTCAATTCAAACAGACTTTTTAACACAGCGGAAGTTAATTTTCTATTACTTCCTCCCCTCCCCTCCCACCGCCACCCCCTCCCCATGACCCAAACTGGTGTTTAATCCGTCAATTTAATCAAGCATACTTCCAACTAAACAAATTAAACAACCATTATTATTACTTTATCTGCAAGTATTAAGTTATTTAAAAACACATTGTATAGACTTGAAAATAAAAATGTAGAAACATGAGTTCCATATACTTGAACATAGGATTTTATTCAGCTCGGATTATCGAAATTAAGCAAATATTTCTCAAATCAGAAGTGATTTAGGAACATTAAATTGGCATTTTGAATGTAGTTTATAACTTTTACCTGCATAATGAGTAGTTTACAAGTAGTTATAATGTCAAAACGCCAAGAAATGACATTAAATTAGTCATAAAATGATAACAGAGATGTTTTTCCATCGCTAAATTTTGCGTCAAAATTTGATGTCTAACCACATCCTAAGCATATTTTTATGATAATAAAAAATGTTTACTCAGATCCAAAGTGGTTTTCATTTCAAAAACAAACAAATAAAATAAAGTCGTTATTTAAAAAAAAAAAGTTTCTTCATTTATTTTTCGCCTGTCAACGCCTACAAAATACCAAAAAACTTATTTCAAAGACATTAAAACGTATTACCCATCGTCAACCCACCCACCTCGTCCTAATACACCCCATTAAATTTCCCCTTCATAATAGACAAAATGTCTTCTTCAACGTTATTTCTATGGACGAGTAATTATCCTTAAAGCAATTGCAATAAATACGTCGTACAATCCCTAAAATTGGCGCCAACGTTAAATCAACGCACACAAATTTTATTAGTTTTTCATTTTACACAAACAAGTTGAATGAATTAATTTACTAAGAGCGCCAAATCCTCCTCCTTCCCTTGTTTTAAAAGTTTTACATTCAATTCTCGTTAATCCGAGAACTAAATGTAAAATTCCATACTCAATATGCTCGAATTAACGAGACTAAAGTTAAAAAATGAAGTTATAAACTTTTTTTTTTTATAATTATAATACGTTGCTGATATCACCAAACTTAATAAACAATTTCTTTCAATAAAAATAATCAAAAATATTTTCGCAAAAATATGAAAGTTGACTGAAAACGACACGACAAATAAGTAACCAGAATTTAATACATAGACGTCCCATAGAAATCTTTCTGGTTAATTTATCGCCAGTGATCTTCGGCGTTAAATAAGGGTCATTTTGCGGCTGAAACGCTGACCTTTAACGTCGAAGATCCATAAAGTCAGTTGTGTTTATTGTTGGTATGTAGTGGCGTGATTGAGTCGGCAAGGTCAAAGGTGCTGTAACGGCGGCCATTAATAACAAAAAAAAAAAAAAAAAAACCCCCGCCAACGACAGGTCCATTCAAAGTGAATGTGTCAATCTATTATATTCAATTTAAGACCAAAAATAATCCTAACGTAATCTCAGCCTAATAAAATCTTATTAAGGTTTAGCAACCGTTTCGATGACATTATTAAATGATGACGTGTCAATTTACGTCATCGTACATACAAAAGCTTTATGGAAAGTCGAAGCGGAAATATGGGACACCTGCAGAGTTAATTAAAGAAATTAAAAAACCAAAATGGCCACATACAATATGATTGAAAGTGAAAACCATGTGATTTTAAAATATCTATACAACTCGAAATAAATCCATTTGGTCGGTATAATGTACAGTATGTGTTTGGAAAATACAGTGAAATCCATTTAGCACGAAATGATGTGTTAAACGAATTCCACTGTACCCAAATCAAAGCTTAAAACAGGTGGATTTGGCAAAAACTATGACATGAAACAAAGCTAAACCTAAACAAATCGATAAATCGGTTACCAAACTGTGACTTTTCCCCTCGATTTAAATTTTAAATGTAATAATTGGCATTAAAGTAATAAAAAGCAACTATACTTGTCTTTTTTAAAATTTAATTATTAACATCAGCCATAAAAAATAGCAGGCATGTCCAACGATGACGTATTAACACCTCCACCACCCACGTAGATCTTTCATTCCTTTGTACAGAAACGAAAATAAAACCCTCACATTTTCTCTTGTTTATTCCCTCCTCAAGTTAAAAAAAATTTACAATTATAATATAACTTTATTGTTAATAATAAATCGCAACTAGTTATACAGGATGTCCTGTTAAAAATGTTATAAATTTAGATTTGCTTTTACATATAAAAAAAAATATTTTTTCATTACAAATTTTCAAAAAATTGCTAAAAAAAATTCCTTATTAACATGCTGATTTAAATTCAATAATAATTTATCTGGTGGATTCACAGTTAATATCATAAACTCAAAGAAAGGTTGCTCATTACAGATAATTGCTGACACCCTGTATATTTACACCTTCATTTTCATCCCTCGGTTCCTCTCATATTAAAGCCACCCATACGAATGGTAAACGGTCAAAGAAAACAACAAAAAATAAAAAAATAAATAATAAAAATCGTTAACGATTATTATCATTGCTTTTAACATTTTTTTAATTTTCAAATAATAAAAATTATTTAGCAAAAGTGTTAATGTCTTTACAACAGCCATTAATAACAAAACAAGCCAATAAAACTTTTTTTTTTAAACAAGTATGGGGGACCATTACAAAAATAAAAAATAAAACGTTTAAAATCACTTCATGACGTCACGCCATTGACACTCAAGCAGCGATATTTCGGTTGTGTAAAACTAAGATCACTCATTTAAAAACTCACAACTACAATAATATTATGCAAATAAACTTTTAAAAAAATGTCTTTATTTTGAAGGTAAGTTATAATAAAATCCATTATACTACCCGGTTTATATATACTAAAAAAATGAATGTTTGTGATAAATTATGCATGTCTGCACATCTTGAATGCATGAAGTGACGTCAATATCAAACACATACCTATAATTTCAACAATATTTTTTTTATCAAATGAAATGATTGTAAAATTAGTTAAACTTATAGACTTAGTTGACCATCTGGTGTTAAAAAATAAAAAAGGAAATGATGTTGTGGTTGGTTAACTGCAACGCCATATGTGTAACATCAAGTCTTATAAAATATGGCTTATTATAAATTACATCAAAGTCTGCTCTAATTACTTTTTGCCGTTTCAATCAGGTGAAAAAATAAAAGGCAGTTGAGATATGTTTACAGTAGGTAACTGCAGATGGCGCTACTGTTTCCATCTGAGAGATCAAGTACAATAATTTGTTACGCTTAATTCGTCACTCATTAACTTTGAAAAGACAATAAGTTGATGTAATCCTAGTAAAAGTGGCTTATGCATTGCATCTACGTAAAATAAGCACATAGACTTAGCATTGGTCGCCACTTCAACTAGGACATCAAATCAACAGCAATCGTTGGCATTAAATAACAATAAAAATAATTATGATATGTTAACTTAGTAAACGGTATTTTATAACAAAGCATCCGTTACTTTAGTTTAAAATGGCAACTTACAGGTACAACTAGTCTAACCCAATTATCAAATTTAGCTCTAAAATAGCCTTAAAATTCAGCAGATGATGGTGAATTGATAAACTAAACTATCATTTGTCTAATTTAGTCCATAAAGATAAAGAAAACGTCTATTTGTTTTGCTAATAAGCCAATCCTATTAAATTTGTTAAGCAAAAGCAAGCCCATTAAAATTGTTAAAATTAATTTCACATTGTTTTACGGTGTTATCACAAATGGCATTTGACACACTATCCTCAATTATTGTTATTTAAAGTGACATCTGAATTAACAAAAAACATAATTAAGAAGCAGAATTAAAAAATACTGAATACGTCAAAGTGATTTACACATAAGACATCAATTGGAAACAAAATGACTACTACAATTAATGCATAAAGTACATATACATACTGTACTGTAGTATAACATCTAAAACAACATACACATAAAAAAATGTTAAGCTGTTTCTCATAACATAAATTACGTGCTAAGATAATTATCCAGCAATTATAACGCATACACACAAAGAGAGCAGACGACGTAATAAAAACTCAACAGGCGGCCATTGCAAATATGCAGGGTGCTTGCAAAATATGATAAAAACCGCTTAAAAAGAGACCAAAAGTTCGTTATAATAGTTGATGGGAACACCCTGTATAATTATAAAAAATGGTTTAATGAAAGGGAAAAAGAGTTAAGAGGAGGGTTGAGGAGTGTAAACATTAATTGCCTAGTCATTATTATTATGTTGTATATGAGGCAATTATGCTATTGTTATGTGTTAACCAAACGGTTGTTTTCATTGGGCGTCTATAGACTAGTAGAGAGTGGGGTGGGGTGGGGGAGGAAGAGAAGAGTGTAGGGGTAAATGGTTTTGTCTTTATGATTAATAGCTTCCTGTTGCTACCAAAACCACAACACCCCCACCCCTTACTATACATATTACACACAAACAAATCTACATATATCCATTCATAATGTTTAATTAACAACTACACTCTACACAATGACTTGTAATTATTCTGACATTCATTAACTTTGCCTGCTAATTTATTTCTTCCTCCTTCTCCACCCATAATTCGGGCTACATCCAGTCTCCCACAATTTCAAAATGTTATTTAAATGCCCTCTACTTTTTAATTTTTTTATGCATAGAATTTTTTGAGTAAATAAAAAAAAATAAATAATAGTACGAAATTAAAATTATGCAACTAAGTGACCATTCACTTTATGATATATGCTATATCAATTTAACACATTTTTAGTAATAATAACCGATTTTAACTACAGTAATTAATAATTAAAAGTTGTAAGCACATTGATGAACCCTGTATAATTGCGGGGCGTGTGCATCTATGAGGAGTATGGGGTAATGGGCAAGCTAGGCTAAACTAAGCTAAGGGTAACAGGAGAATAAAGGTGTGCTTTTTATAGTAATTTTTTGTAACTAATTACCGGAGGTATTGTTTCTGGATGAACAAATGTGTTCATTGAAGCAGGAAATGAACAAGCTAATTATTACCCATACAAAACTAATCTTAACACACACACACACACAAAACAAAGCAAAGCACAACATTTTCTATCCCACCCCATCAATCCACAGTACTAATTTTAAGTTTTTACTTTCATTCTCAAGGCTCTTTTTTTTTTTTTTTGGCAATTATTTTTTTGCAATGCACAAAAAATTATTTGTTTATCAAAGTTCAGCCACTTTTTTTACCGATCAAACTAACTTTGCGAATTACATCACATTAGCAGTAACTGTATGTAATGGTTAACGTACAAAAAATAATTTAATATTATTGATTATTGAATCTTTCTGTTATTGGTATATAAATAAATCCATATACTTAAGAGGAGGAACACTAACCACTGGCACCCTGTGAAATGCAAACTTATTTTGAATGCTTTTTCTACGTTGCATGTGAAATGCATTAAAATGGTTTATCTTTTGGTCATTGGTGTGTGAAAATTAAAGCAGACGACGACGACGGTGTAGACGTGGATTATGTTGCAGCCCATACATATTATTACCATTATTAACTGGGAAAAAAATTTGGGAAAGAGAAAGCACTGTAATTGCACTACAGAGATCTTCAAATTAAAATGACACTGTGTATTTAAGTGCACGTAGCAGACGATTTTTTTTAGGTCACTGTGTATTGTACTGTAGGCACTTAAACTTCATTCTTTAGTAACCAAATTTCCTAACTTTGGCGCCAATTCTGTTAACAATTAAAACCAGTAAACACGAATTGATTCAAATATAATTAAACTAATTTGACTGTGAAATTCAGTAAATAAAGTACAACAGCTTTTACAGAAAACCATGCAACTTCAAGAAACGAGACAAATCCACATTAAAACCTATTTAATTTAGTCTCGTTTTTTTAATAGGTAAATAGTAAGTTGCAAGACTTATGAAGCCGACGATTAATTGGATAGTTTTCAAGATACTAAATCTCATAATGGCACCTTAAATCTCTATTTTGCCGGACAAACGAGTTCAAACTTGCTGAGGAAATATTTTTGATTAAAGTGAAAATGAAAAATTGCTCAAGTTTGTTTGTTTAGTCTTGAATATTTTTGCCATTAGCGCATATGAGAAATATTTTGTCTTTCCTAATTACTTTCACTATTAATAGAGATGAGGAAAAATTAAAATAAATTTAGCAATGTGCTTTCAAAGTGGAAATTGAATTTTCTTTTCTTCCCCACCCACTCCCCCTCAACCCCCCCTTCATAACCATATATACTGTACTCGTAAACAATTTTTTCGCTATTAAGATTGAGAGTAATTACATCTTGAAACAATATGGAGAAAAAGCTCACATAATATAATCCATTATTATTTTTTATATATGATAATAATTCAACAGGGCCTTCATAAAGTGGAAATAAACAGTCAATTCCAAATTGTCCATTAATAAGGAAAAGAAGAGCCATTAAGTACATTTTTAGATGAGAAGGAGGGGGTGGGGTGGGTGAGGGATAGAGAGAAAGGGACCTAATCTAATCAAAACCTCGATAATTCTATAATCGGTAATCACTTGGGAATTTTTCGTTATAAATATAAATACATACACTGCACAGGTGAGTGGGTGGTTAACAATTTCTCCTCATCATCATCATGACCGCAAATTCAATTTACTTTTCAAGATAAAACATTAAACAAACATTGCATTCGTATGCATACAATATGGAAAAGCACTTTAGGGGAGAAAAACCCCCAAAAAAAATATATATCAAAGTCGACCAAATCTAGTCGCTTATGAGCTTCTGTAACTTCAAAATGCTCTTATTTTGCAACTTTTGAGCTTCAAGAACTCAAAAAAACTAATTACAGCAAATTAGTTATACACATTGCATAACATATACAGTGGATTCTCGTTAACACGAAGTCGACGGGACCAAGATTTTTCTTCGTGTTAACGGGGTTTTGTGTTAACGAATACATGCAAAATATAATATATATTGGTTAAACTGACATTTTAAAAGTCAAACTGGCATTTTTTAGAGTCAAACTGGCATTTTTAAAATATTAGGCATTTTGTGCATTGATATGCATTATATGCATGTAAGAAAAAACAATGCAATTTTAAATTTTTTTCATAAAAACAAACAAAAAATGTATTGAATTTGTATTTGTTTTTATAAAAACATTAAAACTTATCAGAATTTTAACTTTCTCTACATTTTCGCCGACGAAATATGCCATTTTTCATTTGGAGAACCAAAATCAGTTCGTGTTAACGGGGTTTTACTTCGTGTTAACAAACAAAAAATGTATGAGAAAGCCTATACTGTAGTTCGGGACCGCAACGTTGCTTCGTGTTAACGAGAAATTCGTTTTAACGGCGTTCGTGTTAACGAGAATCTACTGTATTGGTAGAAGTGAAATAATTAAACATGAAAAAACAAAAATATTTAAAATACTTTAATTTTGACCTTAAAAAAATCATCATTGCATTGGTTGCAACGTTTATTCTGTTAATGTCTTCATCAGTACATTATTTACAAAATAAATAAATAAAAAAAATTGGGGTGTAACTAAAGATGAGTCAGGTATTGTCTTCATTTCCCCTCCATCGTCTCCATATCCACCCATAAATTTTAATTTATTCGCATCCATTTTTTATTCTTAACAAATGTGCATTCATTTTTTTTTCGTAGTCACTTGACTTTAAAGATTTAAAACTATGGTGAAGGTGGGGAGATTGACAATGACTGATTTTAATCTTTAAGAGTATAAATGGTAGCAGTTGCTTAAGCAAAAACATATACATAACGTTGTAGGGGGGGGAGGGGGAGATGGAAGATGGGAGGAGGAGATTTGTCTTATGAATTTACCACAAGCTCAGCAGGGAGTCTGACCACACTAGAAAAAGTGTTTGAGGGTGTTTTGTTGAATGGGTGGATAAAAAGAAATTAAAGCAAGAGTGGAGAGAAGAAAAATGAAACAAAAAAAGTGGCTTAAATTTTGTGATTGGATAAGAAGAGATTGACCACGCCCACTGATATACTGTACAATGCTTTGTAAATTAATATCTTTTGTTTCTTCTAATTTCAACTCCTCTTTGCTCTTAAAACATAAAAGTACTAGTATTATGTAAACTGTAGCTTTCAAACATTAACTTAAAACAACAACAAAAAAAAAGCCATGAAACTTAGTTTTAAATTTTCTGGTCACACAATTTTGTATCTTCTTAAAATTTTAGAGATAATAAAAGTGGAGAGTTTTAATTTTCTTAAGACGCAAATAAAGTTGTTCGTGAGTTGAATAAGCTAAAAATATTATGTAAATTAATTAGATGGCTCAAGCTTTTGAGTTGTCACAGTATGTAAATGTGTTCATTTGTATAATTCAACAAAGTAAAGAGAAAGACATTTTATTGTTTTAATATATTCGATGACTTTTGTTTATGGACCTTCATCAGCATTGCAGACCACAAACCACAAATAGTCTACTCTTTTAAGTTATGTACTTTAATTTACAGTCCCTACAAATAATTAAATCCTAATTATAAAATGTCCAATTACTAGATAATACAGGGTGTTTCTTAATTCGTGGTCCAAACTGAAACTGGTTTTAGAGGGACCTAAAATAAGATATTTGATCCAAAAAACCAAGGGTCCAAAGCTAACTTTTAAAAAGTTACAGGTTGACGAACTTAAGTGTTTATTGCATTTAGTATCAATAAGATGTTATGCAGTGTTGCCTGCTTACTTCATTGCAAACCCAACTCAATGGGCAATCGAATGTTAAAAGTTAGGGCAACGATTACCTATAACTTTTTAACGGCAAGGTTTGGACCCTTGGTTCTTTGGATCAAATATCTTATTTTAGGTCCCTCTAACACCAGTTTCAGTTTGGACCACGAATTAAGAAACACCCTGTATACAGTACAGTACTTGTATTAGAAATGCAAAAGATATAAAATCGAGTGACTTCAACTGACACCCTGTATTATTCCAATTGAAAATACATGCAATACAAGATGACGCTTTGATTAAACAAAACTAAAATTTCAGTTATTTGCATTTTTAAATAAAAACAACCGAATTCATTTGATTGTTTTTCATTTTCATCTGTATAAAACATTAACTGAATACAAAATCAAGCATAACAGGGGTGGAGCTTTTATTTACTGTTATTTTTTTTATTTTTTGTTTTGTTTAATAATAAAAGTAATAAAATCTTTTATTTCAAACTTTTTATGTGTACTTGTCATTGTCTGCTTATTATTAACTGTCATTATTTCACAAGACAATATAATGATAATAATAATGACATAAACACACACTGTGGTGTGCCATACACAACATAATTACAACATAATAAAGAGAGAAAAAATACATAAAAATAGATGTAATTTCTTTTGTTTAGTTTGGGATAGATATAGATGGATGAGGGGCTAACTCCACCCCTTACATCCCTTAAATATAACAATGTACAAGGTGTTAAACTAGGTGGAGTCCATACGTTTTTGTCTTTCAACAACGACAATGCCATTAAAGATGCCAAATAATTTGGCCAATTTACCACCCACCCATTCAAACATGTCCCCCCTCAACATTACAACACACTCTAAACTCCATTTTAGCAACAAAATTTACCACTAATCTCAAATTTTAAGATACCAATTCGCTGTATTTTGGGACAAAACTATGGACATTAGCTACAAATGGTTACCAAACTTTGACTCAAGACCCAATTTCATGTAATTAAGACGGTTTTTTAACAATCTTGACTTCAAGTCAAGTTGTTCGGATTACTAGTGCTTTAATCATAATTATATTCACTGATTGGTCACACATTTTCATCTGTTTTTATTATTATTTCCTAAAGACATTTGTACATAAAAACAAAAGCTGAAATTGGCTGATTTTTTGGGAGTGTTTGCCTTATTTTTAAGGCGGGAATTGCTAATTTAGTAGCAATTTGTATCTATTATTATAGGAAAAGTAATAATTGTGGGTGTTGTTAGAATTGCGTGTAATTGTTTGATATTAAATGACATATATAAACACTGAGGCTTTATGTTTCCATTTTTACAAAACAAAATCCTAAAAAAAAAAAAAATGTTTCTTGTAATCTGTTGTCCCGCCTTTAATGACCAAATTAACGGGATTCCTCCTCCATTTATTTTTATTACCGGTACCTTTCCCCCTCCTCACCCCATCAGCCCTACTTACAGTAGAAATGTCTTGAGATTAAACAATGGTAGGAGATAACAATAACTCCACTATTATAAAGTCAATATTATAAGCCCTTTCAACCATAAAATAAAATTAGCTAATTAGACCATCTGTTGACATGTATAGTCACCAGCTGTTTCATCTGACAACACTAGGAACCGCATTTTAATATCAAAATGTCGGTGTTAAAAATACAAAATAGAATTTCATGTAAATACTGTATCTACAAATCTGACAACACGGTGTAAAAAAAACCTAGCTTTTCTTCAATAAACTTTAACCACTGTTGCATCCCAAAGCATGATCTGCCAACACTGTTGAGAATATTGAACATTTAACAATTACTGTACAGTAATAAAAAACAACTTGGTAAATCGCAAATTGTTTACGATGGAAAAGTTTTGTCCATTTGTTAGCAAATAATAGGAAAAACTTTGTAAACATTTCTCAACGTCCCTAAAAAAATAATGAAGCTGAATCAATCTTTTCATACATTTATTACAATTTTTTTTGGGAATGGGGATAAATCTTAGAAGTTTCTTTATTGTATTGTGTTTCAAATAATCTTAAGGTGAGAAAAATAAGAAGAAAAAAAAATGGAAAATGGAATTTGGTTGAATAGAGAGCCATCGTAATAATAATAATAATAACAACAACAACAAAAAAGCATCCGTAAACATCAATAAGCAACAACGTTTGCTTTCATTTCAATTGTATAGATGATCTCCTATTATCATCTCTCTTACAAATGTTGATAATCAATTGCAATGACAACAAATACCATCAAAAATGTATCTCTATACATCATTCAAAACAAACTGGATGCCATTTTCCCTTCTACTTTCACAAAAATAAATCCATTTTTTTAATTACTGAACAAGAAAAATGTCGTGATTTTTACTCAGAAATTCAGAAACTAGAATAATGGGCATCTACACTGACGCCTGTTAATTCATCAGCTGCAAACCATTGCAAATGCCCCTTGTACTAGGCTACAAAGCAAAACTAGCAACTTTCACCTTAAATTTAGAAGTTAATGAGCCAAAAGTAAGAGTAGTGCATTGATTTAAAATTATTTTCAGTGTCTGAATTAATATTTAATGATTAAATGATGTTTATTACCCATCATTGACTTATCAGTCACGTTTTTAGTAAGAGTTTTGAATTATTAGGAACAGTACTGTTCTTAGTTTAGTACAAATCAATGTTCCTAATTTTACAAAACACAATAAAATGTTAATGTTAAAGCACCCCACCCAATCGTTTATCCTCCTCAAAAGCTGATTTATTACAAGAAGATGTATTAAATAACATAAGGATGGGGTTAAGAAAGAAAAAATGTTAATATATGTGGGTGGGGTGGTTAGTTCAGTGAGAAATGAGATGCAAATAAATCCTATTGGCTGATTTGTATACGTTTGATTACATCTGAATTGCCATTTTGTAATTCTTTGCCTTTTATTTCGTAAAGAAAAAAAAAAATCGCAAATAAATGGCAATCGGACACCCAAGCTCAACTTCGTTTCCTCCTCCCCCCTCCCCATGCAAAACACGTTTAATATAAAATACAAAAGTATAAAATCGATTTATAATAATTTCAAATATTTATTGAAATATTTGCCAAGTCATGATTTGCTTATTTTCACTGCATGAATGATATTTTCTTTTTCTTTGTGATGTAAATTTTAACTGAAAATATTTCAATAAATTTTTGTAAAAAATATTTTAAACCAATTTCTGCTGATTTTTGTAAAACATTCAATCAAAAATTTGGAATGCTATATTGCCTTGTATTTGGTTTCGGTCAATATTTTCGCAAAATTCTTTTAAGTCCCCAAAAATCCCCCAATCAGAGCGTCTGGTCACGTCAACATCACCAGGATGTACTGCACATTAGTGAACTATTAGCTCTCCCCAAGTCACCATTCAATATACTTTTTGCATATAAAGTTAATCATTTCCTTATTAATATATTTGGTCGGTGTATCAGCACTTCCTCTTGCGCAGAATAAGAGGAAGCATCAAAAACTTCATTAAAAAATTGACTGATGCTAAAGCTAAAAACTAAGCTAACTTAAGTTTTACTGGGCAAAACCACCATTTGAAAGGTACAGTAAAACCAAACCTTCCTGAAACACCATTCAAATAACTATTTCCATAGACTTAACATTAATGCATTTCTCAATCAAAATTTCGCAAAATAATCACAACAACGCATGCGTATACGTGTCAACCCCCATTAAAACAAGTGTCATCATTTCATTAGTAATATGTCTAGTGTACATATTAGTCTCTTTTTATAATGCAAATTAAGCTGCTAGCCAAACATTTCCAATTAACATTGACATTGTATAAGAGAGGAGAAGGGGGTGATGATGGTGATGGGATAGAAAAAAAAAGTTTCATTAACGTTTTATTTATTTACTTATTAACAGGATGTGAAAACACATAGACAAGTTCATCCACTCCCACTGTCAACACTTCTTAACACCTTTAAACAATACGACTCCTCCCACCCCACTCCACTCCACCCAGTCCACTACAGGTGTTTCACAAAAGGATGGCGCTGGGGAGAAGGTGGCGGCGTAAACTTTTAATTCAAACAACATAAACAAACATTGTTTAGCAACATCACTTCATTCAAAAAGTACAGTATATAATAAAAATTATATGGTAAATAAAACACTTATCCTTCCTCCCACTCTCACCCATTTTGATGTCGTTTTTATGAACAAATAAATGACCCACACCTGCTCCCACCCTCCGCTCTCAAACTTATTTCAAGAAGAACCAAAAGTAAAAATATTTAAAAAGAAACAATAGTGAGTAATACTAAAATAATGGAAACTTACCCGTTGATGGATGTCTTGGCCATAAATAGTCCCAGAAAGGTGGTGGCAAGTGAATGAAATATTTGGGTGAATAGCCAATCAGATTGCGCGTGACAATTGTCCAGAAATTCCTTACTGGACACATCAAGATGACATTGGACGAATGTGTTTAGCAATAGTGGTGACAACAGAGCCGCATGTTCACACCGATACCACTACAAATAATAAAAATAAAAAATTAATTTAATGACAAGTAAATACACTAATTTTAATAGTTACTCAGTGCTAAGTCTACGTGCCACTTGTACTAAAATTTAATTTTAAATTCAAAAAGATAAATAAATGAGTAAGGGAATCATTCTGTATAATTTGTAAAAATTAAATTTTGCTAAAAAATTCAACCCCTTTCCTCCATCTTACAAATACAGTAATTTCTTTTCCGGTTTATTAATGATATTTTTTTACTCCATTGAATTATTCAATGTAGTACATAATGATGCATGTCAAAATGCATTCATAGTCTTAGACTTATAATGCTCTACAGCGCATGCGCAGTGATATGAAACCGTGAAAAATCATAAATGTCAGGTAATTCCTGCTCTTTCTTCAGTATAATATTCGGCCATGTAACGGACATTTAAAAAAAAAATTAATATTAACAGTGAAGAAATAATATGAAGAGAAAAAATATGATAATGTCAATGTACATTTTAAAAAAAAATATTTTAATTTAAAAGACAACGAGATTGAAATTGAATGCTTATTTAACTGCATCAGTTATACTTTTAAAAAATATTTCTTTAATGTCCTTGTATAAACTAAATTTATAAAAATCAAATAAAAGCTAAATAAAAATTTGAAATTGGACACACAAAATGGTCATTTATAGTGTTTCATATAAAAACTTAAAACTTCTCTTAGTTTAGTTTAGTTTTTAAGTAAAAACGCATCAAAATAATTGCCCCTATAGAAAATCTCCCCATAGCAAATGCCTACTTGCTACATTCATATTATACTGAGGCATATGAACAAGATAAATTTCAACACTGCCTAATTTAGAAACTAATCGATACAAAGGAGTTTCTAGATGTTCAAAATAAAGGTGAATGACTGCCATTAATATTTTTACAAGATAAATTAAAGTGTCAAATCTCCAATATGTACTTTTAATTTTTTAACAGATATTAATAATACAGTATATACACTGCATCTTAGATTCAACCCTGTACTTGACCTAAAAAATGTATAAAAGTTGAGAATTGAACTTGCAAGTTAGAAAACTTTCTCCCACATTTTGTCCCTGTTGACAAGTAAATTAAGGTCATGAGGTCACGGTCAATAACATCACTTTTTAAGACGGACAGATAACCGTTACACACTTCCCACTAATAGATATTAAAAATAAATAAAAGTTTAATGATATAACAACGGCCATGACACTCAAAACTTTATACACCTAAATATAAAAAGAACTAAAAAATATATGATTAAAAACTTTATTAATTTAGCTTAATAAACTTTGACTAATTTGACCATTTTCAATGCATAATTAAATTAAAAATTAAGCTAATTTAAAGTGTGAATATATCGCATTATTGTGTGTTGAGCAACATTTAAAAAATTATTAAATTAACTTTTTAAATACAAAAAAAAAAATTTAAATCCATTATAATAATGAAAAGCGATATAATTTTTATTATAATTAAATGTTAATTTCATTGAAAGATTTGAAAAAATAATTTTCTGTGAAAAATTATTAATTTTTTTAACTTTATAATTTCACAAATACAAAAATGAGTGAATAACAAAAATGACTATGCGTAAATTTATTTTTTATTTTACTATTTCTATTAAATATAAAAAACAGTACTTCTGAACGGTGAATTAATAATTAGCATAATTTTCAAGATTATTACGCAGAAACTTTTTGGACAAAATAATTTAAAATTTAGAAAAAAAAAAAAAATTCAAAAGTATTATTAAGCAATTCAAGTGAAAAACACTATAAAAAATAATTTGGAGGCCATTTAAAACTATACAAGTTCGCTCAACCTTATTGAAAATATTATTTAACACCTGAATTAAAAAAAAAAGTTCAAACTTACAATATAAAAACCTAAATAAGCGAAACCAACAATTTTTTTTTCTCTTTTTGCTATTTTCAAAGTGCTTTTCACACTTTTTCTTTACAAGACACTGGATACAGAGTGCGCTTAAATCTCACAAATCAGAAGATTAACAACCAACTTTTAGCAAAAACAAAAATAGTTTATAAAATCATATCTAACTAAATAACCATTTATCTAGTTACTAATATAGTTATCTAGTTACTAATATAGTTATCTAGTTACTCAATAAAATAGCTAATTTCGTACAAGTTATAAGCTCAACCAAATAATACTCCTACTTTATTATCTAGACAAAATTATCACCCTGTACAAAACTTCACCTAAAAAAATTAAAGCAGTTCAAATTATTTGTAAGACAAAGAAAAGCAAGTCCAATTTAACATGCTTATTCAGTTTATTTCACTTTTGTCTGCAAAAGTTTTTTTTTTTTGTGACAAAGTTATTTTTTCCCTAATCCATACAAAATCGCATACAGTATGTATGAAAATCGCTAAGTGTATCAAAACAATAGGCTCAACCAAAAAAAAAACAAAAGAAATAACAATGAAAAACCACTTTCATAATAATGAAGATCTAATCATAAGAAAATTCGGCTCTTCATCATTGTTTTCGTCTTCAATGGCTTTTAAACGTCAATTAAATTGGACGTTTTAAACCCACTAAAATTATTATAACTCTAAATTACGTCATACACATTTAAAAATTACTGCATAAATTAGCATTTTGCACTCATTTCTAACCTTGAATTGTTAGTAAAAAGAAAAAAAAAACAGTGTCACAACTAACACCCTGTATTCAATTCAAAGAGGTGCAGGGTGTCAATGTCAGAGTTAAAATTATCACTAAAATAGCAAAATTATGTAAATAAATTCCTTAAATCACCATGAAAACCGTAAATAAATGTAATACATACAATAGATTTATGTTCAGATATGTAGTACAGTATAGTACCACAAAATTAATAGCAGTCGTTTAAGATGACAGTGTGAAACATAACGGGAAGTGACGTAGTGAGTTAAAAAAAAAAAAAGCAAAATAACATCCAATCAGATTAAAAGTAAAAAGATAAAAAAAAATCTTTCCTTATAATAACAGTTGTAATAGAAATTTCTATCGTTTTCTATGTGGGTTTACCGTATATGTTTTGTATAACAATGAAACATCAAGAAAACCCACAAGAAATACTGACATTTTTCTTTCTTTTTTAAAAAA
The DNA here is from genome assembly GCA_013389785.1 of Helicorthomorpha holstii. Taxonomy (NCBI): domain Eukaryota; kingdom Metazoa; phylum Arthropoda; class Diplopoda; order Polydesmida; family Paradoxosomatidae; genus Helicorthomorpha; species Helicorthomorpha holstii. The sequence goes on along the minus strand of JAAFCF010006596.1, from coordinate 36,574,815 downwards.
AAATAATAATTTTGCTCATTTTTTTATTCAGATGCATTAATCCTACAAAAGACCTTAAATAAATTACGCTCACATATTAACATTTAAAGGGGGAAAAAATACATCGAAATAAAACTGTGTATCACACAAAGCACAACAAAAACTTATTACAACTAAGTTACAGGGTGAGCAAATGATAAACAATTTGCAATAATTATTATAACAAAAGAAAAACTGCAATTAACAATTATCAATATGAAAAAGTTGGTCACACCCACAAAAATAAAAGTTTGCATTCACATTCGCATAACTTTTCTTGCATAATAATAAACATTTGGTAAATTGAACACAAAAAAAAAAAAACTTAATGTTTCAGCTGCTTAATTTTTTACACAAAAGATTTTTTTTCCTTAATGCATTAAAAAAAACCCTCATAGTAATTTTTATCTTTGCAAATGCCGTATATTAGCATTATAACCTTAGTACTTCTACCTATATACACACCTTTACCCCCCACTCCACTTCCACTTCCCTTCCCCCATCCAACCACCAACGCATCTCATCCAGTTCCAGTACATCCGATGTTAAAAGGATAAAATATTATAAAGGAAAAAAAAATGTGGTAAAAACGGTAATGAGGCTCAGCTAATGACGTTTTCCCAGCAGACGATATAATACGCGCATGCGCATTAGCAGAGGTGTGTAATGAAATGTGAGGAGGGGGAAAGCAAAAAATGGTTGTGATGCGTTGGGGGTTAATAGATGGATGCATTCGTTAGCAACAGTTTTAATCCATCTCTCTCTCTCTTCTACTAAGACTTATCCCCTTTTCCTCAACCCCCACCTCATCTTATATCTTCCCCCCACCCAACCCAACCACCCATTCCCTTAGACAAACAAAGAAGAAAAACAAGATGAGGAGACACCGAGAAAAAAGTGTCAACGTTATGTCAATGAGTAAATGACAAATGAACTTGGCTGTCATAATCTTATCCCCCACCCACTCACAAACTAACCCCCTTTCACAAGGATATCTCCCTTCCCTAAACTATGCAGTACCTGAATTTCACACACACTGCTTGGATTCCATTTTCATAAACCCCAACAACTACAGGGTGAACTACATTTGATGTAACTGAGCTAAATAAGTACCCGGTACCAAAGTTTCCAAGTAATAATTTGAACACCCTGTATTTGTAGCAACTAAAAATAACAAACTAAAAAGTGATGGTTGATACAAGAGGAAAAAAAATGATAAAGATGATGAAAATGATGATGAAGAAGAAGAAAGTTAGGAGAAGATGGAGAAACAGGTGCTCTCTCTCATCTTTATAGAAATTTGTGCTATTAGTATACATCGCATACATCATAGCCCCCCATTCTCCCCCCTTCTACAGTCTACACCCCAACCCACCACATATACTAACACCTTTTATTTTCTATTTGCACAAATGAACCATCGCTTTTTTTTTTTTGCCTTGGTTCTTCATCCGATCCAATCATCATCATCAATGCAATAATAAGCAATATTCCTTTTGGAAATGGCACAGAGGATACATTTCTAGAGCTTCAACAATGGAAACAAAAATAAATTTAAGTCCAATTTGATTAGTCTCTCTCCCTCACACTACATACCCTCCTCCTCCTCCTCCCCCCTTTTCCTTCTCCCACAAAAATCACTACTAATCTGTGATGATCGATTTGACCAACCATCGATGCATCGATCATAATCATAATAACACAAAAAAAATGAAATAAAAAAGAAACGTTAATAATCACACAGACATCACAAAACAACTCAAGACATCCCACCCCCTTACACCCTTAACACGAAAATGCATCAAACTAATTGAAAACATGAAGAAATAGCATTTTCAGTCTGCAAAGTTGATGTCAAGTAAAATACAGGACAATTTTTATCAATAGAATTGCCATAAAAATGAGTCAAAATAAAGAAAATTGCATTGAAGTCAATAAGAGATTCTGGCATGAAAATCTATGGCAAATTTAGCAAGTCTTATGTTAAAAATTTTAAATGAAAGTCAATGAATACCAATTATATCTTAGTATGAAAGTGAATGGAAGATTTTATCATCAAAATTAACAAAAAATTGTGTCCATTGGGCATTTCTGAGTTTCTCAGGGTTAAAATGGCAAGTCTAGTATCAAAATATGGTTTACTTTTAAAACAAAACTAATTGTCCAGCCATTTCATGGCGCTCCCAAACGCCTACAACACAACAATTTTAATTGCTTCTAATAATAATTGTGCTATTAGGCATTTTGGACAAAGGCCAGTCAGTGGTCAAGGCCAGCAATAACACCGTCGACTACCAAAATGTAAACAAAAGCAAAGGGTGTGTAATGATAATTATAACATTGAAGCTTATTACAAATCTTAGGTACACGATATAATCCTTGACCATAAAAAAATTTGGAGTTACAAGTTCCTAACTTAAACTATCATCTCAAATGAAAAGTGCATATTACTATGAACCAAGCAATAAAAATAAAAGAAAAATGATTACAGGTCAAGCCAAACGGTTTGACCCCCCTTCAAAATACAAGGGCAAGAACTACATAGCTGGGCCACTCCCTTAAATCAGTATTTTCAAAACTACAATGGACTATTAAAAACATGGCGGTGATCTACAGGGTGATCATTAAAGTCCAAAACACTGCTTTTATGAAGAAGTTGAAGTTAGCCATAGTTGTGGGAGTTCCGACTGAGGTTATTGTATATCAAATTAATGTGGCTTAAAGCTACAAAGTTTGATTTTTTGAGGGAAAAAAATAATTCCAATTCAAACTCCAGAAATTAAAGTACAGTAATGCAATGACTTTAAAAAGTGAACTAGCTATTATACTGTAGTAAAATGAGCAAAAAGTTAACGCTTTTTTCTTTCTTAAGAAAACAATTTTAATGCCCTTAACAATGTGATTTTAAGTGTCATTTGTGTCACTTTATCTTAAGGTCAACGTCATTTATTTCCAATTTCCATTGATGGTCGAGTGCGCTTAAAAAAGTCAATTAAAACAGCTCCTCAAAACTCTAAAAAACTTAACCAAAAAAAAATTAAAATGAAAGCTAAAAGATGCGAAGTTAAGATTGTTTAATTGCAAACTTCTTTTATTTATTTAAAGAAGTCATAAAACGAAAATATTAAAACTTATCAGTGTTTTAATTTTTAATTAAAGAAAAACGAAAAAAAAAATAAATGTAGTGTTTCTTCATCTTTTCTTTTGTTACAGTTTTCACTTTTTTTTTTGAATAATAAATTAATGCTGAGTCGCCAAAAGTCACCATCATCATCAGAAAATAATAAAAAAAAAGATAATTAAAAATAGAAATGTCTGTAGCCCATCCCTCTCACTCACTCCATTTACAAGATTTATCCATTTTGTTAACAGTTGTACTTTTGTGATAAGAAAACATCAACGACAGCAACTTTTATTTTATTATTTTTCTAAATAAAAAAAAATAAAAACATCAAGACAACTTCATCACCCAACAAATAAACTTTAACTTTTACGACTTTTTTTACTTTCAGAGCTAAAACAGGGTCAAAAGTTGTACAAAAAATTTCCTTTTTACACATTTGCTTGAATAACTTTGTGTCAAACAGTAAGTTTCTCAAAAATAAAGGAATATTTTAGTCATTGACTAGACGATAAGGCCATAAAATGCAACTAAAATAATAACTGTATTGTCATTTACAAATTTGCCAAATGTAATTCGTTTACCTTTGCTTTTCTCTAATTAACTAATTACTGACACCATTTGAAACCCAGAAATTTTTATTTGATTTCTTAATTAAATTTTAATGATTTTTTTATCATTAGTTTTAATCATTTGCTAAATTGAATGTTTTGGCTGGTTTGTTTGTTAAATAAGCTGATTAAAACAATGCCTATAGTTTTTTTTATTATTATAAGGTGATTAAATGTCGCGACATAATTAACAAAATCAGATTGCCTTTTTTTATTATTATAATCAATGAAATCCATTAACATTTTTCCATTATCTTGCTACCCATTACCCCTTCACTAAATTAGTCAAATGTCATCAATTAATCCTTTCATTTTCAGTTAGAAACAGTGGTGGATTAAACTGATTGGAGGTTCTGGTTTTTTCAAGCTCACCATTGTTTTTGAAAGCAAAAAAATCAAGTCTGTGCATAATTTAACTATTCATGTTAAGCAAATTAAAGCTCTAATTGCCACATAATTATTGGTTGCTTTTTAACCCGCAACTGACCAGAAAAATTGCCTAATCTCCTTTAGTGACGATGATTAGCTCGTTTAATTGGAAAATTATGCTAATTTAATGTACCTAATAACCAAACACATTAAAATTAAGTTAACAAATGGGAATCAAAAAACCAATACTCAACTGCTTTTTAACTCAACAGTTTCTGAAAGTCAATTTAGTCGCTAAAATCAAATTCAGTGCCCAAGAAGATAAACTTTAAACCTCTTAAAACTCAAATTTAACAAAGAAACGGGATTAAATTGAATGGCTCACCATAGATATTTGTCTCGTTTCTTTATAAGCAACATTTACCAGCAACAACAACGGGAAAACACTGTGTAGCTAACCATAGTTATTATTTTTCCTTGGTTTTTTATTGTTAGTAAATAAATGTAAAGACATATCTCGTGATCACCCTGTATAAGCATAAATATGGCAACTTAAATTCGTTTTTTATGCTATTTTATAATGTAGTAGAGTCACATATTAACACGCCCCTAAATCCATAAAAAAAATCTACTAAATCCACTAAAACTATCACGATGCTGCTAACATATGGAAAAACTCACCAAACTAGCAAACATTAAATTAATCAACATTTAAAAAATCAACATTACATTATTGCTTTCACTATTTTGGCAACTGACACCAAAATAACATAATGAAGTTGATGACCATAACAATCGCCAATAACAACAATCAAAATCAAATAAAAAAAAAATGCAAGAAAACAGTGTTTCCAGCTGCATTCGCCATCTAAACACAACAAAACAAAGTAGAAATAATAATAAAAAAAAGTTTTTAGCATTAGTTTGCTGTAAATTTCCTCAAACCATTGACAGGTAATAAATTGCCTATTTTTTTCCCTTATCTATCTCTATTGTCTACTACACTGCTGCCACCTGTCTTTTAATTTTGCTGATCGAGATCATCATTATCATCATTTGCTATTGTGTTGTACTGTATTATGAATTAACTTATTATTTGTTATTATTGCAAGCAAAAAAAAAATAATAAAGAACCGACCATACATTGCAGTGCAGTACTTACAATTGATGACAATTTGCGTCATTCAACCAATGAAAACAAAAATACAGTGGATTCTCGTTAACACGAAGTCGACGGGACCGAGATTTTTCTTCGTGTTAACGGGGTTTTGTGTTAACAAGTACATGTAAAATGTAATATATATTGGTCAAAATGACACTTTTTAGAGTCAAACTAACACTTTTTAGAGTCAAACTGACATTTTTTAGAGTCAAACTGGCATTTTTTAAAGTCAAACTGACATTTTTTAGAGTCAAACTGACATTTTTTAGAATCAAACTAAGTTTTTACAGTCAAACTCACATTTTTTACAGTCAAACTCACATTTTTTACAGTCAAACTCACATTTTTTACAGTCAACCTCACATTTTTTACAGTCAAACTCACATTTTTTACAGTCAAACTCACATTTTTTACAGTCAAACTCACATTTTTTAAGAGTCAAACTCACATTTTTTTGATTTTTTCTACATTTTATTTGACGATATATGCAATTTTTCATTCGGAGAAGCAAAATCCGTTCGTGTTAAGGGGGTTTTACTTCGTGTTAACGAACGAAAAATGTATGGGAAAACCTATACTGTAGTTCGGGACCACAACGTTGCTTCGTGTTAACGAGAAATTCGTTTTAACGGCGTTCGTGTTAACGAGAATCCACTGTATAAGCCGATCTGTAAATTGTCATCGGTTTCATACGTCATACTGAACTAATTTTCATTTTAATTGTGTAATGTAATAAAATATTTCCCCACCACGTACAGTACCAACTTCAACTTCTTCACATGTCATAATAATGATGACATTGAAACATCTGAATGCATCGATTGCAACACTTTCAAAACTCTGGCAATAAACAAAATTATAAATACCGTAATATTAATAGTGAATTAAGTCTAATTAACCATTGACAAGTGCTGAATTCAGGAAATTCTGGCACCCTGTACAATGGTGTTCATATGAAAAGCATACAGGATGCCCAACGTCAAAGTCTAACTGTCAAATAAATACATTTTTTAAGTGATGAACCCTGTACAATGGATTTTACAATGGGAACTACAGAGTGCGTTTTCTTTACTGTTTTTCATTGAATTTTGCGTTTTGTGAGATTAAAATAATAAAATAAAAAGTACTTACGATGCTTTTATCAAATTTTAACATGGCTGAATCTGTTTGCATTCGGTCATATACAGCTTTGGCTAATGATGTCCTAAAATATGGTCCACTTCCACTTCGATACATTTTGTTAGCAATTATTATGATCACTCAATCAATCTAAAAATTCAATAAAAACATACTGTAAGTCTAATTAGCATTTAAGTTTAATCCAAAGTAATGTAGATCGGTTAAATCTTAAAATGTTATTCTAAGCTTAAAGTCTATGGCGACTCAGACCACACTGCACTTTACAACACCGAAAATAAAAATTACCTAGCTAAAGGTACAGTATGCCTATCAATCATCTTACGATTAATTACTTTATTGTAACAAAGATCAACTACTGTATTAAAATATCATACTTAGTTGTTATAAATAATACAACGTGAAATTAGCAACACACGATGTATAGTGTGGGTATTGCTTTTAATTGCGACACTCAAACAGTGACAGAGTTTTCATGATTTTTATGTCGAGTTATCAAACATTTTCGCAGATTTTTCAATGAATAATTGTAAACGAGTATCTTAAGATGTGTAATAAACTTAATACCAACGCTTAAATGTTTGAATTATATCGATTTTACTGCAATTTCAAATGTAATTGCTATTGTTTTGACTTGCGAATAGCTTTAGGCAAGTTTACGTAACCGCTGTTACTCAGCTCTCACGTCAATCCACTCGTTCATTTAGAGGCAGATTTCTCATTGAGTTCAACGATTTATACAGTGTAAATCAATTATAACATATTCTTCAGTGTGTTATTATTCGTTTAATTAGTAACATAAACCTACCAAACTGAAATCCACTTGGATTTTTGGGTTGAAAAATAGCCCATCGCACACGTAAACATCAAAACGCCATTTTCACTTTTCGCGTTTTATTGCCAGGAGTAACTAGTCGCACCCCATTACGCAGCGACATCTAGTGATAGTACGAGTAACTTTAAGAGCGCCAACTTTAAATATTTAAAAAGTTCAAAAAATAATAAGTTAATGTTGCAAGTACAGTTTAAACTGTATTGTGAAATGCTTTAAATTTGTATTAATTTTTTAAAAAATAAAGGCAAACTCTTTTATTAATTAGTAAATATTTTAGTAACAAATTAATTCAGTATAACTTCTGAGCAAAGATGACTAAACTGAATTTGTACCCAGTAATTATTTTATAAAGGCAGTAGTTTTGTTTCATTTATATGAGCATTAATCACCAATTAATTGGCTAATTCAGTGTACTTCCAAAAATGTATAATACCGGTACCACATTTGAGAAGTTTTAGTTGGGACATACCGTATATAAATAAATAAATAAACGAAGAAAAAAAAAAGATTATCCCAAAGTGTTTGAGGCTATCGATAAAAGGATCAAAATGTTTTATGGCGTATAATTTCAATGACAAAGATAAATAGGTGTTAACAACTAAAAATACCTTTAAGATTTTTTTTTTATCTTTCCAACAGCCACCCACACAGCACACACTTATCCAACCCCTACCACATTGTGGTCACATGATACATAACATAGCCCCTCAACCCCCCATCCACCCCACCCACACCCCATCCACCTTAGTAGTGGAAAACTAAAACTGATGATGATCGTCTGCTATTCTCGTTTTTATAGATGTGTTTCTCATTTATTTTGATGTCTTTGTATATAAAAAGATAAATACTCTTGGATTACATTTTGACAGTAAAAGTTGGACAGGAAAAAAGCCAAAAAAGAGAGAGAGGGATGAAGGAAGGAGGGGTGGGGGAGGAGATGGCTAGAGAGAAAAGGATTTTCTTTTAAAACAATTTATCAGAGTGGACCCAGACCAAATGACAGAAAAAGGAAATTAAGGTGGAGAAAAAAAAGACGATTAAACATTATTAGAAATTCTTCATTCAACTGTCAACAACACTTTTTTATTAATGGCCACCATCTCAATTCACTAAACTGACACTTTGTTTAAACAGTCACTCACCACTTCCACCCTCACACAAACCACCCACAAAGATCTTTTGTTGTGTGTCCCAAACACTTGTGACACTCATTAGAATTCAAAACACTCCATTTTATATTATAACAATTGAATTTTTTGTTGTAAAACTTTTTGACTTTCAATTAACACTCTGCCAAAATGGTAAATGGTTCTGTTGGACCAAAAAAATAATGTTAGTATTGTCATTTGTTTATATTATTTTTTTTTTTAAATGAAACATCAGTTTCATCAGTGCCATTAAAAAACAGGAATATAACTTATTAGTTCCAATGGCGTCCATTTTGGGTCCCACCATGACTCATACTGAGGATCAAAAGTTGATTAGGTTTATATTTTACTTTTGACCTCCCTCTCCCCCCCCTAACCCACCCTCTGAAAACGAGGGCAGATGCAATCATATACAGTACAGTAGTTTTCAACAAAAAAAATCCGGTAACCATAAAAAAAAGAGAAAATAATGTTTTTTTGGGGGATTTTGATATTTTAAATGGACTTTTCCCATTTTTTATTCATTTCTAACGGTGTCATAATTCATTTAGGGTTTTTTATGTATAAAATGGTGAAGACTGAAGAGAAAAGTAGAGAAAAAGTAAGGGAAAAAAATCTTAAATTTCACAGTGTAATAGTGAAACATATGCTCAGTATGAATGGACCTCACTGAAAGGTCATTCTGAGGTTACCTTTCATTTTAGTGGGGATTGCAACCCACGAGAAGGAGAGGGAACCACTCTGATTTTCAATTTAATAATAAAAAACGGTTTTTCATTTAATTTTTTTGTATAAAATTTTTCTCTTATTTTTTTTTTTTTTGAAAAGATTTTTTCTTAAATAAAAATTTACAGGAGTGGCACAAATGGGCATTTTGGTCCATATAGTCAGCGAAATAGGAGCGGTTGATAGTGGAGGGGTGGAGTGGGATAAGAAAATGGGGAAATTTCACAGGAATTTGTAAGGAAAAAAGACATTTTCTTTTCATTATACAATTTTCCTCGTTGAAATTTGAATAATAAAAAAATGTCGATGGAAAAAAAGGTGGCGATCTAAGAGTGGGTGGCATCAATGACTAAAATTTGTTCGAGCCCTTAAGGTCAAAAGGTCCAAAGGGGATTTTTTTTGTAAAGATTTTTTAAGTAAGAAAATAATCTTTGTTTTGTATAAAAATATTCCTTGCTAACCTTGTAAAAAACTAAATTTACTCCCAAAAAAAAAATCCAAATTCACAATCTACACAACAACAAATTAAAGTTTCGTTAATTAACGTAATTGCAAAGTCAAAATTTAATAACTTAGGATTAGAATAGTTTTCTACACTGATCCTATACGATATAAGTCGAATTGCTTAATATTTTTGGCTTATTTCAGTTTAATTGCTAATAAAGTTGTTTACTTCCCCTCTTTACTTCTCCGAAACATCAAATCAGAGATTTAAATTTCGCTTTAAACCGACAAAGTTGTTTATATCTTTATTTCCACCTCACTCAACCCCTCCCTCCCTCCCCACACACACACTTTACAGTAAGAAGCAGTTTCCATAGCAACTGCATCACTACAGCACCTACCGAATTTATTATCCTCCCACCTCGCATCCCCACTTCATAGTCTAGTCTTAACATACTTTACAATCCTTTACAGGATGTCTTAATAAAACTTACAAGAAATTTCAATACAACTGAAATTTAATCGATATAATTCAACCAATAATAAAGTTTAAATTAAGATTGACATTAAAATGCCAATAAATGATGCTATTTGTTAATTGATGAAACCGTAATTACAATATAGAATTCCATAATAATTCTAATACCAAAATAATTTTGTTGTAACTTTAGACGCACCATGTAAGCTTCCATTGGAATAGCATTGTACAGGGTGTTTATTTGCCACAAAATACTTGAAAACGTCATTGCAATAATCGTTGAGAAACACTGTGTAATTCTCGTTAACACGAACGCCGTTAAAACGAATTTCTCGTTAACACGAAGCAACGTTATGGTCCCGAACTATAGTATAGGATTTTCCATACATTTTTTGTTCGTTAACACGAAGTAAAACCCCGTTAACACGAACTAATTTTGCTTCTCCAAATGAAAAATTGCAAATATCGTCGGCGAAAATGTAGAGACAATTTAAATTGTGATAAGTTTTTATAAAAACAAATACAAATTCAATACATTTTTTGTTTGTTTTTATTAAAATATTTTAAAATTGCATTGTTTTTTCTTAAATGCATATAATGCATGTTAATGCACAAAATGCATAAAATTTTAACTCTTAAAATGTCAGTTTGACTCTAAAAAATGTCAGTTTGACTCTAAAAAATGTCAGTTTGACTGTAAAAAATGCCAGTTTGACTGTAAAAAATGCCAGTTTGACCAATATATATTATATTTTGCATGTGTTCGTTAACACAAAACCCCGTTAACAAGAAGAAAAATCTTGGTCCCGTCGATTTCGTGTTAACGAGAATACACTGTATTTACTTTTTTTTTTTAAAAAAAAACTTTTAAGTTGTATTACATTATAACCTAAATTTAATAAGTGACCCCTCTGTATATTTCATGTAAAAGGTTATGGGAGATTGTGTAACGGAATTTCAAGTAAGGCTTAAACTTCAAGATTTAATTTAAATCAGAATAAAACACTTTTTTCTTCTTCTTATGTCACTACATCTTCCACTCCTAGTTACAGCCATCTACTTTAGTGACACTACCACCTCCACATTACAAATAAGTGCCAATTACTAAAATGGCTATCCAATTTAAAAAATTTAAAAATGAGATTTAACTAAAACCTTTTCCACAAAAAAAAACTAAATTAAAAATATCAAAATGAGAAAATTAAAATAACATGACATATAAAAATTATATAACGGTGCACAACCCTGCCCTTTTCATCACACAAATAATTAAAAAAAAATCAATTAATTTTATCCATTTATCACATCACCCTGTAGAAAGTATATAAACTTTTATATTTAGCATCAACATGGAGATATATTTCTTTTTCTAAAGAGATGAAAAAGTATTGAAGGGGCTTTTGTGTGTGTGTGTTGTACTGTAGATACAGATAGGCTGTGCTGCCTATACATAGAGAGAGAGACTGACTGACTGAGAGATCAACTACTACTCCACCCATCTTACAACCTCCACCCACCTCAAAACCACCCACCTAGCGTTATATATATATATTTTTTTTTCTTTTCCTTCTTTTAGTTGAGTTTTTCCAACAGTCAACGCCAAACGCACATTTCACTTTCGTCTGCTCAAATCACTAAGCTCTCAAAACATTCTTTGCCAAAAAGAGCCCTTTAAAAAATACGAAATAGAAAAGGCCCCCCCAAAAAAAAAAAGCAGGATGCTCAATGTGTGAATGTTGCTTCTTAATCAGAAGATGCTCATCTGACGCTTAAAGAGAGAGAATAAGGTAAGTAAATCTAATGCTAATGACGTAATATTCGCGCCTGCGCAATATAACTTTTGACCTCCTACTCCTACCCCCCTACACCCCCCCCTCGTCCTCCTTCTTTCCTCAAATTAAGCGGTTATCACTAAGCAGCCATTTACAGAGCAACACGTGTAATTTTCCACCCTTATGACGTCATCGTCAAGTGTGGAGATCATGCAAAAATCGTCTTCATATCCCATCATGCAATAATTCTCATCAGCAACTTTTTAAACAACGCCCTCTATGCGCTCACAAATGAATCGTCTGCTGCAATATTTTTTGTTTTGTTTTAATATTTTTGTTACTGGCTATTGCTTTGCTTTGATGTTAGTGCTACATTTTGCTTTACTAATTTAGTCATTGACACTATTTTCATACATGGAACGTGTTGTATGAATATATTTTTGGCTTCAATGAGCCTTTTTGTGTGCTTAGGGCTCTATTTAGGACTTTATCTTTATATGATGGCTAATTTGAGTTTTATATATTACATGTTGTGTTTTAAATGTTTTTTTTAGTTATTTTTCTAATGTGTTGCTTAATTATTTGAATTGGTTATGTGTAATTTGAAATATTTATGACTTGCGAAGATGCTAAATTGCTTTAAGATGCTTAATCGTCTTTAACATTATTTTTAGATTTAGATACTCGTAATTCTGTTTTGCTTTTCTGTATAAGTTTTACTGATAAAGTAATGAGACTATTCTTCATTAATTTAAATGGTATATTGTCTCATTATTTTATTGTCATTTGTAACACAATCTTTTAGTCACAATTAAGACATCGAAAAAGTAAACTAATAGAAGTGAATGGCGACTTATTTAACTACATTTTATTACTTAGAGACAAAACAATTTCAATAAAAATGTATCATTTTAAAAGGAAACATCAAAAACTAAAATTAATGTGATTAATAGAGTAAAACTACAATTAATGTGGTTAACAGATCAAAACTAATGATAACTGCAACAAATGTTTCACTATCTAATTCTTAAATAACAAAATAATTTTAGGCCATTGAATGAGGAACAGCAGATGGCAAATTGAAAGTGCAAAACACTGAAATAACCGATTTACAATTAGATTAAAATATATAAAATAAAAAAAAACGATAATAAACTGTTTATAATAAAATTGCACAAAGACATTAACAAGCTGCCATTATAGTAACTTTGTACGCTTTTTAGTATCAATAAACACGCTAAATTCTCGTTTAAATTAAAACATTATAAGCAGACAAATTATAGGTTAACCAGCTAAATAAAACCAAAACGCTATTTACAAGTTTGGTTTGCTAATTTAATCGCTAAAATATACAAAACGACAACAGCAAAAAATCAGTATTGAATTTGATGTTGATTATTTTAAAAAGACAAAAACACTGTGTACAAATTAAAATCACATTTTAATAACCAAAATATGCTAATTAAATTGATCTAATACGCCAAAATTACATTGAATTAATTTAATTATTGCAAATTTTAATGTTTTAATGGCCCAAATGAGTAATTAAAATTAATAGACTACCTCATACTAGAAAGAAACCCAAATCAACCTATAAATATATTAAGACAGTCAAGTTACTATCCTAAAACAGTGAAATTAGTTTGACAGTAAAAAAAAAAGCATTAAAAAATGTCAAAATTCAAATTGACCAATAGGAAAAAAGGCAGTTTTATATTTTTAATAAGCCTAAATATTAATAAAGTTTGTTGGCGACTTTAGAAAAAGTTAATGTCCTATAATAGCACACTCACATCCGATTAGCCACTGCGATTGGTCCAATTCCTGCAATTTTATCCTCATTAAATCTTATAATTTCCCCTTTTTACCCTTTATATTTTTCCCCATCTCATATCTAACTTATCTCCCTCCGCCCTCCCCCTCCTTCTTTCTCTCTATTTCTCCTAATTATATAGTTGGTGGCATTTTGTAATTAAAGCTCAGCCAGCAAAGCAATTCCTCCGTGCTATTTGATTGGTTGGAGAGAAAAGTGATCAACTCAATTTTAATTTTGCCTCAGACTAATAATCAAAGATAATAAAAATGAACATATAAAAATGCTAGGAATAAAACGCCCAATATCAATTAGCCTCAACCCATACACACACTGTATGTATAATGTACATGACCCTCACTGTCTTATTAATATACAGGGTGATCATTAAATTCCTTAAACCATTTTAGTTCATGTTAATATGAAGCAAATATTGATAATCCAAAAATTAGTTAAGAAAATGTCTAAATTAGACATTTTAGGCAGAATTTTTTAAATTAGAACTTAGCAGAAATCGAATTTTCACTTTAATTCACGTTCAGTAACCCAATGTGTTTTAATGATTGTTAATGATTCGTTAATCACCCTGTATACGTCACAGTAATAATCGATTATTAGGTTATGGAATGATGGGGGATAGGGAGGCTGTGTTGTTGCCAATTTCCCGGATGTTCATTAAAAATATTATTACAAGTATAAGCGCCCATATCCAGCCATTCGTGTTCAAAACTCATTAAACACAATACTATGAATTAAGCCAACGCCATTAAGTCAAATAGTTTAGAAATGTAGAAAAGTTTTCTGAGCCAAAGTAATTACAACTGCAATATTACTCAAGCATAATTAATTTTTCATGTAAAGGTTTTTTATGACAAGTTCATCATCTTCAGTAATTAAAAAGTTAATATAAAGTACAACGTTGTTATTGGATTTAATCACATTAGTTAATTTACAAAAAAAAGTATTTGAAGTTGTTATTGCTGCAGATCAAAAATGGTTACAGTGTATTCTCGTTAACACGAAGTCGACGGGACCAAGATTTTTCTTCTTGTTAACGGGGTTTTGGGTTAACGAACACATGCAAAATCTAATATATATTGATCAAACTGGCATTTTTTAGAGTCAAACTGACTTTTTTTTAGAGTCAAACTGGCATTTCTTAGAATCAAACTGACATTTTTTAGAGTCAAACTCACATTTTTATAGTCAAACTGACATTTTTTAGAGTCAAACTAACATTTTTTCGAGTCAAACTGACATTTGTTAAGTCAAACTGACATTTTTTATAGTCAAACTGACATTTTTTAGAGTCAAATTGGCATTTTTTAGAGTCAAACTGACCTTTTTTAGAGTCAAACTGACCTTTTTTAGAGTGAAACTAACATTTTTTAGAGGCAAACTCACATTTTTTAGAGTCAAACTGACATTTTTTAGAGTCAAATTGGCATTTTTTCGAGTAAAACTCACATTTTTAAGAGTCAAAATATTATGCATTTTGTGCATTCACATGCATTATATGCATTTAAGAAAAAACAATGCAATTTTAAAATTGTTTTCATAAAAACCAACAAAAACTAAATTGAATTTGTATTTGTTTTTATAAAAACATTTAAAACTTATCAGAATTTTAATTTTCTCTACATTTTCTTTGACGAAATATGCCATATTTCATTTGGAGAAGCAAAATCAGTTCGTGTTAACGGGGTTTTACTTGGTGTTAACGAACAAAAAATGTATGGAAAAGCCAATACTGTAGTTCGGGACCACAACGTTGCTTCGTGTTAACGAGAAATTCGTTTTATCAGCGATCGTGTTAACGAGAATCCACTGTATTTGAAAAAAAAATATAAAAATTAATATTAAGAAACTTTTTTTATATATATATATTTTCCAAATCAGTCAATAATTAAATGACAACAAATAAGCCACGCCTCTTCCCTTGATTTACTAAGAGCAAAATGGCGCTCTCTTTGATTGGCCTTCAGGGCTGTAAATTGTAATTTATGTTTTTTAAGTTATACAATCGATAGCAGCTTTTGTATTCCCATGCGTCAAGCCAAAACAATAACAAAATGTAATTAAAAATTTTAAGTAAAAAAATTATCTTAAGAGAAAAACAACGTTAATCGATTTTGCTATAAAAACAAACTTGAGATTGAAGTTGGAGCTTGGCTGGCTGATACTGTATGACGAAAATTATAGTGAAAATTTGACTAAAATAACATATTTTGATAAGAAGAAAGTTATTGGATAGTGTTATCTGACATACTGTACTGTATGGTTAAAGTAATTAAAAAAACGCAAAAAAAAGTAAAAATAATAATTAAGACAAAGTGGAATTGGGCGTTTTAATGATGAACATTTGCCTGTAGTTTAAAAAATGTTTCAAGATAAAAATATAACATAATTTTATTTATCTCTTTGATTGCATTTCAGATTTTAACTGATAAACTGTCTAACATTTTAATGAAATCGCTTTTGGCAATAAAGTAATGAGAAAATATTGCATTGCAACTAATGCCATTTTGTCTCGGCAATTTTATTGCCAATGTAAATACAGTATGCTTGTCTTTTAATAATAAGATTTAGTTATAATAAATTGGTTAGTAAAAACTAAGTATATACACACAATAAAATAACAAAACATTGAATCAATAGCAACAAATGTTCAGCAGTCTCATTACTTAATTGCGATGTCTCGACTACAGTTTAACCACAAAAACTTAATAAAATATTTAACTGCTTTAAAATTATAGCTGTAACTACTTATCGGATTTCTAAGTTACAACATTTTTTAACAACTACAACCGTTAAAATTTGCATATAATGCATTTTAAAAGCTAACAAAAAATTACAATAAAAACTCCAATAAAAGTCAATGCTGAAATTAGCACTACATAACTGCTTCACCAAAATGATACAAATAATCCAAACTAATAACTATTTAGTTAGTGTTTGACAAATAAAGTAACGACACGAACTGCCATAAACATCAACGTTAAACATTCCCTTTACTTAATTTTGAAACATTTTAACCTCTTTTCCATAACCAACCACTCTGTGAATTAATTAAGATGACACTAAATATGCTTGTGAATATTTTAAAGAATTATTTTCTCAGAGGTGTTAATAATTGATAGCGTCTTGGTGTATTTGACGTCATATGATGATGATAGAGTCGATGACGTCTGATGTTGGTTATGTGTGTGTGTGCGAGTATTCAGTTGCATATTAAATTCCTGTCACGCAACGTTGTAAAGGTATTCTTGACAAAATGAAAGGTGGGAGGGAGGGGTTAAATAGTGAGGGTAAATTTATTATAAATGTTGTCAATGTTGCCAGCCGTTTTGTGTTGATTTTGTATGGATACACCTATGTGATTTTCTAGTATGTGCGAGAGAGAGAGAGAAAGAGAAAAGCATAGGACTGAATGCTAATGTTTTATTTATACATTATATATCCGCCTTCTACAACAAACTTAATACCGATTAGACATGCGCACAAAATATAGAAAAAAAATAATAATACATTTTTAAAAGAAAATGTAGCCGACTATTAAGAAACGGGAATTTTTTCAATTGGAATACACGCCAATTAATCTCAATGCTGAACTTCTAAATGTATTTTGTCAAACAAATAATCAAAAGTAATTGCCAAACTTTATTTATGTTTGTACATCAAATATTAATTGTATGTAAGCAATGTTGTTCTGACTTTAGCGTGACCATTAAGTAACCAGACTTTTACGCATACGCTTCAATAGCGTTCTGTCTCGTTACTTTATTATTTACTTTGTTATACGTCTAAATTAGAAACGTCAGTGTGCAACAATAGCTCAGATAACTAAAGTCTGTAACTTTAGTTTTTTTTTTCACCATAAAAAGTGGCCAAATTTTTGCCCAGTTTTCCTTTACTTATCTTTACCAAGTTTAATCACACGTTAAGATGAAGAATTATAATTTTTAGGAAGAGAAAATAACAACGAAATTTTAAATAAAGAAGAAAAAAAACCGCTTATATAAAAAAAAAGGAGGGAAAGTTACACATTGGCTGGCTGGAAACAAAACTTAATAACATATTATTGAGGAATAATAATAATAAATGAGCCATACCATGCAACCATATACAGTACAGTATACTCGTTAAACCTGGAGTCTGTGGACATACAGTACAGGGGTGCATCACAATACCACGAATTCAACTGTAACAACTCTCTATTACCATTTACAACAAAAATTACCAATTTATACAAAAAAATCACACCAAGAAACAACAAGTAATTCTTACAGTTTTTTTAATTTAGTTTTCCTATTATCTTATAAGTTGCATTATCATAAGAAATATGCCACTTTGCAAACAAATAATTCAAAATTTGCATCTTCAAAACCAAATTTGTCCATTAACAACTAAAATAGGTTAACTTTACAACAAAATACTGTTAATAATATCAATTTAATGCTAATAATTTAGACGCTACAAAGTCGTAAACTTGACAAATTTTGTCATTTTGATGAAATGGTGTTAAAAGTTGATGCTAACTTTTGGAAATCAAACAAAACTGCCACATAGTAAGTGGTTTATTTCTTCACAGTCATTAACAATAAGTAATATTGTTAATTTCTGGTTAACGGTTTGGATAGTAAAAGTCGCCACAAACACACATTTTGTTAAAAAAAACTGTAGACAATAAATAAACGACTGCAGCCATACTTATTAATGCACTTTTAAACTACATAAACATTTCTACAAAACACCATTAATTTAGCCAATTTAGTGCTGGAAAATTGGACGATTCTCAAGATGAAACTAAGCACATTTAAACCAATTGCTGCAAGTTTGTGTTGTGTAATGTTACTGTATGTGACAATGAAGTTGGCAAAAAATTGGTTGAAGATAAGTGTCAGCGTTTAGGCTAAGTGGTGGCGCCCTGTATGTCTATGTAAGCAGACGAAAATTTCAAGAAAGAAAAAAAACCCCCCGAAAATAAGCCCTTTAATGATAGTTGTTAGCCGGCATATCCACATAAGGTTACACACACACATACTGTAGTGCAGCGGTGCATTATTATAAAAACCCCACAATCATTTTCATTTTCTTCTTCCAAACAAAACATAATATTAAAAAAAAATTAAATAACAAAAACGGTGAAAAATCTCAAAACCAATTTTTTTTCATTACCGAAAATATGTTAACATCGTAATAAGCTGAAAATGGATAAATACTAAATAGCTAACTTGAATTGGGATAAAGATCACAGGAAAACATTTTCTTTAGCTTTTTAAGTATTCTTCCGAAATTTCCACCCTAAAAAATTCAACTTTTAATACTTTTAAATACATTTTAAAGGATTTAACCTTGAATATTCACTTCAATTTACGATTTTCAGGTAAAACGTTTGGTAATATTTGCCCCCAAAGTACCGTACAGTATGCCCCTTAATCTCTTTCTAATGTCAAATCAATTACAAAGCAATGCGTCTCATTTTTTTTTTGTAAAAATATATAACCGACAAAGAATTTTTTTAATTGAATATTGTTTTTGTTATTTTGTACTGCAATTTAATATAAACTTATTAATTTTTTAAGAAAAAACAGCGCTTTTAATTTTTAAATTTTATAATGTAATTTCTGCTTAATTTAACCTACAAAGTTCCTCTCAGAAATCAATTTAATTTGCAGATCATTTCCAAGAACTCTTTGTCATTTAATTTATTGGTTGGAATTTGTTATTTAATTACATTTATTACATTATTTCTTTAGCATAATTAAATTATTCTGTGAATTAGACATTCTTTTAGTGAAAAAAAAAAGTATTTAAGGGACAAAAAAAAATTTCAATTTCGTAATACAATCGTGGTAATTACAATTTGCTATATTAATTTCTAGAAAACCAGCTGCATATTAAATTTTAAATCTACTTTTTTTGTAAGATAATATTAAGTTACTAATATATACAGTAACTCTGCAAAAAAATTAAAAATAAATAATAAAAAAGTCTTTTAAGCAATACAAGATGTCACTTTTAGTAATTTATATCAAATGTAACTAATAACTTATTAATGTTAAAATTTAAATAACTAAACCACGACATAACTTTTGTAAGTTATTAACTATCACTTGGTCAAATTTCATCCCTTAGTAATTGCTACTGCTCAAGTAACCACTAAAAATGTAAGATCTTGTCATAAGAAATGTAACCCAATTTAAATATTAGGCACACAGAAACATTTCAAATGCGTACCAGACTATACCTAATCGACTTAAAAGCCACAATAATGATTAGCTGATGTCTATCATTTTCATAACATTCGTCTGCTCGAATTTCCTGACTGTCATAATCCACATAATCATGGACCCACACTCCCATCAAAACCCCTCATCAATTGAAAGTGAACTTTTTCAGACAGTCTTCAACTTTCGAGTAGGGTTAAAGAAAAAAGGAGGGAGGGGGGGCGGAAGAAATGGCGTTGGGTCGGACATAATATACCTCTGATTAAGGTCATATAAGATTGTAAGAGAATTTCGGCCCCTCTCTTTAAAAAAACGTTTTATGTAAATTTATACAGTAGTACATGTACAGTACCTACCAGTAGACTTCCCTCAATCACCCAACTGTCCTTCTTATAATAAAAAAATCTGGCTATGAGGGGGGTTGGTCGTTTGGGTGGAGGAATAAAACTGTGGCCACGAGTGTAGACGAAAGTTGGGGTAAAGATAAAGAAATGGGCATAATAAAATTGAGGGGTTGCTAAGGTCACCTTATAGCCTTCCTGTCTGTTCCTGATGGTGTTGAGGGTAGGACGTCTTAAGGGATATACAGTACGTATTAAAAAATTTTCAAATCTTAAAAAATGAAATAAAAATGTCTGAGACCTTATACTGTGCATAATACTGTTGTACTGAATGTGCTCGTGTCTAGATTTTGATGTTTCTTGACCTTGTTGGAACCTCTATACTGTACTTGGGACGGTTATAGCTGCTGACTAGACTGTGTAATTGTTATGGAAAGTTGACTAAATAATGTTTAGTAGTTAGGCTTGGCTTTTGAAAAGGGTCTAATTAAGGTTTTAGTAAGATTTTACTAGTGAGATTTTACAGCTGCTTTTTAGTTATGTCTTTCTTCCTGACAAATGCATTGGGTTAGTGTGGCTTTCAAATTAAAAACGACACAACTAAAATCAAAACTGAATTTTAACTACTGTAATTAACTAATAATATAAATCATGTATGACGTCATTTTTGAATATATTTAAGAATCCAATGACATAAAATGCAAATTACACACCTAAAAATAAATTGATCAACGTTGTAGATATTGTAATTTATATTTGATACAATCTAAAACGAAATTAATGAAGATAAATATTAATATATAAAGCCAACAAGAAAAAAAATGGTAGTTGAGTCATAATATTACATATGTATTTGAGTTTCTGTGGGACAATTGCTATAGGAATTTCTAGTGCAAATGTTCCTTATATTTTGGTGCTGATACGTTTTGTGAAATTAATGAGATTTTTTTTTCCTAGTACAACAACACACACACGCACACACACATTTATATTATTCCCCTCCTTTCCTGCTTAAAACTCTGATCCCTCTTTGTGTTTCTACATTTTATACATAAATTGCAAATGGACACCCAAACTCGTGTCTGATTGGTCATCAACCTAAAAATGGGGCGTTAACCATTCATCAATATCAACTCTAAACATCAATTTCTCAACCGCCCACTTTTTCCCCTTCTCTCAGCTACAATGGCCGAAAAATAAATTACATGTAAAAAAAAAAACTTAAAAAATTCAACACGCAATCAACTTTACACTTCCACCCTACTCAACCTCACAGCCCACAGAATACAGTGTGTCTATGTAAAAACAAAACAAAAAAAATGATGGCAAAACAAACCAGCAACTTTGAAAATCCATAAGTCGGAAAGAATCAACGCTAAAAATACTTGCTTTCTTGAAAATGATACGTTAGTTAATTCAGTTTAAGATTATACAATGCAATTATTCATGTGGACTTTAACTTAAAACGTAAAACGTCACCAAATGTAACCCAAACACTATCAACTGGACAAAAAAACAAATTGAATAACCTAACGACTTTGGGCATTAATAACTTGGAAAATAATTACACTAAAAATAACGGCTTTGTTGCAAATGTTATACAACTTTACCTAGTTTATAATTATCAAATTCATTTTAGTGTGCAAAACTCAAATATCGGACAAAAGAGATACGAAAATGCCCCAAAACGCAAAAAAAACAACCTTCCAAACAGAAAAAAAAACGCCGAATAATAAGTAGGAGCGAAACCGTATAACTTTGTGGTTTAATAACTTTAAAACTAATCAATCTAAAAAATATCAAGTTTATTGCCAATGGTACTTAATTTAACTTATAAGTTTTATAGTGATACATAAACAGTCATTTTCTCGTACCTAAATATTTGGTAATTGAGTCTGCCTATCATCAACAGTGGCCAAACACCCTGCACTTAAAAAAAATTTTGAAGAAATAAAAATTACATACTTTACAAATGTTTATATACTCAAACAACACCGTCTTGAATATAAAAAGTTTTTAACGGTGGGTTTGCAGCATAAACCCTGAAATTAAGGGGTTGAAAAGACCCTATATGAAATTGCACTGTGTTATTCATTCAATTAATAGCTTAAAAAGTTTTTTTTTTTTAAATAAGTGAACCCCTCAGGTCCCTTTGCACCACACAAACAACTAAATAACATTTTCTTAGTTTTTTTTCTTCTTAACTTTTTAGGCTTTTCTTTATTACCAATTCACATCCGCTTCTTTTACATGCTTTCAGGCCAATCAAGTTTAAGCCCCCTTTAAAAATTCATTTATAATTCATGTGAAATTAAGTTTCTACAAATTTTCCTTTTAAAATATATAGAGATGATAAAATGTCATTAAAATACTTTCATTGCGCACACGCAGACGTAATTGTCGGCGTAAAACGCAAAAAAAAATTTTTCATCTAAAAAAAAAGCGAAGAGAACAAAAATAAACATTAACTTCGCCATTTTGGACTCCCAAGTCAAAAAAAAAAAAACATTATGCAAAAATGATGTTTGAATTTCAAATGCAAATAAAACAGATGTAAACATTTAAGTAAAACGCATCAAATTACATCCAAATTACGCCGACATTATACAAGCTCAAAACCTCAAATAACAAAAATCAAGGGAAAATCAAGCAAAAATTACATTTAAGTTTAAGTACAGTAATTAATGTAAATCTTTAAAAAAATATTTAAATAAATACTAAACTTTATTTATTAAAATTGGATTTCACTAACTTTCTTACTGACTTTTTTGTCCTGTTAGTTGTTTATTTTTCTCATCCTAATTTTCAACTTTTTCTAAAGACGTTTTTCAACAAAAAAAAAATGTTTGCTTATTTTTTGTCTACTTTTTTCTAAGTGTTTAACTGTACTTTTATACTTTTTTGTATATAATAAAGATTCCGGAAATGCATAAGAGACTTTTTCAGACCTAGAGAAAAACTTAACATTATCGCCCAACCTCCCACTGCCCTCTTACTCACCCAGGGGGGAATCAAAACAGCCCTAAGATGCCACATTGTTAAGTAACCTAGTTTTACGATTCACAAAAAAACCAAAAATCAGTGAGATTTCTATATCAAATTTTTTGTTTTTTTTAAATATTTTTAAATAATAAGAAAATATCATATTAAATAGTTAAATAAACTTACTATAAACATGAAACGAGACATTTAAATGTTTAAAAAACATATGATTGATGTGTATTTGAGTGTTGAGGAGGTGTCGAGGTTCATCCCATGCAATTTGTAAAAGCACAAAAGCAAAACATGGCTGTGAAAGCAGTGAAAACAACTCTTTTGGTCCCTTTTTTATTATGTTTATTGTGTTGTTGTCTGTTTTGTGGATGCATTGGATGTTGGGTGGTGATATTTATAGGCAAGGTAAAAGGTCACACACGAGCCACCGTGTAACAACTCCTTTGAACATGTATACAACGCGTGTCCCAAATAGAGAAAAAGTGCACTTAAAGAAGATATAGGGGTGGGGGTTATTATTTATATACTATACTGTACTCCTATGCTACATTTCGTCTGTACTGTAAGTGTTGGAAGGGGTAAATATAACTGAAATTGAAAATAGAAAAGGGGTGAAATGAAAAAAAAATAAATAAAGGCGATAAAACTCTTACATATGTATGGGGGTACTGTGGACTTACTGTATGAATATTCAAATAAAAGAAATAGGAGGGCTTTACAATAAAATTAAATAAATATTAAAAAGTTAAACGAGCTGTTTCTTTGGGCTTCCTGTCTGGGATCCACTTGTAGTGCCATGTGTGACTAAATTTGGGAAATGATGGTTTGAAAACCAAAAAACATGTAGCAAAATTAACTTTAGTGTATAATTTAGCCAAATAAACTAAATAGCAACATTTCCAACTGTTACAATGCCTGATTACATAATAGGAAGTAAACTTTTACGTGGAATTCATAGTTTAAAACTAATTTGAAAAATCGTCAGTTTTCTACGCGCCACTTCAACAGAAATCAAACGTCTCAAGTTATTAATTTAACAGACGCCCAAACAACAAACAGCTGTAAACTAAACGCTTTTTAAACAAGTTCAATACCGTATGTCGATTTCTACATGAGATTTTAAGCAAAGACAAATTATAGGACAATTTAAAAAAATATTTAGGACAAAGTAAAGCAGCTCTTGGTAAACGATATTGCAAAAACATATACGTAAAGTGCAAAATTTTCAATTGAAAAATATCTCGAGTGATTTTATTTCCAACCAATAATTATTTCTCAACTAATGAAATATGTAATTATATTTTGATGTCAACTTTTAATTACAATTGCAATTTCAATTTTATTTGCCCTCAAAATATGTCAATCACTTTTGTATTATTCTTACCTACATATTCATTTTTATTATTAGAAATCCTTGAATATTGGTTTTTTTAGATAGATATTTTTATAAATAATTTTTTTTTTTTTTTTGTAATTTTGTAATGTCAATTGAAATATTAATTTGCATGATAAGTATGCAATTAAGTTAATTACGGTTGTCAAAATTTAATATATACCATAGTACAGTAATTTGATTGTCGTTATGGTTATGACAATGTTAAATTAAATTGTATTAAAAAATATTAATAATTCTGCGTTTAATTATGATAGAAAATTAGAATGGTAAATTTATATTAGT
Source organism: Helicorthomorpha holstii (assembly GCA_013389785.1). NCBI lineage: Eukaryota > Metazoa > Arthropoda > Diplopoda > Polydesmida > Paradoxosomatidae > Helicorthomorpha > Helicorthomorpha holstii. The sequence goes on along the minus strand of JAAFCF010006596.1, from coordinate 36,549,938 downwards.
ATAGAGATTAATCTAAAGTGATTTTTTAAATTTCTACATAATTACAGGTTGAAAAAAAATAAGCAAAATACTCATATTTTTAGGTCTGAAAATTTCATCACAAATCTCTAACATACTTTCAAAAATCCAACTAAAACTTCTATTTTTATATGCAATATTTCGTGTTATTAACTATAAAATTCAAGCATGAAAACAATAAGCATTGCCAAACCTACGAAAAAAATCTCTAAAAAATTCATCAAAAATCAATTTCAAAAATGAAAATCTGAAAATACCGTGACAATTCAGTAATACATTTACAATTAACATGCGAGATAACTTATAAATCAAAACATTTTATAGTTATAACTTTAACCTATAAATAAAAACGTAAACAAATGTCGAAATTGAATATTATTTTTTTGCATTACAAAATAAGCCTTAAAATAAAAATTCGTTAAAATTACAGCTTTCAACATAACAACCTAATAATTTTAACATAATTCAACCATTCCCTTGACAAAATCAAATCTAAAATTTCATAATTATATCTCTAATTGTTTCAAAGTAATTGCTATAAATGTAAGTCCATCAGTTAACATCGCATTGAACTGAACATAAAAATTGTGAATGGAGTTGCTTTAAAGGTTAAAGACACAATAACATTTACGTCAACAAAATGTCTGACGTTATTGGTGGCTTTTCAAAATTTTATTAAAAAAAAAGATTTTTGCTGGTGAATTGAGACTCAAAATACTTCACCATAAACGTATCAGTGTTTGAGGTTTCCTTTACGCTTTGCTGCTATTATGAAAAAAACCGATCGTTGTGTTTAACATTAACTAGTTTTAGATAACCGATAAACTACCTAAACCATACGGTTAAACGTGGTTAGTGGTAATGTGAAAATGTATTGTGACTACGTGAAAATCCAACCTAAATGCAACGGCCCTTTCATAATATAAAAAAGGGAAAACAAATTGATGTATTGCAAATGTAATGTAATGTTGTTAGCATGTCCATTTAATTCCTCTTCTCACTTTCTCTTCGCTCAATAGGCCTTTTAATGTGGAAAACGGCCCTTTGCTCATTTAGGCTTCAAATCAAAACCTACAATGTTTTCATCCTCAGTATAAACTAGCTTTGCATAATTAAATTATTAACCAAAATAGATTATCCTTAATCAACAGTTTTCATGAAGCAAAAATATTCTTTAAATTTTAATTTTAACTGTAGTGATTTTTCTTTAAAATGAATCAAACTTATTAAGATTAAAATCGATTTTGTATTATTATAATAAAAAAAAACTTAAAAAAAAACATAAAATTACAGTACAATATTTTATAATCTAGTTAAAATTAAAATAGGACGTCAATTTAAGAGCTCAAAAATTACTACAAAAAATTGTTTTTACATACTGTAGTTAAAGGCAAAATGATTAAAATTAACTATGCAATAATACAAATCGGTTTTTATTTTATAATAAGTTATACTGTATATCGATAAAACTTTTACTTCGATCAGAAATCAATGTAATTACATAGGAATCTTTTACTTTAAAAAAATATACAGTATATAAAAATCATTCATCATGTTATGTTCAAATTCTTTAATAAGATAAACCAAAATAACCATATTTAAACTTACTCCTCCTTCAAATTCTCTTCCCCCACCCCCACCCACCCTTCAAAGTCCACTAAAAACCATCTCAACAATTGTATACGCATTACCAATCACCACAAATAAACCCCCCTCAACATTTTCACATTTGTTACAAGAAATCATCACATTAATTTTGCATATTTTGATAATTGAAATGACTATTTAGGATTCTCATCAAATTGGCAATATCATTTATAAAAGCGCTTTCTAAGCTTGTGATGACCACTGTACAGTATTTCTAATACCAATTGGGCGTGGCTTAATTTTTTTTTAACTTAATACAAAAAATGGCTGATTGGTTAATAATAATTGTCGAGTAAAGATGAAACAATTTGCTGTGTGTGCTAAAATGCTAAAAGTGTTTTTAGAAAAGAAAAGCTGAAATTAAGTATTTGGTTGGCCAAAACTAAAATTGCCTCCCTCTTTTTCTCTCTCCCCCCACCCCACCCCACCTCATCCACCACACTATTCTTATCTTAATATTTTTTATATACTAAACTAGTAATTATATTTTAGCAAAAATTTTTCCTACACATGATAACCCTACAATTACAATTTACAGCAGACGATCCACATATTAAAAAATATTTTATACAATAAAAATAAAAAAAAAGTTGGTGGAGCCACTTATAATTGGCATTTTTTTTTAAGGACCCTTCAAAAACTTAATAATAATCATAATTTTTACTAGACACAAGTGACCAGTGAATGACCAATCCTCTTACATGACCGTCAAAACGTTCATTAAACTTTTAAAATGAGTAGGGGGTGGGAAAGGAGGAATAAAATAATATGGGGGTTAAGGTGGGGGTGGAGGGTATCAATTGCCCTTGGTACCTTTTTCTCACTCCGCCCTATTCACATTACATGTATACATGGGCGTGGTTAAATCTATCTTTTTTTTTTACTTAATGTTGACGCCTAAAATTGCCGTTTTTAAGATTTAGATTTTCAACTTTTTTAATTAAATGTTATTATTTTTTTATTAAATTATATACAGTGTATTATACCGGTATGGGCAATTTAATGGCGAATTTCATGAATTTTTTTAACGATAAATAATTATGGTGTATTATTACTTTGTATAATTTGATCATCAAGTTACAACAATTGCAAAAGAGGAATTTTAATTTCACTTTTTATTTACAGAACTAAGTTCATCAACACAACGTATTCTGAGGTCAATTTAACAATAATTTAAGCAATTTTAACTATTTTTAAAGCAAATTTTACTTGGTAAAAGATGGGAAGAACTAAAAAATTAAAAAGAAAAAGTCAAAATACAGTTTTCTGTGTTTTGTGGGGACATCAAATACACTTTATCAACAAGAAGGGGGATGGGGGAAATAAGGAGGAATAATATTAGTGTGTGGCGTATAATAAGTTATCTAAAAATGATAGAAAGTGACCAAATGGTCCATGTGGCTTATGTTACTATGTTTAACAAATAACAATGGGGTTCTTTTTAACCCCCAAAAACATTTTTTATTTGGTGGTCCACATACACATACAGAAGTGGTCACTTCAACTTCACTTATTGTGTGTCTTTCTTTTGTATCTTTTTAAAAACTTTTTTTTATCCCTCCTAAAGTCTAGAGTATGAAAAAAAGTCATGTCCCATTGACCCACACACATTGGCTTAAGTGAAGTGTGGCTAAATTTACTTGTAGGAAATTTTCAGCTTACTATTTTTATTAAATAATAATAGTAATAATACTAACACGTGTAATTTTTACCTCCCCCCCAAACAGACATCCCACCCTGCACTAATACCCCCTCGTCGCAGCACTTTCACGGCTATTTTTACTATTCTACTGTATAAGGCAATGGCCAATGGTCAAAAAGTCAGTTTTTTTTATAATGTTATTGTTAAGAGTTTGAATGGCAAAAAATAGACACAATGATAATAATCAGATACGATATAAGAGGAAAATTATTGTATACATTGAAATAACAATGTAAAAATAGCTTTTTTATTATTATGCTTATAATATTATAAAAATAGTTCTTATGTTAAAAAAATACATTATGAAACATTGTTGACAGCGTTCCCAGACAAGTCATTCATTCAAATTTTTTTAGCATCACACTTTAATGTGAAACAGTGTTTAAAATTTTGGCAAAAAATAAGTCAAATTTAGTAAATTGACTAGATTTATACATAAATAAAATTAGTCGTAAAAGACTCAAATAGCGAATGCATATCACTAAATGGGTAAATCTTGTAAATCACTGATTTATATGAATTGACAAAGCAATCATAGCGTAAAAAATCTTGTTTAAATGTTTGCTGAGAAATATTTTTTGGCTTTTCAATAAAAGATATAATGTCAATGTCCAGTGTGTTGTGTCCAATGCAAATGCCAATAATTGTACAATAGTTGTTCAGGGAGGATTTGTGCAATGGGTGGTTGAAATTGACAATAAAAAGATGAGCAAAAAAACTCGTCCTTTTCATTACAATAACAAACAGCAAAAAGTTGAATAAAGATTTTGGTTTTGAGGAAAATTCAATACAAATGTCCACTATAATGGAGAGATGGACATGTATACGAGAAGGAGAGATGACAATAGGAAAGTAGCAGACACAAACAATATTATTATTGCTAGGAAAATTTGTTTTCCTTTACATTTTGAAGATTTTTTCAGCTGAATTATCTCAATTGTCCAATTCAGTAAAAATATAGGCCAAAATAATAGAGACTTGGACGTCTAATAATTGATCCCAAAATATACAGTAAGCTCTGGCAAATCTTCAAAACGTGATTAAAGACATTGTCTAACTCTGTTTTTTATATAAAAAATAAAATTAATAATTTCCAATGGGATTAACTACTCATATAAAACGGCATCTTAAGTTTTAAAAACGGAAATGATGTTTGCCAATGAATATAAATTGCATTTCTTAAAAGAGTTTTTTTTTTACATTTTATTTATTTCAACATCTCCTTTCTTCAGTTATGTATATTTGTGTAGTATAAATATTTTTCTGATATAATGTACACTGAATTGCTTAATATAAAACACCTAAGTTATAAATGAGGCACAAATCTAAATAAACGCGTAAATTTACATAAAATAAATATTATTCTCATTCACGAATTTATATATTTTAAATTGCAATGGATTTACATAAGAGATTTCATCGGTTATTATTGTGTCTAAAAATATTATTTTTCAATCATTATTTCAGATACTTTTGCTGTACCGATAGCGATTAGTTTATCAGACACAATTTATAAAAATGAAATAAATTTTAACATTTTATAAAACAAATAAAATAATTTCTAAAGATTAATTTTTACACCGTAAAAAAAGTGTTTTCCATCAACACGCCATAAAAAAACCTACTCGAATCATCAAAACCAAGAAAAAACCTGATTATCTTAAATCGATTCCAAATATTCAATAAAGCCTCTTAATTTGCATATAAATTTGCCACCAATTTCGACAATAACTATCTACAAAAAAATCCTCTGAAAATTTGCCAAAATACTTTTATCGCACAGACACACACACACTGGCTAAAACAATGATTTGATGGCCCTTTCAAAATCCCGATGACGTCACATCAAATAATAATTTTTAATTAATTTTTATTATTAATAATAAAATGTTATAGGAGGAAAAAGCAATTATGTTAAATGAATAGCAGACGACAAAGAGAGAGAGAGAAGGCTTTTTTTTAATTTCATAAAGAAAAAAAAGTGCAAAGAAGCGATTGGCTGAGATGGGGAACAATAAAGGTTCATTTATGACGTCATGTTCATCCGCATAAAAATGCCAATGAGCTTTTTTGCTCCGTTTTAATTTGTTCATTCGGCCTTTTATTAATTAGATTTTTCCATTCAACCAAAAAGAAAAAAAAAATTAAATAAAAAAAAAAGTACCAAGACTTTTTTCTTTCAACCTCAGCCACCACATAACCCCCCTCTCCTCTCCACTCCACCCCCAATCCCTCAGTCAATCTTCAACCCACACAAAATATTTCCCGCCATTCCTGCGGTGAATTACAAAGCTTTTTTTTACATCGATATTTTCTTTAAAATCACGTCAGATGGAAACATCAAAGGACACAAATGACAACAAAATCAGCACAAAAACATTCAAATCAGCAATTATCATATGAATTGCAACTAAAACTAATTAAACCAGCGAACTTTTGACTATTTTAATTAGCCAATTTGACTATTTCCAATGCAAAAAAAAAATCAAATTACATTATACTTTTAGTCATTTTGCATTCAATTTAATCAGTGCTAATCTAGTCAATGTCAAAAAAGTTTGCCAATTCATCACAATTGACAACAAATCCCATAAAGTTTATCATAATTATTTTTTTAAATTTTAATTACATGCCAGATCATTATTAGGGACAGTCAGCTGTTCATTTCCATGCTAAACTGTTTCTAAAAATTGAATCAAAAATAATTCACTCTCAAAATTTTCCTTATTTTAATTTAAATTTTTCATGAATCAAATAATAATTCAATAATGCATGAAAATCAAGCCACATTTCCTCTATTAAAGTGTATCATTTGCTTTTATTGAAGGTTATATTTGATGTTTTGCTATCCTGTTAGTGAATAGTGATGCTTTCCATTATTTTTTTAATTTTATTTAAAAAAAAAGCAAAAAAAGAAGAGGCGGAAATCAAAATGAAGTGTAGGGTAAAGGGAGGTGGGTGAGTGGGGATTATAAGAAAAATGTCTGCTTGTTCGCTCATCAATCTATTCATTAAAAAACAACATTTTCTGATTAAAATGTATTAAAGCGGAAATGACATATTCAATGGAAAAACAACTAAACGCAATACAATCAAAATTTTTCTCTATAAGCTTGGCTTATGTGTGTGTTTTCTTCATCTTTTGTTCATTTCTCAATCAAAATTCATCAAATATTTATTTGCACATCCCTAAATCTTTTCCACACCCAGAAAAACACAGTAAAACAAAATAAGCAAATTTACCACAAACGCAACATTGAAAAATAATTTAACAACACTTAATCTCGCCAACAAAATTCAAAGTTTGAGATACTACAAATTTCTAATACAGTGTATTCTCGTTAACACGAACGCCGTTAAAACGAATTTCTCGTTAACACGAACGCCGTTAAAACGAATTTCTCGTTAACACGAAGCAACATTGCGATCCCGAACTACAGCATAGGCTTTTACATACATTTTTTGTTCGTTAACACCAAGTAAAACCCCGTTAACACGAACTAATTTTGCTTCTCCGAATGAAAAATTGTATATTTCGTCAAAGAAAATGTAGAGATAATCAAAAAAATGTCAGTTTGACTCTAAAAAATGTCAGTTTGACTCTAAAAAATATCAGTTTGACTCTAAAAAATGCCAGTTTGACTCTCAAAAATGCCAGTTTGACTCTCAAAAATGCGAGTTTGACTCCAAAAAATGTGAGTTTGACTTTAAAAAAAAAGTCAGTTTGACTCTAAAAAATGTCAGTTTGACTCTAAAAATGTCAGATTGACTCTAAAAATGTCAGTTTGACTTTATAAATTGTCATTTTAACCAATATATATCAAATTTTGCATGTGTTCGTTAACACAAAACCCCGTTAACACGAAGAAAAATCTTGGTCCCGTCGACTTAGTGTTAACGAGAATCCACTGTATATCTAAAATCATCAAAATAAAATCTAAAAATATTCCCATTTATATTTCCAACGACATTTTATTCGTTATTAAAACCAACTTGTACAGGATCATAATTTATGCTATAGGAAAGCAGTTATTTGATGCTCAGTGGACTGTGCTCACAGACCAATCAACGTTCACCCCTTTATTAGGTACCCCCATACACAACCACCTACTCTCCCCCTTCCCTTGGAACTCGGTAACACGGTACACCCTTCACTCCATTTCATTCTTTAGCTGAATAGACATTATCATGATAGCAAATGGCAATGGCGAGATTTCTGAATGGAGGTCCAACGAGTCACGCAATTTGTCCCCTTGAGCACGCGCGTTGCTCAACCCCTCCAACCAACCAACCAGCCCACCTTCACATGCAGCACCCATTTCACTTTTTTTTTTTTTTTTTTTGACGTTTAAATTCAGCCATTTTACTTCCACTTTTTTACATGGCACCGAAATGATAAAATATCACGTGACAAAATGTCGGCGATATAATTGGTGGCTTTCAATTCATGCAATTGCAATTACATTACAAAGTGCTGCTTTCACTTGTTTTTATAAAGTGTGGGGGGTGAGGGGGAGGAGGGGAGAAGGAAGGAGAAAAGGTGATGACGTGCTTACATCTAAACTTAGCTAATTTTACAAGTGCACATTGCAACAACTGCGCATGTCCAATTGATACCCGTTAGTTATGAACTTTGTGATATGTTTGGCCATCGTTAAAAGTATTCAAGTAACCAATACAATGACAAACTTAGCTTTTACAAATACCAATTAAAATCCTCAGTCAATACATTATGTTCTTACAATATTTTCTTCCTCCAACATTTCATCTTCACTTTTTTTTTAAAGACAGTTAACAACATTTGAAAAGATGAAAAAATAAAAAAGATGTAATGGATCTTTGTGTTATTATGTTATGCGGTGCTGATGTTGATATGTTGAATATTGGGTGGTGATTTTATTGGTCCATCTATTTCCTCCCTCTCCCCCCTCCCCTTTAGGTATCCTTAAAACTATCCCTTACTCTTCATTTTTATCCTCCTTCTCATTCAGTCATATATAAAAACAAGCTATGAAATGAGATTTGCATCGTTAATGTCAAAGACGACAGACAATCTTTTGCTACAAAATAAAAATACGACACCAACCCCCCACTATATACCCCCATCCTCCTCACCCCCCCCCCCCTTTTCATGCCATTCATCTACCTAACTTTTATATATACACTTTAATATTTAGCTTTTTATACGGTTTTTCTAAATGTTCCATAATAAGTAGACCTGTTTTACGTTGAATACAATGTGAAATGAAGACCATTATTTTCGGGACAGTAAGTCTATGGGGGGAAGGAGTGGGAGTAAAATGTGTGTAGTAAAGGGATGTTAGGGGGGAAAAGTGTGGGAAGGATTAGCCGTTTAATAACCCTAGTAAACTTATATTGTATCAAATTTTATGTCATCTAACGTTATGATATTATTAGATAGAAGAAAAAAAAATTACTAAAGGTGGCAGCACTGTCGTTGTCATTATCATTATCATCAGCCATTATTTTCCTCTCACTCTCTCATATCATTTTATTGTTATTTTTTAACTTTCATATCTCTTCTTTATATTACTTTTTTTTTCTTGCTTAATTTTTATGATGTTTTATATGTGTTAAAATTGTTTTGTTGCGTAAATTCGTGCTGTGATATGCGTTTGGTTGAATAAGTGAAACCGCATGTATTGATGCGACAATTTATTAACGTCATAATCGACTCACTACTGTACGTACTATACTACACATGCGCATAAACGTGTTAAGAAACGACTTGAATATATCATAAATGTTATATCAAGATTCGTCTTCAACCTTAAAATTGGTTATTTTGATCATGAAACTTGTAACATAATTCCAGAAAGTATTTTTTTGCAAGATTTAGACGCATTTTTTAAAGACAAATGTACGCTAGACTGACACTCAACTAACATTTTGGTTTAAAATTGCATGCACATTGTTTTTACCAATAAACGTAATTGAAATAACTAGATATGGCTTCTATACACGTAATTTATATTTATTTTTCATGCTGTTTAGTACAAAAATGTTGTTGCATATACTCATGCGGTATTTATTATGACGTGGCACACAAAATGCCGCACGAATATGCACAACAAGCAAAGAAAAACTAAAATTGATATTAAGTTTAAAATCTACAAAAGTTTAAAAGAGTAAATGGTTGTTTTGTGAAATTATTTCAACATTTAAAAGTAAAGCAGAAGCTCCCAAAAATAAAACAAATGATTTTTTTGCTCCATTAATTTGATGCGGTTTAACCTAATGCTATCCATAGGAATAACCGCACCGGTTTTTTTTAATATCTGCACCAAAATGTCTATTAACTACTAAATAACTAATATTCTATAGTAACTATTAAATACAACCTAAAATTCTAAAATTTTTACTTAAGATGAAAAATAAAAAGACACTTGAGAAAGCTATGTCTAAAGGTGGCTTAAAGCATGAATAATGGAGTTTCAGGTGTGAAATAAAATTCATAGTAGAAAGATGTTTCAGTAAGTGGGTAATAATAGTGGGTGGGAGTTGAAATTGTTCATCATGCACGTGTCAGTGGTCGTGCATAATATCAACTGAGCAAATTTTCTCTTATTTTATTTCCTTTATTTTTTTTATTTCAAAAAGTGAAGTGAAATAATATTAAAAAAAAATGGTCAAGTCTTTCTTGAAAGAAAAAATATTTTTGTATAAAGAGAAATTTGAAACTTTTGCTAATACTAATAGGAGAGCATTGAAGCAGACGACGTAAAAAAAAGACCAATCGATTATCTTCTTTTTTTCTTTTATTATTTTTTTTTCTTATATGTATTCTGACTTTCCTTATTTTCACGTATATACAAAAGACGGTATATGAGATTTTTCTAGTATAAATTGCCAATTTTACGATTCAAAGATCACATTTTCAAATTATTATATATCCCTCTACAAAACTTTCTCTTTTGGGGAAAGTTTAAAAATATCAAATTGTTAACACTGAAATGTGCACCAGAATTTCAATTAGGCAAAAAAAAAACATATATATGAAGTAAAAATAATATAAAGAGAGCAGCTCAATGCTATTATATCATCAATTTATACCACTGAAGATAACATTAAGAAAAACCTCAAGATTTTCTTTAATTATTAATTAAAAGTACTGCACAATAAAAAAACAGTATTATTTTTAAAATATAGACATTTAGTAAAGTTATCACTTGAAACAATTTCACCCAAAAAAAAAAAATTTTTTTTAAGCTGTAAAATTAATTTGTCTGCAAAAATTGGACACAAATCGAAACTCCACTTTTTTATGGACAAGTAAAAACTAGTATGACATTGCAAAAAAAAGTTTACATTATCCAAAATGTAATTTATTCTTGGACAAAGTGCTTAGAGCGCAATGTAGTTGTCAATAAAGAAGTGAGACGGTATTGCATTAGCTACAATGACAATTTGTCCCATTTTATTCTTAGACCTTTGAATTAAGATGCGTTTCTAACATAATGTGGTTACTTTTAGTGTGACAAGTACTGGTAATGATGAAAACATTAACATTTCCCCGAGAATAATTTTTATACAAAACAAAAGCATCAAAATCTTATAAATCTAAAAAAAATAAATGTTTCATCCATTTACTATTGCAAAATACAATAAAAACAGCAAACAAAAATCCATACTTACACGCACCTACAGTATAAACTTTAAACTAACAAACCCACTTTTTTACAAATATAAAAATTTAAAAAAAAAATAGATAAACGCAGCAAACGATGAAGATGAAAATGAAGATGAGAAGAAAGAGAAGTTGTCATGACAACCAGCAGAGAAAAGAGGAAGTGCAGAAAAACCCTCACACGTATACTGTACTGTACTTCTCAACTGGTACAAAAAAAAAATTGAAATTCAATTTGATATCAATACCTCCCCACATTTTCATTCAATCCCCAACAATACGCGTGCAGGGTGTCCAATAAAACTTATCATTATTTTCAAAAATCAAAAAAAAATCAAAAAATGTTATCATTAATCAGAAAAATAACCAAATTAAACAAAATTTGAATTTTAGTATATTTTCAAATTATAAAAGGCACTAAAATGGCTACTTAAAAACAGCTCTGTTCATCTTTAGACACAACAATAGCAAATATTTCCCGCCAAAACTAACCTCCATCTCTGACCCTTTGACTACCAAGATTGGACCAAAAATTTGAGCATCTGGAGCAGTTGAGTTTGAGCCCACAAGGTCCCTAAATCGGCCTCTAACACTATCCAATTTTATTGTCCAGACGTTTTTTATGCATCAAACTATTTTTTACAAGAGAATGAAAGATGGAGATTTGAGGGGGAGATGATGTGAGGGGTCAGGGGATATTATAAAGGGTCTGATGTTTCTTATATAAAGTCTAAAAAGCATCTGCTTTGAACCTTGAAGGGTGTACACTCGGTACAAGACCCAAATAAGCCGTTAAAATAAAAGGACCCATCGGGTCTCTCACTTCAAAAACTTCAACTTTAGTCTTTACCCCCATCAATTTATATATATATATATTTTTTGAAGGGGTTTTGATGGGTAGTAGTAGTAGTAGTAGCATGGACTGAGGAGTGTGAGATGGGAGTAGTGGGTGTGTAAGACCCAATAAGCCCAATATTACGAGGGACCTTAACAAACTCAGTACAATTGGCTTGACCTATTTTTTTACCTTTGTAATCGACGTTTACTTATGCATATGAGTCGACAACGTCGCCTGCTTTTGTATTATACTGACGTGCCAACAATGTACCGCCTTCAAATTAACCCCCCTCAACTCCACCACCCCCTAACCCTCCCTTTTACTTCCAATATATCGATCCATGTTGTTGTCTATGCAACACCAAATCTGCTTTATTACAACTCATGGCCATTTGCTTCGCCTCTGCAAACTTTGGCGTAATGGGAGGAGCTTAAATTACATCATCCCCTCACAAATAACTTTATCGACTATTTCGATATGTAAGATATTGATTGTACAGAGTGGTTAATAATATCCAAAAAATAAATAAAAAAAAAACGAGATTGCAGTCAGTAAAAACCGTCCAATATGATGAATTTTCTACCCTAAAATTTTTGCTATCCTGTGTATATTATAAGCATTTGTATGTATCGATGTGTAATATATAGGTGGTGTATGCCGTGTGGGTTGGGTCTACAATGGCGTCTACGTTCCTTCTTAACGACCAACTACAATAGAAAGTAATAAGAGTACATAAGACGATCGAAGGAAAGGGAAAGAAGGGGGTGTGGTGGTGATAGGGGGTAGAGAAATGAGGATGTAGAGGTGTGTAAAGGAAATCGATATCGGCATCATCTTCACAATAATAAGCAGATTCAACCATCTTTAAATAGGTTCACTGCAAATTCACAGCTTCAACAAAAAAATTAAATAAAAATAAATAAACAAATAATTTTTTTTTGCTTCTCAATGCGCATCCATGTTGTAAGAAAATAACACAAACAAAATGATAATTTACAAACAGATTTAAATAAAACGATTCATCAATTTTTGGGGGTTTTTTTTTTTGCCTATTTGCAAAAATTAATTCTCCCTAACAATTAACTTCTCAAAAAACAGTCTAGCTACGTTATAAAGATAATTAATAAATGAATGTATCGACTTACCAGAGTCCTAGTTTGGTCCTGGATTGGTTTGGTTTTGGCTCCATGGTATTATAATCCCATTTCATCTCTTAAGTTTCGGCCAATTATTATGTCACACATACCGGTATTTCTCCAGTTTTTACAGCTCAGTATAATGTAGATACTGACTGCATAATGATTTGAACAATTTCTGACCAAACATTATAGTCCTTCAAAAAAAAATAGACCCAAAGTTTAAGTTACAGTATTCAAAAATCATAATTAACATGTAACAAGATTATTTTAAATTTTAATAGCCAGAATGACAATGTAAAGTCAATACATATTCAAAATTCCATGCATCGTCTCAAAAGTCTATTGGAAAAGCATTGGCAATGTGAGATTCCAGCAAATTTTAACCTTGAATTTTGGGCTAACAAATCACGATTAAAATGTAGTCCAAATGACCCGATGTCAACTAACCCTTATAACTTACCATAAATCACAATTCTACCTATCTTCCCCTTACCCTTAAACCCCCCCCCCCCACCTCTCCTCTCCCTGAAATAAAAAGCAAAACAAAAAAGTCATTGACACTCGTACAGAGAGCGTATTATAAGAGCATAAGAAAAAAACGTCCACTGCGGCTGCGCAAATACTAAAAAATTTATAAAGATTTTTTCTTTTCATCTTTTAATCCCTTCCACACGTGTGTAGGCATGTACCACACGCTTTTTTATCCTTCCTCCCCCCCCCAATCCCTTCCATTTTTTTCAACCCCCCACAACTAACAATAACTCTATTCATCGTATTAACCAAATGGACATTGTAAACTGCATATACCGATAGGCTTAGTTATAATAAGGTAGTTACTGGTACCTATTTAGGTTCCACTATGCCCATGCGCATCAGTTTTCAAAATTTAACGGATAAAAATTTAAATATTGTAACTTACTACAGTACATTAGACATATTATACATGTGACCAGTCAATATTTTCAAAAATTTTACTTTGAGGCTCCTACAAGAATTAATGGCCATCCATAACCATTTCATAACTTCCTACCAAACTATTTTGCATTCACCATAACATCAATTTCACATCGCAAAAAGTAATTATCAGTCAGGAAATGTATAAATTATGCAGAGAAACACATCATGTTTTGATAACATGCAGATATAATGACGTCATACACAGATGCAGTTAATGGGCTCATTCAGGTGCAGATGACACACCGCATCATCAGCTTTAAATGAGTCCTTTGTAGCACTTTGCATTTCAAATTATTTGCCATTAACAACAATGTCAATTTGCCAATCGATACTATCTGATCGATATCATTCACACAATAAATCCATGTAAACTGAGAAGTATACAACACATTAATCGACTACAATTGGCCATTTCAAGATTTGCTTTTGCCTTTTAAAATTCAAAATACAGTATTTCAATAATAAATCTTTGAGTAAACAAATTTGGCTTTTCTTAAACATTAAAGAATTATAGATCAACTTTCACTATCCAAATTAGAGCTTTTAGTGCCTGGATTTTACATGAAAATGGCTAATTTTGACTTGAAAGACACTAAAATTAGTTTATTACAATTTAACAATGTAAACTTATAAAAATCGTTGTTATGGGTGCAAAGTATTGTTTCTTGGATGTAAAAATATTTGATTTTGTATCTGATAATTTAAATAAATGGGGCTCAGCTTGTTTTACCCTCCCCAATCCTTTTACATAGAGATTCCCCTGTAAGTAGAGGCTAAAAGACATTAATAGCATTTTCTATTGCCTATTTTGCTTCCAAACACAATGACCAATGACACTGGCGCATTTTGGTCACTGCAAAACTTACACATACACACACACATAAATGCAATTACCGTTTTATACGTCACAACATTCTCAGAATTTGTCATTTCTAAGAAAAAGGACTCTTTTGTATCCCTCAAACCCCCCTCCATCCATCCATCCACCCACAAAGCAAACACACACACACAATGGACAAAACAAAATACTGCAATGTCATTATCATTTACAAATAGAAATCAACAATCTAATTACACTCTGTTTACACCAATGACCCTTTCCTCCCTCCATCCCACCCCCTTATACTTTCCTTGAAAATAAATCAATAAAATTTCATCAAAAATATATATATATCTCTACTGTACAAGTGTAGAAAAGTGTGGGAACTACTTTAAAAGTGGGATAAATCAAATTAAAACTATTTCTTTGTCGTTTTTATTTAATTTCGTTTTTATACAGCTTTTCTTAGTGCAATAATGCTATTTCTTTGTTTCAGCCAATATAACTGGAGATGAAAATCACGTGTGCGTTTTCCTGCAAATGACGTCATTGGTAAAGAGATTATTATTTAAAAATATTATACAGTGGATTCTCGTTAACACGAACGCCGTTAAAACGAATTTCTCGTTAACACGAAGCAACATTACAGTCCCAAATTACAGTATAGGCTTTCTCATACATTTTTTGTTCGTTAACACGAAGCAAAACCCCGTTAACACGAACTGATTTTGCTTCTCCGAATAAAAAATTGTAAATATCGCCTAAGAAAATGTAGAGAAAATTAGAAAAATGTGAGTTTAACTCTAAAAAATGTCAGTTTGACTCTTAAAAAATGTGAGTTTGACTCTAAAAATGTGAGTTTGACTCTTAAAAATGTGAGTTTGACTCTAAAAATGTGAGTTTGACTCTAGAAAATGTGAGTTTGACTCTAGAAAATGTCAGTTTGACTCTAGAAAATGTCAGTTTGACTCTTAAAAATGTCAATTTGACTCTAGAAAATGTCAGTTTGACTCTAGAAAATGTCAGTTTGACTCTAGAAAATGTGAGTTTGACTCTAGAAAATGTCAGTTTGACTCTAGAAAATGTCAGTTTGACTCTATAAAATGTGAGTTTGACTCTATAAAATGTGAGTTTGACTCTAGAAAATGTCAGTTTGACTCTAAAAAATGTCAGTTTGACTCTAAAAAATGTCAGTTTGACTCTAGAAAATGTCAGTTTGACTCCAGAAACTGTTAGTTTGATTCTAAAAATGTTAGTTTGACTCTAAAAATGTCAGTTTGACCAATATGTTATATTTTGCATGTGTTCGTTAACACAAAACCCCGTTAACACGAAGAAAAATCTCGGTCCCGTCAACTTCGTGTTAACGAGAATCCACTGTATACAATTTATTTTAATAGTTTGTGTGCTTCATCAACGAATGGTTTTTTTTTCTTCCTCCTTAGTTTAATTCAAAGTTAAGTTTTTAATTAAAATCATAAAGATATTACGGGTGTTAAAGCCACACACACCCCATTATTTTTCTTTCTCTTTCTTTTTTTTAATCAAATATGCAAATAAGATTCAATGTTATATTATTTGAAGATGAAACAAATTTATTTTCTCTTTAATTTACTTTTGCTTTAATATTATCTTGCTGGTTGGTTGGGGCTGAGACTCTGGCAGTGTTTCAATAGAAATTGAACTGATTTGTATGAGACTTTAATTTTAACACTGAATTATATAAATGGCGGCAACTTCATCATCATCATCATCTTCGTAATATGCAAAAAAAACTATGCAATAATATTAAAAATCAGCGGTTTTCAACCTTGTATA
The DNA here is from genome assembly GCA_013389785.1 of Helicorthomorpha holstii. Lineage (NCBI taxonomy): Eukaryota > Metazoa > Arthropoda > Diplopoda > Polydesmida > Paradoxosomatidae > Helicorthomorpha > Helicorthomorpha holstii. The sequence goes on along the minus strand of JAAFCF010006596.1, from coordinate 36,533,351 downwards.
AGCACGAGTAACATACAGTGTATACTGTATAATGTAATTACACGCCAAAAGAAAAGGTTGGGAAACACTGAATCAAAGAAAAGAAAGAGAAAATGATATTAATCAAATATTTAAATGATCACAAAGTCTTTAAATACAAAGCTTAAGAGAAAAAAAAATTAATTAAAAAAAATGTTATTAAAAAATAAACCTCCAGCGTTGCTCTAAATGTTCAAAAGATGAACAATTCACATCACGTATTAATTCATTTTCCATTAGTATTGTTATTATTATTAAACAGAAATTCACATGTACAAAAAAATCTTATTAAGTTTGATATACAATATGTATACTTGTACTTGTACTATACATATACAGAAATGATTATATTTTCATTAATTTTCCATCTCATATAATTACGTTTAGCGTTTAAGTTATGTATTTGCATAGAAAATGGAAGTTTATGACGATAATTTTTGAGTAAATTTAAGAGTTTATTTTAGCCTAACTAATTTAGAAGTTACAACGACCTAAAAACAAGCAGGATCAACAACTTTGCCAATTTACAAGTAAAATAAACCAGAAGATTAAAACTTTAAGAGACACCTTGTTAATGAATGCACTTTAGTTAAAAATAGTAACTATTTAATAATAATTGTTTGTGTTTGTGATATGGTCAAGTAAGTTAGATATAAATATTGTATAAATAATAAGCTATTTTGTCGCAATGCAGTTTTAGTAAGAGTGAGTTAGCAAATATGCTAATTTAGCTCAAAATGAAAAACATTGAATGTGTTTCAGAGAACATAACTGTGATATTTTAAACTTTGCAAATTTTTCCTTTCAAAATTTAACATCAATAAAAAATTGTCTTATCTGTTTTTTAACACCACTACATTCGGTCAGTTATAATTTAACATATAAATAAAACATAAGAACTTGTTTATAAGTTCAAATATTTTAATTGAAATGCTATGAAACTACTGTAATTGTCATTTTAAAAAATGAATGTAAATAAATAAACGTTTTTGCTGCTATTCATTCATTTCTTTTTTAAAAAGTTGGTTTAAATTACAACAAAAATAATTTAAATATTACGAAAAAAAATCATTTAACATTTATACAAATAAATTAAGTCTTAAAAAAAAGAGTGACGTCAAACTTTCTTTTTTTTTTCAAAACTTTTCTAGCCAATAAATAAGTTTAAAATTTAATTTGAAGTAAGGGGCAATTTAAAACAAAAGACTTGATTATAAAGTGAAATTGACAAAATGAGTAAAAAAACAAAAAAAAAAACAAAGGAAACTTCTGCAGTGTTGCACCAATTACAAAACAAAAAAAAAGTTATTTTCTTTTACAAATAAATAAATAAATATTTTATGCATAAGGTAAAGTAAAAAAAAACGTTAAAGTTAAAGTGAAAAACAATTTCCTGTGTTGTTTTACTTTTTAAATAGCGTACATAGTGTGTTTTCATTAGAAGCCCAAATCAACATGTTTGTTAGATGGAGAGAAGAAGAAGAAAGTTTTAAAATCCTTAAAAAGAAAAGAAATAAAGAAAAGAGAGTAATCAACTTGTGTTTTTATTTAGTTAGGGCTCAAATTAAATTTACAGGAAAAAAAAAAATAGGCACTAGCGCCATCAATTCGGCTTTTCAAATCCCTCATCAACTGCCATTGCCATTCCATGCTTAACCCCCTTTTCAAATTATCTCCCACCTTCCCACCATTCCCCCACCCCACCCCTTCACATGATGTAAATGTACAGGGTGAATCAATATAATCAAACAATTAAAGTGGCAAATTTTATAGTCAAATGTCTGTGATTTACATTGCTCCCTGTAAAAAACATCTCAAAATACTGAGAAGATTTAGTAACTTTATATTTTATCATGCATTTTCTTATCTCATTTCCCCAAACAATTAAAAAAATTAACAACATCCAATTAAATTTTTTTTTTAAGACTTGATTGACTTAACTGATCAGTTTTCAATCTCAAATGAAAATAGTTTTTAAAATTAACAAAACATTGTTTTCAATTATACATTTGATCAAAATTAATCTATTTTTCCATTAATTTATATATTTGGTTAAACTTTTATCTCATCTTTCCTTATGTGACTTAACTTTTCCCCTATTTTTAAATTTTTTATTACAACACAAACTTTTATTTCGATGTTGTTTTTTTTTTTGTGTGATTTTTAGACTCCTAAATATATCTAGAAATGGATAATTGAGTTAAGATCAGGTCATTTTATTTCAACGATCAGAGATTAATGAGATTTGTGAGCTTCACTACACAAAATCTATTGTTTCTCTATCTCCATCACTCTGCCTTCTTCTTGCTCTCATTCGCCCCCTTTTCATTTCCCCGCCTTCATACACTATGTACCCTTATCATATAAAAAAAGAAGACAATTGCAAAAAAAAGCAAATGGATACATATAAATTTAAGACAGATTCAGCTTAAAATAAAAGAAGTAGTCACAGTGTTTTGGTTTTGTGATTCACTTGAAAAACTATTACTAATAAATTTTATATCTAAAAGATAGAAGCGTATAAAGTCAGAGAGCAATTTAATGAACTAAATTAGTCACTTTTGATTGGCTGTGATGTCTTTCTTTCCTTGTCATCCAATGTAACGCTACATAATTTGCTTTTCACTCCCTCTTAAACTCTTAAAAAGTTCAGAGGGAGTGAAAAGTCCAACTCCCCATTTTTACATCCTCACAATCTGCGCAGATAAAAAGCAATCAAATGTTCTGATTATAAGAATTCTGAATTTAAACACAGGATCTAATTTAGTTATTTTTAATTGCTAACTCTGGTTTTATTGTCTCTTAAGTTCATTCGCTTTTATTAAAGCAACCGCATGTAAAAAACCGCACGAAATTATATCAAAAAAATTAAAGCAAAAAAAAAATCTGTGCATTTCCTATTTGGTATTTTGTTGCATATAAAATGACGTAAAAAAGTCGAAGGGTTAAAAAGTAGGTGGTGTTAACCCTTTGATTCCCCATATCAATGCAAAACGTTGTCGAGTGTGTGTTTAAAAAAACAAGAAAAAAAGAGAGGGGGTAAACGGATGGGGGTTTGTGTATTTCTTTGATAGTGTATTTTGAATGGGGAAGGGTAAAAGTGGGAGTTGTTAGATGGCGACGGAGAAAATAAAAATAAGGAGGCGTGGATGTTAGTATGGGGGTAAGTGGGTGTACAGTACAGTATATACTGTATTCAGTATAGGTGTTGTCGCCATGTATATTTTATATGCTCCAATTGCCATTTTCAAAACTTTGTAAAAAAAAAAAAAGAAGAAAAAAAAATTAACATAAAGTGTCCCACTACGTCTATTTTAAGCTTTTACACTTGTGCCTATTTATCACACCCCAACCAACATTACAACTCCCTCCTCCTCCTCCTCCCCCTACATCCAATAACAACAACAACAAACCTAAAGGTTAAGTGAAAGGGTTGAATTCACACTCTGTGTAAATATAAAAGCACACATACAAAAAAAAAAAGTTTTACATATAAAAAACCATGTTAGGTAATTTAATAGCATTAAATCACATCAAATTTATTATGTTAGATTTTGACCAAGTGTTTATTGTTATAATACAAAAAAAACCACTTTTTTAAAGCTTGAAAATGCAAATTTTATAGTTGGATTTGAAGTTTTATCAGTGTTTAATACGTTTAGTATATCAAGCAACCCATGCCATTATAAAATGTCTGATACAGACGCGTTACTTAAAAAACACTAAAAGAAAAAAGTCAAATTTACAGAGCAATTTTCTAAAATAGGACAATTAGTTCCTCTTTATGACAACAAAAATATGAGACAAATCGTCACTGAAATTGATATTTAATCCAAAATATCAAAAATAGTGTTTCAATTTTGACAGAATTTCAAGTTCTGATAATATTACGCACTTCAAAGCGTAGAAAAGCGCTTAAAAATGATGTGTCACTTTATTATCAGTTACTTCATTTACTAAAACTAATTAAAAAACCCCAATTAAAACATTTACATTTGATCAAATGTATCAATGGGTCTAAATAAGAAACATCTAGCGTCTCATAATAAATTGTAATGGAAAGCTAATCATATAACTTACAAAGTTAAATGCAACTTTTACAATGCAAATAAAAAAGAAGGGGTTAAATATGTGTATAGAGGGATATAGAGGTGGGTTAACCTCAAAAAAAAAAAAATAAAAAAATTGTGTACAAATAAAAAAGATGAGCACACGCTATGCTGTTTGTGTATACAAAATAACATCAATTGAAAGTTGAAATTGTATAGAGAGAAAGGGGTAAAATCGAGAGTGGAGAATAAAGGTAGAGAGAGAAGGGTAAATACTATTAAGAAGTTGCTCTGTATGGAGAAAAAGACCAAAACATTTGACATGACTAAAAAAGACACTATTTTTTTATTTGTAACAAATTGTGTTTATTATTATTACTTATCTGTGGTTTTATTTAGCTCTCCCCCTTCTCCTACTTTCCACTTGCACCCTCCCCGCATTTCTATAAAAACCCTTTTACCACTTTTAAGCAACAAATAACCCCTCTTATAATAAACCCCAAATATCTAAGAGTAAACAACATTCATAAAAAATTGTCGTCCCGTGTAAAATCCTGTTCTTTTCAGCCCTGGGTAATGGCATGGGGCAATTAATGCCCAAAATAGCAGACGACAACTACATAAAAGCATAATAATGCATAGATACATTTGAAAGAAACTTTCTTACTATAATTTCACATTGCAAATTTTTACACTGACAACATTTTATATGAAAATAAGAGAGAAGAAAGCGGGCATTGCATGTACATTAAAGAGGTGGAGTGTTAAAAAGTTTTTTTATATATATAAAAATGGCGGTTGAATAAGATCTTCACATAATAATTCAAACGAGAAAATAAATCTTACGATTTTTTTATAATGTAAATTTGTCGCTAAATACACAAGCTCAAACATTAAAAGTAAAAAGAAATAGTTCAACATAAAAGAGCCAAGTGGAGGTGAAAATAGGTGGGTGGGACAAGGGAGACATAAAGAATACCCTTGCTTTTAAATTTATAGATGAAGAAAAAAAAGTACAGTGCATTCAAATAACAAAACCAAAACTCTCATAATTTTCTTATCTCTCCCAACATATTTGTATTTGGATAAAGAAATACTAAATACTGTGCAGGACACCTAATTGTACAGTACCTGTGTGTGTGTGCATGTGTAGGACATAACTCTTAAACCCCCCAACCACTCAAAGGACCTAAATTCAAATAGACAACAATATAATAAGCCATTATACACACATAACACGCCAGATAAAATCACATACAAATAAAATACAGTATTAACTGTCTACAATATTATACAAGTTACTTAACTCCACAATTTATTATTACGTTTTCACTTTTCAACACAAATCATAAATTTAAACACTAATTAAACAAAACAAACCAAATGGTCTAAATTCATCTGCTTATTTCTGCTAAAAACTGACCTTCCAAAAACTACCAAAAAAAAAAAAAAAAAATAGAAGAAAAATAAGCCATATGGACATTAAGGAAGATGAAAATGGGTTTGAAAATGTATAGGAAGTCATAATAAGGGGTGGGAGATGAAAATTGAGGAAGCTAGAAAGAAAGATATAAAACAAAATGTCCAAATATCTTTGTTTGGTCATTATTTTTTCTGATTCATCCCATCATAGGCATCGCATTCAGTACATAGGGGTTGCAAAATATATAACTTACACAACATGGCTTAAGTTTTTATCACTCTTTCCACAATTCCACATGCATATCACCGTTGAAAATAACCCTTATTAACCCCTCCCTCTCCTTTCCAACTATCCCCCTAACCCTCCCACCCCATCTACTCCACCTTCCATTCTCCCTCTCTTGTGTTTCACATTAAAACTCCGCCCACTGATCGATATAATGGCCAGATGCTAAAATGAGAGAGAAAAAAGGAAGAAATTAAGGTTGTAAATCTAAGCTCCACCCCTCATTAATTACATATACGCAATCAAAATGGAGCTAAAAACAACAGTAATGGACACAATGATCCATTTCGCCTCTTAAATAAAAATTATTGCCATTTTTATTTATTTCCTTAACCAACAAACCAACAACCAAGTTTGCCTTTTTTTTTTTTGTATTTTTCTAGTAAATTTGCCAAAAAACATTCTTTAAAAGCAAATTCGACGTCAAACTTTTTTTTCACATAAAAAATGACAACTATGACGTCATCAATGTGTCATGATGCTAAAAAGTTTGTCGTAATAATTTATTTACAACTTTATAGAAGAAAAAAAAAATTGCTAGTCATTTTTTATTTATTTATAAATCTTTTATACACTTTTTTTTTTATTTTGATAAAGAAAGTGTTTAAAGTAAAAAGATATAAATTTAAATAGTCCCCTTAGTTTAGTTCATTTGTTGTCGCACATTTTTTGTTTGCTTGTCACACGTTTGACTTTAAATGATACCACTTGTGTATTTTCTACGCCAGATTGATGCTTCATGGATCACATCATATGCCATCAACTCACTTTTTAACCATTCAACTTTAAAAGATAAAACTCAATGAAAAAACACACTGCCTTCAAATCCCTCCCAACCAAAATATATCAAAATAATTCTTTACTTAAACGTTCAATAAGATTACATCAATTTTTAAACGCTATTAAATAACTTAGTCAATGAATATGGTAACTTCAAAGTGTTTCCATAAATCTGAGTCGGCTAAATCCATTGAAATAATCAGTAAAAACATTATAAAAATGCATTAAAAAACGCAGTCGCTCTGTATCTCTATTGAAATAAGCTAAAAATATACCTGGTGCTTCAGTTATTGACTTCCATTGCTATTTTTAATCTAATCTCAAAATAAAAAAAATTTTTAAATGATTGATTATCGTGTTGGTCATTGATTTCTATACCGATTTCTCCCTCACTGGCATTTCTAATACCTGAAAAGCAGATTTTCATATCTAAAATGTATTGAAATTAGATATAGTGAAAAAAAAATGATGAATTTTCGTTTTAAAAATGAAAATGTGGGGAGAAAAATATAAGTAATGGGAGGAAAAAAAGAAGATAAAAATTTAAAAGTACAGTAATGCACATTTGGCTACTAGTGGGGGTTGTGCTAAGGGCAAGGGGGAGATATTATGAAGGGGGGAAAGTTGAACAACGAAAATAAAAAGTGGCAAAAATTTTTGAAAAGCAAAAACGTGTAAAAGTGGATCAAATGTGTTTTTTTTTTCTTCTTCTTTCTCAAATCTAATGAATGAAAATGGACTCATGTTAAAAAAAAAAAGCCATTTTCAACCAACCTGACCGCCCACACCTCATTCTGCCCCTTAAAAGTTAAAACTCCAAATAAATTCAAATAAAAAAGCGCAGTTTAATTTGTATATAAAAACCAGCAACACAGTTTTCAATGGTTCACTCGGTATCGCAGTTAAAAATACCATAAAAAATACAAGGTGCTCCAGTCGGTACTTCAAATACAACTAAACTTTCTTATACCATCAAAATAAATCACAATTATATCAACCAAAAACTAATTGGCAATTAATTTTATAGACTTAAAAAAAAAACAAAATTAAATCTTAAGACTTGTTATTAAAAATGCGCCAGTCTATTTTGCTTTTTTCACATATAATTTAAAGAAATGAGTGATATGGTGTCGATTAGTTACTCCTGGAAATGATTTGGTTTTTAGCAGTACTAAAAAAATACACACATATAAAAAAAGCTTAAATTTTTATCATCGTCGGATATAAAAGTTACATAGCCGTAACCGTCGTCTTATATATTTTGTCTCCCCTGAGCTTTCTTTTTTTATACAGTTTTTACCTCGTTTTCATCGATTATTTAACTCCCCAACTTCCTCATATCCCCCACCCCACCCTCCCCTTCCCTCTTCACTAAAACACATCCCAACATCAACTCATCTACAGTATACACGTCTTTAACTAACAAAACGTACAGGGTGTTTGCTAAATGAGCCAAAATGTTTTTAAAAAAATCACCCTGTATAGAAAATCACCCCTAGATATTTGTATGTATAGAAAGTTTATATGGGCAATAGCTTATTATCGATCAACTGAGAATCTTTTTAAATTTTTCTCAACTTTGCACATGACGTGGTCGATTTTGTTTGATGGTATTAGCAGACGATACAACTTATTGGAAAATGGATGGCCATTGAAAGAGTTAAGAGTGAATATTGGGGAGAAAGAGAGAGAGAGAGAGAGAGAGAGAGAGAGAGAGAGAGAGAGAGAGAGAGAGAGAGAGAGAGAAGAAAATTTTTAAGGTAGATAAAATACTCAAACTCATTCTCAACCCATTAATTATTTTCTAAACGATAGTAACTAATTAGCGTGTGGTTTTGTGGTATCACATTATGCGGATAATTAATGGTTTTAAATTAGCAAATTACTTTTTTCTAGAGAAGACAACTTTATTAGGTCCTGGTTGATCTGAATTGTTTAATATTCATAGGGCATTATTAACTACTTTCATGTAAAACATAATTTGAAATAAAAACCTTAATTAAGACACTTTGGACCTCAATTTATTACAATATCTTTAAACCAACTTAAACTAAGATGATTTTTTAGCAATGTTTGATGATCTAACAAGCATTAATTTCAATATTACAACTTGAAAAACCATCACTAAATTTGGCAAAAATTAAAATCTAATATTGTGAAATGCGACGTGAAAGGCAATCCTTTCTATTACATACGTCATCAATCATCAAATTTGCAGTGAACGTGATTATATTTAGCAAGGTTAAAGTTGATGAAATGCAATTTGATGCTTTTTGTGTTTTGAGAGAGATAAAATACAGAGATAGATGAGAGTTGAATAGTTTTCAGATTAGCCCATTTAATGTTTTTCTTTTTTTAAAGCATAAATTGATATCGTCTGCTGATATTATGAGAGATATAAGAGTCTGTATGTGTGTGTGTATATGTTATGAGTATGCAAATGAGTATTTAGAAATATGAGACGCCTGAGTGTACAATCTTTCTCAAGCAATTGTTATCAGAGCATGATTTTTTTTCCTTCTACTTCTTGTTATTATGCAAAGTGTGTCATTTTGTTTTTCATTTTATGTTATAACAATAATAATGACGTCACTTAACCACGCCTACACTCCAAATTATGCAATTCAAATCATTTTCAAACACCTTTTACATTTATATCTAAACGTTACATACAGTATAAAAGACATAGAAGATGAGATGAAATCTTTTGTCAAAATCAAATAGAAAAAACGAAAAAAAATAAGCAAATATTTATTTTATTATTTAAATAATGCGTAAAGTACCAATACCCAATTTATAGCTAAATAAATTTTAATTAAAAAGTAAAAATATAAAATATATTGGAAAAACTATTTTGGAAAAAATATTGGAAAAAATCTTGTTCAAATCACTTGATATATTAAACAACCATCATTAACATACGACTTTAACTTTTTAAAATTGTTACATAAAATAAAAATTTAAACCGATTTTATGTAGTAAACAATGAAAGTCTATACTCTGGGCCATGTTGTAGGCGACCACAGATGTGATGGCTCAAAATGCAATTGGAAAACACATTCAAACTACATTGAACGTCATTGACACTGTGATCGCGTTTAACTTTGCCAAGAGTAAAGAGTGAGTAATGTCCTTTCCATTAAAAAAAAATAATAAAATAAAAAATCCAAAAATCAAATAAGCAAACGCAGTGGCCATCGATCAATGACTTAAACTGTAGATTTCTTTTATGTAACTTTTTTTTTAAAAAAAATAAGAAAAGCATACACACATACACACACACATCGAGTACACAGGGCTAATAGGATGTATGGTAGTGTTTGTGCGTAGTTGGGTCCTTTTTTTTAAAAGCCATTTTATGCAGTATAGATGGCCTCAACTTATTCAAATGGAAAGGGGGGAGGGAAGGAGGGGGAAATAATAAAAGAAAAAAACGTTAACACAAGTAAAATAAAAAAAAAATTTAAAAATCACTGTGAAAACTAAATAAGAAAAAAAACACAAAATAAATAAAAATACTGCTTCTCGATATTCTCCATTATAATTCAACCCCCACTCTCTTTTCCATCCCCCACAACCCTCTTTTTCTCCATAACCCCCCTTAAAAGATAAAGAAAAGAAGAAATAAACATCTAAAAACGTTAAAAAACTCCCATTTCTTGCTTTTCTTTTCCGTTTCAATGGACCCAACCCCTCACCCATCTCTCCATCTTCATCACCCCTCCCTATACACTCTTCACCCCCACCCCCACTCCACCTCCTTCAACTATATGGCTCTTTCAATTGTATTGTGTTAATGGTGCCCCCACTACACTACTTCTTTGCAAAATTGAAAAATCAACAGGAAGAAGAAGAGGAAGGAAAAATAGTTGAATTTTGGCCAAGTCAAAAAAATAAATGGCGTCAACTTTGCATTTCTAATACCAAAAAAAAAAATTATTATAAAATGTTAAAAAAAATTATCGAATTTGATTCAATACTGTAAAATTAAATTAAAAAAAGCTTTGGAAAGGACTGACAGTAACATTTAGGGCTCTAAAATCGTTATTAGGTTACTAATTTGCTATTTGAAGTACATTTTGACGTCACAGGAGCATTGAATTGGTTTTTAGACGTCTTAATTTGCACACAGTATAAATCGATATTTTGAAACTCAATTTGTTGTTGTAATACGATGTCTTTATGCATCTAGAATTTAGTTGCCTAATAATATAATAAAGCACATTTAAAATGATATAAAAAGCGGATGTCCGGTAGAATGGCGTCTTTTTTACTTATTGAAAAAAAAAGCCAATTGAACTCCAATTAAAATTATTTTCGCTTTGCTGAAAAGTTTAAGTAGCAGTTTTTTACCCTGATGGTTGAGAGGGGGGTGTCTTGGTTGAACAAATTTCATTCACCTCTTCAAAACTGTACAAGTTAAAGAATAAGTGAGGGTGGTGAGGATAGAAAAGCTGGTTGGGAGGTGAAAAATAACAAAAGAAATGACCTTAAAGACTTTTTCTTTTGAAAAGGCGAATTGTAGACGCCTTATAATAATAATAATAATAACTGATGATGATATAGAAAACGGTTTCTACGTCGTCTGCTACAGTAGAGCTTCTTCTGCAAAAAGTTGCAGCAGACGCCTTTAATTACAACACACATACACATACATTACGCCTATTTTCACATTCAAAATCAAAACTAAGAACAAAACCTAATAATCATTTAGTCTGCTTGTTTAAACTGGAACTTGGCTATTTTATTTATTGAAATAATTACAGTAAAAATAATTAAGCAATCAAATAGTACTTACTATTTAAGCTAACTTACTAAAAACCGGTGTAAGAGAGGATAAACAAATGTGTCACTTTTTATGTCATAAAGATGAAATTGTTTTGTCATTGTTGTTTCAAAAGAATTGTGTTAAAATTTTTATTTTATTAGATTTAAGTTGAAGCTTTTTAAAAATACTGTACTTTAACTTTCAAGTTTCAAAAGTGAATGGGAATCTATGAAACGCAATGCCATTCGAAATACACGGCTTCCCATAGACTCCCATTAACTTGAAAAACTTGAAAGCAAATATGGTTATCGTTTACTACTGTAACTTATTTCGTTAACTCATAAAATGACATGCATAAAGATTGTCGGAGCCAAAGCCAGTTCCAGTGCTGACATTAATAAAATGGCTGCTCCCCCTTTCTAGTACAAATGTGTTTATGACATTTACTTTATTATTTTTTGTGGTGGGTGGGTGGGTGAGAGGAGAGAAGGAGGCTAAGTATTTGCAAACTCAGCATATTAAGACTTAAACAATATTTTCTCTACTTGATATTAAGTCAGTTGCAAACATAGCAAAAATGAAATTGACCAGAAAGAAAAAGAGACCTAAATAATAAAAAAAAAACTTTCCCCTCTAAATTAATGTCTGTGTTAAGGTCCACTATGTCCTAAAAAAAAAAAGTACAAGGAAGAAAAACAAAATTGCTTTTTCCATCATCTCTCCATATGCATATAATGTGTAGACCTGTATATATACAAAGAAATCCAACTCTCTTGACTTTATATATATATATACGTTTGTTTATATATTTTATGGATATAAACATAACATGGAAAAAAATTAATCCAATTTCCTCTCTCCACAGCCTTTTACAATGCTTTCTGGGTAATAAACAAAGTTTTTTATAAGTATTATATACACTGTTTGCAGTACGTGGTATATAATATTTATTATTTCGTGTATAGTTTTGGCTTCCTTTTTTTTGAGGAAGGGGGTGAAGTTTAGATTGAAGGGAGGGGGGAGCAGTTAGTCAATGAAACATAATAATTTGACCAAATATAGTATAGTAGTTATCAACATTTTAAACTTAAAATTCACTTTTGTCACAAAATACCTAATTATTTAACACCAAATATCAAATTACTATCCAAAATCTGAGTAAGAAGTGGACAAAATAGTATAGAAAAAAATCCTAAATAAGTTTTCACAATGTTTTAGCTGTCATATTTTTATAATAGCTAATCCAGCACACACAAAAAAAAAATTCGATATTAAAAAATAGCATTTGATTATCTTTTATTTAAATAAATAAATATATAAAAGCAGACGGCATTTTGAAATACATTTATTCCATATGTCACTATGAAAAATCGAATATTCTTTATAAACAGTAAAAAAAAAATGACGTCCACTTCCTGTTTCTAATATCATCACTCTGACTATATTCTTGTATATTTGTATACGGGGGGAAGGAGAAAGATGCGATGAGAAAAAGGATAAGTAAGGGAAGGGGGGGGGGAAGGGGGATTGGAGTAGTGATGGCCATTTCTACCCCATGAGAAGATTTCATATGTCATTTGACTTTATCTCCATTTGACCAGATTTTAAATTGAATTTTTTTTTCATTTATTTACATATTTTTACCATAAAAGTAAGCAAAAATCCCTGCAAAGAAAAGTATAAGAGGGTCGAGTGGTGAAAATTGTGTGGGTGGTTGAAAATCAATTTTATTTCTTGACTGGACATCACATGTGTGTAACAACATGCTTGGAATATTTGATATATGCTAAGTAGCCATTTCAAACAAACTTTCATATCAATTTTTTTGATATATTTTGAGTTATATTAAAATTTTTATACATACAAAAAGAATTTTATTTATGAAATTGCAATGCCCACCACCCACATATACAATGTTCTCCCTATTCAAATATTCAACATCAAAATCAATACAGTATTACATCAGCAAAATGCTTTTCTCTTATAAATAGTCAAAAAGTAGTGAATATTAGAAACACAATAGACAATATCATAAGCCATCAAATATTTTGCCAATTAAGTAAGTTAGATTAATGTCCAATAAAACGATCTTAAAGGTTGATTTTTATGACAATATTTTAGTAATTAGATATATTAGCATCACAAGTGATCAAAATATAAGTAAACAACCTAATGTAACCATGAAACGATTTTTAACCAATCTTTTAATGCATTAAAACATTAAATAAAAAAAAAATTTAGAAACTCTTGCAATTTACTTAACAAGGAACGGTTAACCTAACAATTGGCTAAATAACTTAATCCAGCATATTAAATAACTAGAAAAATAACTATAACAAGTTTTTATCTCTAATAACTTAGGTATAAAAGGAAGATCGCTTGACTTATTTCCGGTCAACATTGCAAAAGTATAATACTCAGTCAATACCGAATTCAGTGTGAAATGAAACTGCATAATATAAAGAAAAAAAGTCCATGTTTATATTTATATACCTATATAATATATATATGTCTTATATGTGTGTATTTATATTGAGATATATAGAAAATGTAATGACGTTTTATTTCTTCTCTATCTTTGTTTACTTAGCTTTGCAACTGCTGCTTTTCTCCCTCTGACTTTGTGGATGAAGAAGCCAACAAATAAACCCAGATGCCACCGCGCATGTGCACAATGGACCAAAAAAAGAAAAAAAGTCTGCAGTTAATATGACCATGCAAATACAAACAAAAAATTGGTGAACTTTGAACTTTTAATATCGACCAATGATAGCAACCAATTCCATAATTTCACTTGTCATTTAAAGCAATAATAATTGACAATTTTTAAGATTAAAATTCTGAAATAATTAAGTGGCAATAATGACTAATTAGCTTTAAAAAAAATTTCTTAAGAGTAGCACCCTGTACCCTACTGTATGTGTGATGAAGAAGGGGGGGGGGCCTTGGGGAACCTAGAAAAAAAGAAGTGGGTGTGTGGGTTAATTCGTTTTAAGTTTGTTTGCTAATAGTATTGCTGTGTATAAGCATATAATGAAGCTCCTCGATAAAAAGTGTGTATGTGAATGAGAAGAGACTTAAAATCTATACATTTTAAATATATACACATAGACACCCAATATAAAGGATGCTAAGGGGGAAGATGGGGGGTGAGGGTGGGGGTGGAGGAAAAAAGAAAGGTGGAAGAAGAAGGCTGAGACATGGAATGAGGAGAGTTAGGAGGGGGGTGGAGTGAAGAGTTGGGATGTAGAGAAACACTGAATCCTCTTGGATTACACCAAATTAGTTTAGCTTCGATCAATAACTTTTTTAGGGATATACAAGGGAGAAAAGGAAAAAAAAAATAATCGATTTTTTTTGCTGCTGTTGTTATGTATAGACTTGCATATCAACCCCCATATAGAAATCTATACGTGTATGGTGTTTATGCGAAAGTTGGGTTCAATGATGGTTGATGATGAATAAAAAATATTTTTATATGTTGGCAATATAAAATGATACATATTGATTTTTTTTTCCTACTGTTTCGTCTTATTTTGTTTCTGAAAATGCGTTTTAAAAATGCTAGTGGTTTTGTCCAAAATTTGCATATTGAATGGACCATACTTTGGTATTTGGCCAATCAAAATACAGCCAAAATAAAAAGTAAGTTTCTTTCGTGAGGCTAAATCCTTTAAGATTGCTTCCATGTTATCACTTTCATTTTGTAAATAAATTTGAATAAAATTGCTAATAAAAATGTATTTTTTTTTGGATTATAATTTTTGTGAGTTGATTTTTATGAATTCAAGATTGGATTGTTGCTGTTTTAGTTTGATTTTAATACAGTATGTACATTACAAGGTTATTTCCACTACACAGAAAATCCAGTATTTAAAAACAACCATAGTCATGGTCATGAAAACTGCCCAGTTAATCCTTACTAAAATCTCCATTTTGGTTCACTCATGCTAAAACCAAAAAAAAACGAATCCAGTTGCCATACTGTACATTGCATTACATAGCCAATATACTATTGATCAATGATCACGAACACTTGCCAAAGTAAAATGGATTAAGTAGAGCAAATATCAAATATGGTCACGCATAAAATCATAAAAAAGCCAAAAATTTGATGAATATGACAATATAAAGAGAGAAGATATGAAAAAAGGACGAGAAAGTGAGAAGATGAAAATGAAATGAATTTCGCCTTGTGTGTGTATGTGTATGTAGAGATAGTGTAAGTGTGGTGGTGATGACGTCATATTGGTAAATATTAATTTGCAGCCATGAGCTAATGAAAAGCCCAAAATAAGAAAAAAGAAATAAAAAAATAGCAATAATAAAAAAGTTGACTTCATCACATGATAAATTTAGCCGTTTTACACATACACATGGCAACTTTGTGTGTAATGCCATCTATCATAATAATATATATCCTGTTGTATATCGGTACACATCAATCTGCGTACAGTATGCCTAGATTCAACGTTAAAGCTGACATATCAGGTATGCTACAGCCTAAAGTGACTGTTTTAGGTGTCTAATTTAAGACAAAACATCTAAAGCAACATAAAAGATTGTTAATTTTAACCTCAAATAAAATTTTGAATATATAAATTAGTGCTCAATTTTTAATGCACTAAATTAAAACAAGTAACATCATCTAAAATGTGAATTTGGCGTTTAAAAAATGTACTAAATTAAACCAATTCAAAATGCATAAAAATTTAGATTATTTTAACCATAAAAAATTAATAATATTAACTGATATCTTGAGTGTCTAAATTACATATATTTTAATGGTTTTTTTTTTTAAATTTAAGACAATTTGCTAATTAGTACCAAAAAAATTACTTGGAAGTAATGTCCAAATTTAGTGCACTAAAATAATATTTTTTTTTTAAAATGAACGTGTTAAATTAGCTCAAATCTCGTTGTTGTGTTTCCAAAATGTTAACTTTACACTAACTTGTACTTCTTTTTCTTTTTTTTTTTGGAGACTAAAATAGTTAAAAAATATTTGTCACTTGCTGAACAAACGTATAAAAAAACAAGTCTATAATTGCTATATTTGTTTTGCAGAAAAATATTTTTTTATACTGCATATCTGTTATTTTTTTGCTGAATGTTAAAAAACAATTTTAATTAGTCACCATTAAATAACACGAAAAAGCAGACGATCAAAATTAAACCTAATTTAGTATGTTTTCCAAGTTTAGTTTATTTGCCATTGTTACAACTTTTCGCCTACATTTTTTTTACCAGTGTTAACCGTGTAAATAAGACAAAAGATCCTAAAAATAAAAGTGTAAACGACCCTGTAAACGCCTTATCGCTTATTTTTTTTTTTTGTCTGGAGCACCTTTATAGGGTCTCATTTAAAGTTACACTCCTCACAAATCGTCATTTTTATTTATTTATTTTATTATTTTCTTTTTTGAATCCAGAGAAATCAAGAGGGAATCATAGGATGATAATGATATTGAAAGTGAAAAAAATCCGGTAAGAAGTCATTGCCATTACAAGAGGAAAGGGCCTCTTTTTTTTTAAGCTAAAGGCTTAGTAAAAGAACGTTTAGGCTTAAGCCATTGCCTTGCCGACGATAAACTATTTGACGCGGCATAAAACACTCTCGCTTCTCATGCGCTGATTATTATACCGTAACCTCTCGTAACACCCGCGGCATTAAACCTTTAACCTTTACGCCGTACCCTGCCGTAACGTGCTCGGCATGTAAATTTTTCAAATCTCCGTCATCGTCGTCGCACAAATTAAGTGATTTCCATGGCGACGACGAAGATGATTATTTGGTACTCATGAAAACACGAAATAATTTTTTAAGTGAGGGTTGTTTTATGTCTTATAACTCTCCCCCCCTCCACCCTCCTACTCTAAAGCTAAAAATGTATACAGTTTGTAAAACATTCAATTTCCGGTACACAATCTTCAACATCCGCCACTTAAAATTTTAGCTTTTAAATTCTTTTTATCTTCTTTAGCAATATTTGTGTCTATTTGTTTTTTTATGTTTAAAAATGAAAAAAAGAAACATTAAGTTTTATTTTGTATTTTTGATGCGAAAAAACTACATTGCATCCAATTTTTTTCTCATAAATCAAAAAATAAGATGACGTATCAATATGTGATGTCATTAAAAGAAGCAATTATTTTACTCGCGACAAAACACGCATGCGCATTAAAGGTTTCTATTTGAAAAATTAATGGATGCAGTACAGACATGTTCATTATAGTTTTTTTTAGATATCCCAGCAACATTAGTTTCAAAAACTAAATTAGTTTAGACACAAATAAATAGAAACTTTCCTACCTTAATTGCTGGATGCTTGTCCTAAACTTCCATGAGGACCAAGACTCAAATCAGTCAAATTTCACATCTTGTAACCAATGTTATTTTCCATTGGCATTAAACTGATATCCCATAATTCACTAATCAGCAAACAATGTCATTTCCAGGGAAACTAAAAAAGACACAACACAACAAGATGTCTAAATAAGGTAATTCCATTTCCAAAGCAAAACAAAAAAAAATTAAATGAATTTTCAGAGAAAGCGAATTGGCATCTGAAGTGTAAAATATCCAACATAATATAAAAAAAAAATGTATTGGACTTGAAAATAAAATATGAAAAAAAAATAGGCCACGTAAAAAAATCTCTTTGGGTCTCTCTCTTTCTTTTTACCACCCCTACCCCATCCCACAACCACCCAGCTAGACTTTTCATTCAACTATTCAAACAATTTTTTTTATCTCCCCCCCCCCCCCCCCCCACACACACACCAATCCACCCCTCTAAAAGTCTCCATCACTCACCATCAGTTGCACAAAAAAAATTTTAAATATTTTTTTTATCAATGGCCAAAATCCATTTTCAAGGTCCTAAACCTAGTTAGTTGTTGGGACCTTTTCATAATATAAAAAAAACACACCCCTCACCTAAACTTTTTCTATGGACTTATTCTTAATAAGCCTTGTGTGCTCTCTGACCAACAACGTTGAACAAGAGAAGGGGGACATAGGGAGATTTTTTATATTATAAACCATTTGAGAGGGATCACTTTTTATTTTACAATTCACCATTATAAAAATACACCAAATTTTTCTTATTTTTTATGGGACAATTTTTAGTACATTTTTTCGACTAGTAAATTTGACTTTTCTCATTTAACATTGCAATTAACTGTCTTCCAATAATTCGACAAAAACTACTTCAATTATTTGTATTTTTTAAATGAAATGTTGCAATTTAGTGTCCAAATTTGATCAAATCTCAAAATTAGTCATGTGAGACAAATCATTTTTTATTTGCTTTAAATCAAAAATAAAATCTTTAAACAAAAGAAAATATTATCTTTTGTATGAAAAGATAGATGGGATCATAAGGATGATTTTTGTGACCCATCTCTTTCCTCCCCCAACCTCCCTTTCTCCATATACAGACCACGCCCCTTACATATTTGCCCCTCCCATCATTATTCTTATTTCACACTCCAATCCATAAAGCCCTCTGTCTAGTCTCCAACCCTCAAACAAAAAAAAAACTTTTTTTTGGTGGTTTTGATCAGAAATATTACAAAAAAAAGAAAGAAAAATAGTCCATATAATTGAAGCTACTAAATCCATTCAACTAAATTGACCATATGAAATTGACCCCCCTCAATTTTTAATATCATGTAGAAATATGACCCTCTCATAACAGGACCATATGTTATACAACTGAATTTAGGATTGTAAAAGCAATTAGATCAAGCGCCACTAACGCATATTTCACATAAATTTTATTTATGGCTTAAATATTAAATCGACTAAACTAGATTTTAGGATGCATTTTTCTTTTTAGGCAATATTTTTATCATCCAACAATATTTGCCTATTCAAGCAATATGTGGCTATTTCCAATCACAATTATTAGCATCTATTTTTTTTTCTTCTTAGTTTGGCAACCGTTTTCACGCGAGTCATTTAGAAACAAACTACAGTGAATTCTCGTTAACACGAAGTCGACGGGACCGAGATTTTTCTTCGTGTTAACGGGGTTTTGTGTTAACGAACACATGCAAAATTAAATATATACTGTATTGGTCAAACTCACATTTTTTTAGAGTCAAACAGACATTTTTTTAGAGTCAAACTGACATTTTTAGAGTCAAACTGACATTTTTTTAGAGTCAAACTGACATTTTTAAAGTCAAACTGACATTTTTTTAGAGTCAAACTGACATTTTTAGAGTCAAACTGACTTTTTTTTAGAGTCAAACTGACATTTTTTAGAGTCAAACTTACATTTTTTAGAGGCAAACTGACATTTTCTAGAGTCAAACTCACATTTTTTAAAGTCAAACTCACATTTTCTAGAGTCAAACTGACATTTTTTTGATTTTATCTACATTTTCACCGACGATAAATGAAATTTTTCATTTGGAGAAGCAAAATTAGTTCGTGTTAACGGGGTTTTACTTGGTGTTAACGAACAAAAAATGTATGGGAAAGCCTATACTGTAGTTCGGGACCGCAATGTTGCTTCGTGTTAACGAGAATTTCTTGGTAATGGCGTTCGTGTTAACGAGAATTCACTGTATTACAAAAAAAAATAATCATAGTTTCAAAATATAAAAGCAAAGAGCACTGGGGGCCCCAACTGTAAATATACAGTCTTCAGATGACGTCATCTAACAGTAAAAATGCTGAGTTGTTTCTGCTGGGGGCCAGAAGAGAGGCCCACACCACACCATCAATCGATAATGTAAGTAATAAAGTGAAATGCAATCGAAATATCAATAGACAGAAAAGCAAAATCTCATTTGATTCACTTGCTTGCACAGCACATTACAGCTATTTTAATCACCAAACCAAATAAAATGTGTGTAATAGAAATGCTTTTCTCCAACTTCCAACACCCACCACCCCTTTATCCTCTTAGATATATGCAACAAACTCACAGGGGGGAAAGACCAATGGACAATGTTATAGCAATTACAACAACAAAATTACACAGCAGACGAATTAGAAGAAGACGAAAAACCGTGTGCTAGCTGATAGTGATAGCAAAGACATCTTTAATTCTAATCCAACCAATGGTCATTTCACCCACCCCCGACCTTTCCCTCACCTCACAATCCTCATAAACCCCCAACAACTACATTATACAGGGTGAAACAACAGTGCAATTGTAACTTACTGAATAACAATTCAGTCAATTAATTTCCACAACACACGTATTAATTGATGTTATTTTACTAAAATCATATTAGCAATACAATTGAAAATGTTTCCAGCACATTACGATTCAATTTTAGTACATTTTAACCCATTTTAGCCAATTGATAATTAGTATAGCGTAAATTATATTATTTCTATGAAGTATTGACTCGTTTAACCAACTTCACTAAAGTTTTGATATACAGTGGATTCTCGTTAACACGAAGTCGACGAGACAAAGATTTTTCTTCGTGTTAACGGGGTTTTGTGTTAACGAACATATTCAAAATATAATATATATTGGTCAAAATGACATTTTTCAGAGTCAAAATGACATTTTCCAGAGTCAAACTGACATTTTTTAGAGTCAAACTCACATTTTTCAGAGTCAAACTGACATTTTCCAGAGTCAAACTCACATTTTTTAGAGTCAAACTCACATTTTTCAGAGTCAAACTGACATTTTTTAGAGTCAAACTCACATTTTATAGAGTCAAACTGACATTTTTGAGAGTCAAACTGACATTTTTGAGAGTCAAACTCACATTTTTGAGAGTCAAACTCACATTTTTGAGAGTCAAACTCTCATTTTTGAGAGTCAAACTCACATTTTTTTTTGATTTTCTCTACATTTTGTTTGACGAAATATGCAATTTTTCATTTTGGAGAAGCAAAATCAGTTCGTGTTAACGGGGTTTTGCTTCGTGTTAACGAACAAAAAATGTATAAGAAAGCCTATACTGTTGTTCGGGACCGCAATGTTGCTTCGTGTTAACGAGAAATTCGTTTTAACGGCGTTCGTGTTAACGAGAATCCACTGTATTTTTTTAATATTTTTTTTTAAAAAAAAAATTGAATGCAGCGCCATCTATTACTAACTTATCGAATTATATTAATCTTTACAACATCAAATGCATTTTCTTAGATGCAAAATCATACAATCTTTGGCCTGTCGTATTTAATCATTTGTTTTACATAAATTTAATTTTTCTGTACTTTTGATAAAATATTTAGCCATAGGCAATTGTCCCATTCCCTCTTGACCATGATAAGTTCACCAAAACGCTTCAAATAAAAGTAGAAACTGACTGTTCACTTTGGTGACTACCCTGTAATTAGTTTGGTGTCATCTCCCCCCTTATTCTCACTAAATCCCCCGCTTGTAGCCCCTGAAGCAATATCAAAGATGAGGGAAACCACGATGACCATTAAAACAAGTACAACTGCAAGTTGAGCAACGAAGACAATGCAAAAAGAAGAAAAAAAAAACACATTACAAATGAATTACAAGCTAGAAAATATATTCCAATCTGACACACCATCCCCACCCACATCCTCACCCTCATCTCTATCCCATCCCATCCCATAGACAGTATATATCCTTAATTCTCATCAGCTGTTGCTACATTTAATGACCTACAAGTTTATTTTTTGTCCATATGAAGACAAAAAAAGTCTTCTTTGTCATTAACTACAAACAAAAACACAACAGCTTTAGTTACACATCCTCATTTTTAATCCCCACTAACTTCAACCCACCCCATACAGTGGGGGGGGCAGAAAAGTGGGAGGAGATTGGGAAAGACAATGAGATATAAAAAATGCAACGACAAACAAAAATGTCTGGTTTTTGTTTGCTACATAAACATTTATTAAAGAAGTTTTTTTTCTTATACATTATCCTACTTTCGTAACTCTTTTGGACTATTTAAGACACTTTTATGGTCCTATTTTGCTATTTTTATTAAGTGAAAATATAAAGTCAAACCAATTTCAATTATTGGTACACCCTGTATCAAAATAATAACGATAAAAAATTGAGAAGATTAGCAAAAGAGATTAGCTGTTAAATTTTAATCTGCATATAATATACATTGAAGATATGTCGTCATAACAAAACGCTGAAATGACGTCGCTTTGGAGATGTTTTAACGCTTCGTTTAACATCAAATATATGAAAAAGCCATTAAAAGACATCCTCGTACAAAGATATAAAAAAAAATTATATTAATAACTAAAAAAAAAATTTTTTTTTTGCTATTAAATATCATAATAAAAAATTCAGGTTGCAAATTTTATTTTAATATAAAGAGTAATAAATTGATAAATGATTTTTTTATGATTGCTTTTAAACGAAAAAAAAAGAGAAAAAGTCGATTAAAATTGCACATCAGTCTTTGAAATTATAAATTACAATATTAAAAAAAACAAACATCGATTAAGTTTAGTCTTGCGTGAAATGAAATTTTTCTATCATTTATTAAGTAAAACAAAAAAAAAATGTCATTTTAACTACATAACATTCATATAAAAAAAATTGTCAAAAAACCTCATTTTTACTGTATGGTATTTAAAATTTGTTTGAAAAACTAAAAATTCCTGCTTTTTAATTGAAATTTGATGGTTTAAAGATGACATTTGAACTTCATTACTATTTTTAATAATTTTAAACGATTTTGTCCGGAAAAATAAACTCTTACAGTTTAGGGTGGTCCCTGTTTTTTTAAACACAAAAAAAAATAAAAGCAAAAAAAAATCAAGCTTTAATCTTTACATTATAAAGTATTAATAAATATCTACTAAATTAGCTATCTAAATTAGTTTTTCAAAACAAACAAAAAGGCAAATGTCAGATTGACGATAGAAAATTAAAATGCGCAAAAAATGATGTCGCTGCTTTAAATTGAATTTTTTTTATAGGGTATTGGATTAAAAATGGAAAGCACTTAAATCTTGTTAATCTTTTTTTCTTATCATGCAAACTTAAGTCGATTAACTGCATAGTGTTTATCGCTTAAATATATATAAAAAAAAACCCTAGCTAAAAATGTGCAAGCAAATTCTAAAAAACAAACAGGTTTTCATTAATTCCTATCATAATAGTTAGTCATTTAGATTTTGGCAAAAATCACTTAGAAATTCTGGTTTCACAGATCAAAACCATTTGGGCACCAAATAATATTGTCTTATAAGCATTAAACATTGATACCAATACAGTGATATTGTATAATAAGCAATTGCTCAGATTTATTTAATTTAAATAAATATTCAAATCAATGTAAATCATTTAAAAACACCTTTGCATCTATTTACAAAGCCAAAAAACATTTAATTTATTATTTTTCTTTTGTTTTGGATTTTTTTTAAAGTGCGACGGTTTTTTCTTATGGATTTTTACTTCTCCTTGACAACATTGGCAAATTTCTATTCTGCCAATCAACGACCCAATCTTAATTTGGTGGAAAAATAAAGAAATAGCAAAGCAATAAAACTCATTTTAAAGACGAACTGTTCTGATTGGTTCATTCATTTATCCTAATTCTCACTCCACATTTATTTCCATTAAAAACTCATTTTAAAGTCTAAAAAATTACCCTTGCACATTAAAAATATTAAAATTTGTCCACAAAAATTGAAAGCATTCATTGAAATACATTGCCAGTTTATTTATTTTTTTTTTGCAACTCTTCGTATAAACTTGTATTATTTTATAAGTTATAACTAAATTGTCTCTTTTTATTTATGTTTGAATTGCTTTTTGTTGTAGCACTGTAGTTGTTTCTTCTCCCTGTCTTCCTCAGAGTCCCTAACACCCCCAATGAACAAGATAAAAATTCTTTTTTAATCTAAATTGCGTTGTCCTTCACTGACTTTGTTTGGCCTTTACTGTTTGTGTCTTAATTTGCTTCTTTAGTTTACCCAATCTAATGCCACTATGCCTTACATTCCTATCGCATTTTTTTATTTATATATATATAAGCAACTTGTGTCACTACGACAACTAAATAAAACACATGAGAAAATAAAGAAAAAAAAGATGGAAAGAGAGAGAAAGAGACAGAGTGATGGAGAAAGAGAATATACATGTCTGTGCAGCCGGTTATCAACCTTTTCTGGTTCACTTATCTCACTGCAAAGACATCTTACATGTACACTGGACATGCCATTATAAAGGGACGCGTTCCCTATAGGTTGAAAAGCGCGGAATATAGTGAATAAAATGTAATGAAATGAAATGAATGGACCTATAGTAAATTTATGGCGACCAATCAACCCCCCTAAATGAAATAAATAAAAGTCAAAGGAGAAAGAGAGAAACACACGGACAAAACAAAAATCGAAGTTAATATATAGATAAACACAAATAAAAAAACAAAACTTTTTTACTTCCTCTTTCTATTGTATTACTATTTTTTTTCCCCCAAGAAAAAAAAAGTGTCTTTGAGAAGAAAAAGATGATGGATAGGGTGATGAACAGACATTGTTCATCCAATTCAATGACTTTCAAAATAATGCAATTAACGTTTAAAACACACAGGTACTGTGTACCGGTATACCAACTGTATAAATCGAGAACCAGCAAATAAATAAAATAAAAGTTGAACAAAATAGACCAAAAGTTTCACTGCAATTGATAATATGAATACAATTTCTTTCTAAAAACCATCCAAAAAATCCTAAAAAAAATAAGAAAGTGACGTCAGTGGCATTTTTGTACATTGTACATATTGTATGAAAAGTTTACTTAACACCTTTCAGCTCAGCCAATCCACAGCAGCATTAAATGATTTATTGACGTCATTGCTCGTCTGAGTATTTTTTATTATTATTGTTATTATTTTTAAATAAAAATGTGTGGCAGGCGATATATTTAAGTGTTATAGTAGGAAAAAGGTGGAGGAAACGTGTATAGTTTTGATTAGTTGTTTATGGTAGATAGAAAACGAAACCAACTGCTTTGTAATAACGTTAATTCAAAAGATGAAAGTCAGAAAGATGCGAGAGTAAAAGGTGGATGAGCAGGAAGGAGATTGAGTGTTACAACGATGTACATCTTTACAGGGTGATAACTTCCCAAAACCAAAGTGTAAATGCCAACACCGAATAATTAAAATTGCATCCTTAAATTGCAATTTACGAGTAATTAAATTCGATAATAAAGCAGCTTTTAAAGTTACTTTTACTGATTATAATTTAATTTTGAAAAGCGTTATGTTTTTATGTGCTACATTACTTTTATCGCAAAAGACACCCGGTATGAATATAAAAAATTATTATAAAGGTAATTGCAATTGGCTGAGGATGAGATGGGGTGAATTAATAGGTCGGGATCGATACTAGTCTCGTTTCCAATTACTATTAGTCGTCGTTCATCATCATCTCTCTGGCCAAAGACTGACCAAACTGCCTTACATACCGTATTTTTCGCACACTGCCTATATAGGTACCGGTACTGAAAATAGCTATACCATATATCGAATTTCTTTTAATCTCAAACACCCACATATACACATTAATATATTTAGAGATGAAAAAAAAAGAGGATAATAAAGAAATATAACATAAAAAAAGTCACCAGTATACACTATATACGAAAAAAAAAGCAAAAACTCAACCAAAAATTAACCACTTTGACCAATTTCAATCAATATTTTTTATACACTAGTTAAAAAAATACAACTGTTTTTATATTTATGAACAAATAAAGTATTTTAACAGAAATTTCATGCAATTTTTGCTTCAAAACTGAACTGCAACAAAATCGCTCATTTGTAAGTGCAAAAAAAATAATTACCTAAACTTGTTATTCTTATGACGTAATTGCAGTTTAGTGCCCTTAATAACGGGCAACCAATCAGCGATGAGCAATTTTCTTGAAACTGTTTTTGTGTCTTTACATGCGCAAGGCGTCGACTGCGCAGGCGGTAATTAAGCATTAGCCTATTCCCACCCACTCCACTCTCCCATCACCCACCCCGATTTACCCTCCTACAATCTCATTATCTCTTCTTTCATCCAATCATTTGTCTCTGGTCACGTGGCCACATTCACATTCGCGCTCTTAAGCTTATTTATAACGTCATCATCATTTGAGCAGGAGAATTCATTACCCACCCATATCATACTACCACCCTCATCGACAGAGATGCTTTACCAAAATAAAAAATAATAAAAAAAAAAAACTTTACTGCTTTCTGCTTACGTCACTCATAAAGATTAAGACACACCAAATAACTAGTCTCCCAACCAACCAACCCCCCAATGAAAAATCAATAACTTAAGTACGTCGTATCCTCGAATTACGCTTCAATTAATTTCATAATTAAATAGGCAACATTAGTGGGAAGGAAGATGATATCCAATCAGGTTTTATGGTGAAATAATTAGCTAATTAGAGCTGAACTGAGGGCGTATTTTAATGCTGCATATGGGAAGAGAATTACTATTGTAATCGTGTACGCTAAATACAGTACCTAATTTAGACAGCAGCGATTTTATTAAAGCAATTGGATAATAAATTAACACAAAAATAAAATAATTAACGATTTAGTAACCAACTAAAAATAGACAAGCTGATAATAACATAAATGATAAGTTATAATGAAATTTGTTATTTTTTTTTTTTGAATGTTAAATGCTTTAAAAATAATGTTAATAAATTTTTTAATGTTTTATGTGCCTTTTTTTGCTTAAAAAACTAACTTTTACTGTGAATTGAACCTAAACTATAGAAATATGTAGTCATTACAATAGCAAACACCACAGCACTAATGAAACTAATGAAACTTTCGGCTTTCGTTATCGGGAATGAGGGAAACTTCATGCGGCTAAAAACGCTGCAATAACGGTAACAACAATATATTTTACTGCGTGACTACTCCAACTCTAATTTAGCATCTAATTCAGTAACCAAAACTGATGGTTTTGCAACCTAAAATATGTCTTCACATATATGACGTCATAATTCACTGTCCAATAACAACTAACGTGTCACATTCAGAAAATAATAATCAATTTGAATGTTGAAAAATTATCATAAACCAATTCAAACTGCATAAAAAGTTACGTAACTTAAAACATTTTTATATGTTAATGAATGACGTCATACTGGTCAATCCAATAACATTATATCCTTTTAAGTCAGAGGTTGTTTGAGAGAGAGGGGTGACATTCAACTATCCAACCATTGGTCACCGCTTGTCACTCGATGACCATTACGTTTTGTCCACAAACAAAAGAAAAGCAACAAAACCATAAATTTAATTCAGCAATTTCGACCTTCCTCCTCTCTCTCTCCCCACCCCCCACACCCCCATTCATCCCACACCCAAATCACTCGATTCCCTCTAAACATTGACCAATCGCTTCTCATTTCATCTTTTCCCCTTAACACCCCCCTCCCCTTCGGCCATAAAAGCCTTCCTTTTCCATATTTTGGAATCGCAAAGCTCATTTCAGACTCGGTCCCTCTCCCCCGCCAGTCTCCGATCCAACACCCACAAAAACTTAATTGTCCCCTGGTGTCCAATGCCACATTGAATTGTTTGTTGCAATCGGAAATAAACTTAAAGTCTCTCAGGATGGAGAAAAGTGAAATATGTTATCAACTCAAACACCCCCTCCCTTTCCTGTCCCCCAAATCCAATGAAAACCACACACAAAATTAAAACAAAAGATAAAAAAATCTGATAAATTCATTGTGCAAAATTACTAAGACGATAGCTGACCAGTTGACCATAGAAATTTAATAGCAAAACAGCAACTAACTTTCAAATGAGGAAAGGCAATTGCTTTTCAATGTTGATGTCATGCAACTAATTTAGGACAATGTCGACATCTTAAAGCCAATTTTGCAATAGATTTAAAAACAACCAAAGTATTGTTAAGCCATTTTAAAAGCAATTGCTACCAATTGCCATTACTCAAAGCCCATTTGTCCATTGCATTTTTATTCGGTAAAATCCTAAATTAAAAGTGACGTTAAAGCAATGTCCATCGTAATTTCAATTAAGACAATTGAAGTGTGAGTGATGACGGTGATGGGTAGGAGATGAGGGGCCGTTTGATGTGGGTGGGACAATTGCCTTCTGATTTTTACGACGATGCCACACAATCAATTGGATTTATTTGCCATCTGAAAATCGTTACCAACTCATTTTTCTACACCTTCTTTTTTTTCTCTTTGTCTTATTTTCTAGGAGTGACCATGCACCACCCTACTATGACCCCTCCACCCCCCTTAAAGCTCTAATATCAAATGGCTTGGAAGAAAAACAAGAAAAACTTTGAACGGAAATTAAAAACCTTTTGCAGCAAAATCTTAATCACACGTTAAGCTATTTATCTCTTTGATTTTTCTTTCTTTCTTCCTTTTTTTTTGAAGGGTTGTGATTGGTGGGTGGGTGAAAAGAGGGAGGAGGAGCTAATGGAAGTGGATGGATATCCATTTCCGTTCACAGTCAAACAATTCAATCGCTCAGACTCAATGGACATTGTGTTTCTCTGTATGTGTGTCCAAATTGCTCATGTGTTGTTGCAGTAAAATGGAAACAAATGACCAAACTGACTGACAATAACTACAGTCAATTCACTGCTCAACTTTAAAAGACCAGACCGGAAACCTCTATTTTCACTTGCCCACCCTCTGGTCTCCCATCCCAAGACCCTAACTCAGTTTCTTTAAACCGAAATTAAAAGATTTTTGCTAAGAATAAAAACGCAAAAGCTGTAATTAACAAGTTAATATGTACCAAATTTTTTAATTAAGTGCATAAAAGTGTAATTAAGTGCGTCTTTAACTTATAAAATCTCAAAACTTAGGATTTTGTAACTTATGTTTAAAACGCAATACTGAATTTCTGAATTTATCATAAAAAAACCAACCAGAAATTAGACAAAGCAATTGTATTGAATAGCATCACTAACTTTGACAATGTTGTCAAAAAATAAAGAAAAGCATTTAACAAAAAAAAATCCTACAAATTGTCAAACAAAACATATAAATTGCTTACAACTTTAAAAAACAATTTTTTTTAAAGAAAAAAGTGTAAACAACCAGAAAACAAATTTCTTTTTTAAAATATAATTTCAAAAAGAAAAAAATTGATGTAATTTTTTTTACATGAGACAATGGGTCAGCCAAGCGTTTAAAAAATATACACAAAAAATCTTTTTTTTTTATAATAAAAAGAAAAATTAAAAAATAAAAATAAGAGCGTTATTATTATTTTCTATTGTGAAATAGTGCAAAGTCATATATTTAATTGGCTGAATTATTTTTCACAAGTGATTATGTTGTGTGTATGGAAAGAGGGAGGTTAAATAAGGAGAAGGGCGGGTTAAGCAGAGGGGCTACATGAGGTCATTCAATCAACAAAAAAATTTAAATAATAGAAAGTAGAAATTAAAATTATAAGCACAAAAAAAAATCCAGATGGACTTTTAAATTTCTTAATCCGTGGAATTGTACTAAACATTGGCAACACTGTAGTAAATTAAAATCGTACAAAATTCAGTAAACAATAATTTACCATGTAAAACTTTAAAATGGCAATTTTTTTAAGGAAAAAACATCGAGTAATTAAATTTAAAAACATTTTTTTTATTATCATTTTATAAGTTTGTTGTCTCATAAATTCGTTCGTTTAATTCCCATAACAGTAATGAAGTAAAACCGTATGAAATTATGCAACAAAACCTTATTTAAAAAATGATTAAAAATAATAAATAAAAGCTCAAGTAAAAAATGGTTCTGGTTATATGGTGTTTTGTGGGTCCTGTGACTCATGAAAATTTCAACTGTGTTACAATTGATTATGGGGCAACCAACGGACCACAACAATTTCAAAAGAATTTTACACCCATTCAATTTTCCAATCTCCCAGTCGTTAGAAATTTACAAAAATTATAACTTAAAAAAATGAAAGTTTTACGGTTAATTTTAAAATCAAATGAGAGAAATATATTGAAATAAATCGCTTCAACTACTATTTAATTAGGCCTTACATCCTGTCTTACAAACCAATTGAATTGACAAGCAAAAAATAAAATTAATAATAAAAAAAACTATTCAGTTTTTATAATAAAACGCAGTTTGATTTTATTTAAGCCAAAAAAAAAATTAATAATAATTTTACATTAAAATTTTTTAAAAAATTTTAATTCAAATTTTTGAATCTGCTCAAAAATTTATATTTTCTGATCAGTGTTCAATATTTTAGTAGCTTTTCATTTCCGGTTTTAATTTCTCACCAACGAAACTAATTATCATCAGCAGCTAAATATTCAAATTGAAGCATGAAGTCATTAGTTGATCAAACCTAATTGCTATTTATTACATTTTACAGTGTTTTTTAATGATTGATAGCATCCTGTATAATTTAAACTCAGCAAAAATACAGAGTGCTACAAACTCCTATCAAATAAAAGCAGTTAAAAGTAACCTTACATTATTAAATAAGAAAGCACCCTGTAAATTGTTTACACTGTATTTTTGCAAAGGAAAAGAAAAAAAAAGAGAAATAAACATGTTTTTTTTTATATTTTGAAAGTGTGATTTAACACAGTAGTAATAGACAGAGCGTGTTAAAAGCAATTAAAGTTGTAATTAAGCTTTCACATATTACTTTTTTTTAATAACAATTTCCCCAAATGTTAAAAAAACAAGAATAAAAAATACATTTAACAATAACAATTGCTTTACATTATGTTTAATATATTTCAATGCAACATTTTTACTATAGTTGAATTAATGACTATTAAAGGAAATCCGTTCCTCACTAAAAAAAACATTCAAAATAAACAATAATAAAAATTTTTAGAGCAGTTTTAAAATTTTGAAAATGTAAAAGAATTAGTAAAGTTGTGATAAGTGATTGAACTTCAATCGATTACAATTTTTTCTCTAAAAAAAAAGTAATACTTGCATATTGAGTTAACAACAATGTTATTTATTGGTCGTGCTGATTTACAAGATAAGTGTTTTAAATTTTACCTAAAAAAAAAAAAATAAGTATAAAATTGGTAACTTTTTATTGTTATTATTATTATTAAAAACAAATTATACAATTTGTTTCAGCCTATAAATCAAAAGATTGTTTAATACTTTTGACACATTTTAAAAATGTTTATGAAAGTAATTTTCGATATTTTTTTTTGCAGAAATATAAAACGTGATTACGATTTAACCTGCATTTCCAAAAACAATTACTGTAAATTTAAATTATTTTAGTATAATATTACTTTGCTTAAAATAAAGCCCTTAGAAACAGTAAAAAACTACAAATATAAATGTTTGAAAATTTGCCATTTGTGACCACTAAAAAAACTTCATCATTGAGCATAATCATTTCAACTTGAAACCACATCTGACAACTTATTTAACATTTTAAAAAAATTATAAACCTAATAACAACAGTACTACATGGAGGATTTAAACTTTTTAACAACAATAAAAAAATTGTTAAATAATAAAAGTCGATTTACCATGATTATTTCTTTCAAAGAAAAATTTAATCAGTCCACTTAACACTTAAACTTGTTTTAATAATAATAAAAAAAACTCCAACTGAACAAAAGTATTAGAAAATAATAAAACATTAAATAAAGAGAAGAAGAAAAAAAGCTCAAAGCTGCTTATTTAGTAAATTTGCTGTTATTAAATTATTTTCAGGCGCCAATCAGCTCTTCAGAGGTCAAAACAGAACCAAAATCTTGTAAGAAAATTGCATAAACACAAAATAAGATGAAAGCTGGTTCGTCTCCATTGTTAAGTACCCCGTCTACAAGCACAAGTACAGTGCAAGAGGACCATATGAGAAATTTCTAAAGTCGTTGCATAATTCCATGCGCTTTGACCCATAGGACGTCCCATAGACGTCAACGCTAAAAAACCGTACGAATTAATGCAACAACTTTTTAAACAAGTCGTGAATTAAGAAAACAATAATTTCAAAAGGCAAAAATTAAAGTAGCAGTTGGTAAAAACGTCTCTCTCCATCTTTAAATACTGGTTACACCTTCTGAGTCACCACACCCCCCTCACCCACCCAACCACTGCAACGCCACATCTCAAACAAATAAAAAAAAAGTCTTGCCAGATACGTGGTTTTCTTATTATTATATTATTACTAACCCCCTCAGTAAAGACAGCTTAAAACGGACTTTCTCAACCTTTATAACTCCACGAACCCATTCGTATACTGTGACAAAGGAATTCCTATTGACCGCGAACCATAATTTGGGAAACGCCGTGTTTAAGTCTTAGGAAGAAAAGGTGTGTTATGTTGTAAAGAGGAGTTGTTATGGGGGGTTAAAGACTCTCTTCTTTTACTTCGTCACCGTCGTCAAAGCCCAAATAACAATGGGAAAATTAAAGTAATTCACCAAAACACTAAACTAAAAATTAAATAAAATTATTTGGGACTTTGTTGTTGTTGTCTAATAACACTAAATAGACATTTTTGAAAAGAAATTTTGTCTCAAGAGGAAAAGAAAGCAGTCGCCAATTTTAATTACAAAACTTTTTTTTTTTTAAAAAAAAAAAAAAAAATGCAGGAGCTTCAAATTATTTTAATAAAGGCAAAATTAGGAAGTGAAAAAAAGTTTTTTTTTCTTTCTTTAAAAATTACATAGACGGCGCTAAATGCCTCAAATTAGTAGCTGTGTAATCAAACATTTTTTTTTTTACATTTAAATTTTTAGCCAATTTTTATTAGGCACATTTTCAAGTCATAATCAAATGTGATTATTTCTCTTTCCTTCTCAGGTTAAAATAATTTTTAAGTAATTTAATTAAAAAATATTTAAAATTTTTCCCATGTGACTCATTCAACCTGACGTAACCCTATGACGTAGCTAAATCATACCAAATTTTATTTCCTATTTTTTACCTAAAAATATTTCTCGATAATTGGAGAACTATTTTGATCACTTTGTAGCTAATTTAATAGCAAAATTTTAAATAAAGTTCATCACCTCTTATTTTGTCAACTTTGACACTTATTAATTTTGAAACTAATTTAGGATTGAAACTAACTAAATTATGTTTATAAAGAAATCTACTCTTTAATTTAATTAAGCAAATTCAAAATGATTTCTTTTTTTGGACTTTTTATTGGTATAAGAGAACCAAAATGGCGTTAAAGACATCTGACAACTCAATTATGATCAGCTTCGACAAAAACAACTAAAAAACTAATTTAGCTAATTGTAGTAGTTTAAATCTAGTTTAGTACTGCATCATCAAATTTAACACACATGATCTACTTTTAAACCAAAATGACGTTAAAGTTGGTAAAGTCGTTCATTTTGGCAATGTCAACTTAAAATAAAAAAAAATAACTGTATCAATATTATTGGTAGCTAATTTAGGTGATCTAAAGTATTTATCCACTATAATTACTGAATCTATAAAGCCACACAAAACATTTAAAAATCTAAAACCATTATCAAGCTGCAATTTAAAGAACCCAACAAGCAATTTGAAAACTCGCACAAAACCAATAATTGTAAATATCGATTGTCTTATCATTACAGGTATATAAAAAAAGGAAATCGATATTATCTTTTTTTTTGGTATAAATGTTTACAAAAGGCGGTTGATTTTATATTAGAAGTTTAAGCTATATCGTATAATTACAAAACCTACAAATATATCATTAAACGTCCAGTGCAATGCCCAGTCTTTCAAAATTAGATAGTAAAAGAAATAGGATGGGGGATGGGGAGAGGGAGGGGGGAGGAAGAAAGGAGAATGGGATGGAGAAGGTAAAAATATTTAGGGAGTTTGTGGCCATTTTCTTAATTTTAGGTTTAGCTCTTACATTTTGCAATAATTGCATATAAAAAACTCCTCAACTATAAGACAAAGCATAAGAAAAAAAAAACTATAAAGGGAGGGTTAAAGGGGGTGGGAGTGTTAAAAATTGAAATGACCGGTTTAGGACAACGCCACTGCCTTTTATTTTCGTTTGGTGTTTAGGTTGTCCTTAATTATTAAACAATCTTCACCCATTCTTCGACCCAACCCCATCCACTACTCCATACTGCCTTACCTAAGGTCGCCATTGTGTCGCGCCCTTGTTTTGTGTCCCAAATTACAAACAACCGAATTAATTATATATGTAATATTTGAGAAGGGCTTCTTTACCGGTAAAAAAAAGAGGGATAAATACACTTGAAAAGGAAGAGCCTTTTGTGCGTACACACTGTTTAACTTTGTAATTTTAAAATGTTGCACCGGTCAACCGTTTACGTCATTTTGGTCTTTTTTTAAGAGATCATTTAAAGGGCATTTTTTCATTGCTAATCGTAGTAAGTGCCTCTCGTGTTTAAATGACCAAATTAGATGTGGTAGCCGACTTATCGGTTCCTTTTTTGTTTTGTTTTGGCTACTTTGCGGTGATCAAATGGAGGGTCAGTTTTGCTTAATGGCAAGTTGATAAGTAGCTGCCTACTAAATGGGGCTGCATCGTTAAATTCCTGTATTAAATTAACAATAGGTTCTATGAAGCTGCCCAAGCAATTAGTCGGACACTAACATTAAGAAAAAAAACTATATCAAATATTTTAATTGATATTTTTTAAAACTATTTTGATGTTAATAAGTAACAAATCCAATTTTAGGTTTTTAACTTTTAATTCAAAATTTAAATGTGCAATTTTACATCACTGTATTTACTTTAAAACGCCATTTTGTCAAATTTAGCTAATAATAATGGCTATAAATTTAAATTTGACATTATCTGCAATTAACATCTTAGTTATTAAAAGTCAAAGCTGACAAAATTCACAAAATAAAAACTAAAATTAGCAAACCTAATTAATCATCTTTGTTGAAATTTGACAGGAAATCGTAACAAAAGGAAATGATCATCTCTTCTTTAAATAAAAAAAAACCTATTTTTTCTTAAAAAAAAAAAAAAAAACCTGGTCATCCAACCCCTGTAAAATCCCCATAACATCTTCACAGTCATAGAGTATACGATTTACCCCCCACTTTGTTTTACACTCCCCCCCACCCAACCTCCCATTATTTCTCCTTCAAAATTTAAAACTTTTTATCGATTTTGCTAAAATAAAAGAGAGAAGAAAAAAAAAGAAAGAAAAGCAAACCATTAAACTCGTCTCACAAATGGCCTTTCCCCATATGCATCCCCCCAACCCATCGCCACCCCCTTACAAAACACAAATGACAAATGGCCAGCATTGGCTAAGGCAAAAGCAATAGCCACATCACATCATATCCATTCAACTGAAAAAATAAAAAAAAAACAAAAAAGAAAATGAGAAAAGACAAGAAAAGATATTAAAGCAAAAGGGGTGGTCCAGAAATGGCATAGAGAGATGTGCAGGGGGAGGGAGGGGGAGGAAAGGGGGGGAATAAGAAAAAAAAAAAGACTTCATCATTGCATATATCTTTATATAAGAGACACCACATTTTTTAGTTTAGATTTTTTTTCTTATTTGGTCATCAAAACATTGCAAAATGGGACAAAAAAAAAGAATAATGTCCCAATAAAGTACAATACACATCAAATACAATGAAAAAAGTTCAATTCATTTAAAAACATGCAATTTATTTTTCATTTTTAAAATATAGATATTGTACAGTGATGCCACATAACTACATTTTGGTACAGTGTTGAATTTCTTATTCCAATTTCCTTTGAATGACTAAATTAGTTTAACTAATCAAACTAACTTGCATCTAAGTTACTAATAAACCAGCCAAATTTACAAGCTAGACTAGACTGATAAATGCACTAATAAATGCAAAAAAAAATCTAAATTTGGTGATTAGAATGCCTAAAATCCTAAAAATAATATTTACTTTAATAGAAACGACATCTTCAATAATTAAAGTCATGTTTGTATAGATTAAAATAATTTAATCTACATATAATAAATTTCTGCAAAAATTAAACCCAAAAAAAAACTTATTTAAATGTGAGCAGAAACACCCTGTATGAATATAATGACATTGTTTGGTGTTTATGTCCATTATTTTTATCCTGTTTTTGATGTAAAATGGCGTTTGGACCATTGAGGCATAGTCTAATATCATATTCCATATCCCATCGCATCCCATACACCATATACTGTATATCCCACCCCCAACTCCCTTCACAAAAGAGACGCATACACATTAAAATACATCAAACATTGTATCTTCTTCCATACATTTTTTTTTGAACACACAAAACAAAAACATAACACTTGTCCATGGTCATTTTTCCCTTTCTCCATCTCATTTGATCTGGTCACACATCTTTCTCACTCACTCACTCCCCCCATTCCCCATCCCCCAAACATCTATTTTTCTTATTTTTCAACCGCCCTTTCCACCCATCCAAATGTGTATATGAAGGCATTTGCAATTTAAGAGTTTTAAAAGAGAAGAAGAAGAAAAAGACATTAAAGTGGAAAAGAAGAAAAGATACAGTAAAGGATGTGGACAAAGATTTATCTGTGCATTTTGAGGGGGTGGGAGAATGAGGGAGGGAGTGAGGGAGGAGGAGTAAATGTGCTTAGGGGGTGGAAGTGATGGAGATGAAGAAAAGAAATGCGAGAAGTTAAATGACAGTTCAAACAAACAAAAACACATTCAACTATTGTAATAACAAACAAAAAAGTTTGATATTTGTGAAGGTAGAGATGACGTTACTTCCTCTTCCTTTAAGTTCTCAACTCAAACTGTCCAATTTTTTAAGTATTATGCAAATCAACAACAAAATATCGAAATCAGAAGCGATTACTGACTGTTTAATTCAAAGTACAATCAAAATAATAATAATAAAAAAAGAATCGATACAAATCTCCATTCACGCCAACGTAATATAGTCTCATTTCTTTTTTTTTTTTTTTTGTAAAATATAAAGTAAAATTTTGTATCTAATTATTTATACTTGTGCAACGCGCAAATCTAAATTAGGAAATGGGATTTATTATCTTCCTGTGTGAATTTGACACTGACCAGTGACCCAAACAAGAGTGTCCCATACAATTGTCGTATTTTTCAAAGCCTCCATTCTTCTCAAACATAAAACAAATTTCAAACCAATTTCACATTTACATTTTTCTTTTATTATAATATTCCCTGAGTATTTTTTATTTTTATCCCAAAAATAAAAATATGCACGGTCACAAAGTCAACTTTTTACACCCTACATAGTAACACC
Source organism: Helicorthomorpha holstii (assembly GCA_013389785.1). Taxonomy (NCBI): domain Eukaryota; kingdom Metazoa; phylum Arthropoda; class Diplopoda; order Polydesmida; family Paradoxosomatidae; genus Helicorthomorpha; species Helicorthomorpha holstii. The sequence goes on along the minus strand of JAAFCF010006596.1, from coordinate 36,495,865 downwards.
ACTGTTACTGTAAAGTAAAACAACATACTGGCCCCTTCTTTGCTTTCTATTATAGAGGCCTCCTAAACATAACTGGACATTGCCACACATTTACACTCAAAATAAGAAAAAAAAATCGAAAAATACTTGTATTAATAGATCATCTCCCACCTCTGCACCCCAACCAACCCACTCTCGAATACAAAAGGACAATGATAGAAAGAGAGAGACTTAGAGGGCTATTTGGTTAAGGTCATCAAGGTCAGGTCAAAACCACGATTGCGAACCCAAAAACTAACAATCATGTGGCCCCCATCATCGTTTGTTGGACCAGCCATTACACTTCACTGAATTTCTATTAATATGGACACCAATTCAGAAGAAAAAGAAGAAAAAAAACCGTGTGTGGACAATGAAATATGGGGCCTCTTTTGTTATATGAATGGACACTTTTCCACAATGCCAAGACGAAAATATATGGATTTATCTCAAGTGAACATCAAATGGTCTTAATATGGGTCATTTCACAATCGACATGCAATGGACACTTCAATTATATTTTAGTCAATGCCACGGTCAAACGTAAAATTATGCACATTTGTAAATGGACAATCAATGAGCACCCTGTATGATTCCCATTAAACTTAAACACAATACAGGGTGCTACTATTTCTAAATTCCACATTAAGAAAACCATCCATTAATACTGGGTGTCACTATTTTAATATTTTTTTGTATTAAAACAAACCATCAAATGTCACTACATCAAATTTCAAACCTTAGTAACAGCTAAAAAGCAAGTAATTGCTTTTAAAAGTCATGTCAACTCATTGTTTATGCTGATTTTTCTACAAATACAAGTAACAATAGAAATTAGCTTTAAGTACAAAACGATGTCCAAAATATGCAAATTTGACAAACGAAGTGGAAAAATAAACAAAACCAAATAATGAAATGTTTTAAAAATGCAATAAATTGTGATTGATTAGACAAAATTTCAAAGGTTACAATTTGAAGAAAACATTTAATTAGGAAACAAAAATTGTATGTAAATGAAGAAAATAGGGTATTCCCATTTTTGATAAATAAATAATAAGAGAGGAAAAAGCACATTAGGTGAATATACTGTATTGTACACATACACTACACTAAAGCTGTTATTGTGGTTTTTGTATGTGTGTTATTTAGTGATTTTAATATTCCCCATACCCAACATCAATCATTGTTAGCATTCACATATGACATTGTTCATAGTAAAACTGTAAAAGTGGGTGGTAGTGCCGGTTGAGGGAAGGAAATTTTAAATATGAGAAGTTTTGTGTTTTATTTTCATCTTCTGTTGTTGACTTTTTATTAATTCACCAAAAAATAAATAAAAACCAAAATCGCATCAATTCTAATTGTGAAGGGAATGTCATTATTCCCAAATACATTTACATCAATGCTATTAAATCATCCATTATCGTCAATTTAGATATTTATTTAGGAAAAAAAAATTATAATTAATAATAAAACTAAATTTAACAAAATAACTTCTAGTATAGTTACTTCAAAAACATAATTAAATACATTTAAACTTTCATAGTTATTTTCAACCAAATACACGTCACTGGATACTCATAATTAAAAATATTAAATCTGTTTGCTTAATTAATCAAATTGTGCATTAATGACACCCTGTATTTTTTCCACATAAAATGCACGCATTACACGGTGTCACCACGATCAAATTTTAAATTAAATCATAAATCGAAATTCTCTAGTTTTTAGTACAATTAGTTTTTTGTAGTATCTTTCATAGCAGTTTTAGTAACTTTTAATTCAATTTTCAGAAGAACATAACCATATTTTTATTTATTTTATGCAAAATAAAGAAATGTAAATCTTGTTTTTTTTTTTTTTTTTAAGTTTCTGCCATTTGGAGTTTCAGCTTTAACCATTTGGCTGATTTAATTAATAATCTTAATCCTCTTCTCTCGTTCTTCATTACTATTCATCATTATAAATACCCCAACTCAAGCCTAATTCTACCCACCCACCCCTATCTACAGTACAACCCTCCTCACCTCCCAATTTCAATTGATAATGACATTTGCATAGATTTAAACGCGACCAATACAAATCCGCTAAATAATTAGTTTCAACATCAAATAAATTCAAATTTAAGTTAAACTACACACGCCAAGAGTACTAAATGTATATATGCCAGTTAATTTTTGCATAACTAGCTTAACCGAGTTGTTTAAACTAAAACTTTTAACATTTAATTTTTGCCACAGTGACACCCTCCATCTGGTGTATTTTCAATTTAAAATATACAGGGTGTCAGTCGAGACAATTCAACTCTTAAAACATTTTCGCATAACCAATTGCAGTTCAAATCAAGCAACAACTAATACATTTTAATTTTAAAATCGATGTAGTCTAAAATGACACCGTTAATTCTCGTTAACATTAACTACCACTTAACAAATTCTCAAAGCATAAATTTGTATAAAACTTAAAAATTAGGTACAAAACTCCATCTAAAACCAACAAAAACGTGTCCCTAATAAAAGTGTCGCTCTGTGTATAATGCATATGCAAATGAGTATTGGGTTTGAATAATAATTGAAATTATCGTTCATTGGATATTTCATTAAAGAAAAAAAAAGTACAGAGAGTGAGTAATAAAGATATCCTAAGGCGTTTACACAGACACACATGCACCCATATACCGGTTTCTACTCAATGAAGAAATTTCGCCACCCCTCTCCCCACCCCACCCCCCAAATACAATCACCTCATCTCCAATTATTAACACACACATACAAAATGAGAAATATTTGTGACTAGCACACTTCTCATTAACTTTGCACGTCGAAAAATGCTTAAATTATTAAACACACATCTCTCACTCTCTCCATCTCCATCATTCTGCTTCTTATTAAAAATCTGTCGGTTTCTTTTGAGCAAATTAAGCCTCCCTCACCTCACCTTAGCACACACTCCCCCCCCACAGCACCACCCCATCTTAACAAATTTCTTTATAGGTTTATACATCTCCTAAAAGAAAAATTAATATTAATAATAATGAAGTATAAAAAAATATATATTCAAATTTTGTATTCATTAACGCCATCATCATCATCATCATCATCTCATGCACCTCAAATCCTCAAATTAAGACCTGTAGATGGCAGCACAAATCAACTATAGACAGTTTTATGGTACACTATAACTAACGGCAATGACTAAATTAGTTTTGACACCAAGTTGGTTTCCGTGTCATGACAAACTTTATGATCAACTTTGATTACTTTTGTCCATTTTTCATACATTTTTGCCTATTTGTTGCGCAGTAGTTTTGTGTGCAACTTTTAGTGTATTTCCTGCCAATAATCTAATACATATTTATTGAAAATGCATCATTGCGCATGCTCGGTTTTGCATACAGCCAAGAAAGCAATTATATAAATTAAAGCCAAATTTTCTCATCAAAGTTGTTCAATTAGAGTTGATTAGCATAAATCATGGACAACGCCATACTCAAGCTTCCTGTTTTGATTATCATCATCCCCTTCGCAGCATCTCTTTACATCAAAAGAAACCGCTGATGACGCCGTTGAGGAGAGAAAAGATGGTCAAGCCATCAAAACTTTTAGCATTTCTTTTATGGAGAAAAAAAATTAACTGACCCAATGAGAATTTGTGACACAAACTAATTAAGATAATATACTAAAACTGTAGATTTGAAGGCTCTTGATGCATCTTGTTTTATTAAGATTACTGTATATGAAAACTGACTAATAAATTAGCATGGACTCAAACGTCTTAATTAAGTTTCACTGAAGACGTTTTGGCCATGAAAAGATCAAGAGAGCAGCTTTTAGCTTTAGATGTTTCTTTTAATACAATTTATTCTTTTTGCCTTAACACACGAATCATGAATAATCATCAGCTTCACCCACTAACTCCCCCTTCTCAACCACGGTCCACCTACTTTCTAAAAACTAATCATCTTCAACTTCACATTCATCCAAATCATCCTTGTTAAACTTATAACTTACATAGTGATCGCCAAACACAGTAGGTAAAACGTATTCATGCTGGCAATAAAGAAACGGGAATAAATTCCATGGTTCACCATTGATATTTGTCTCGTTTCTTTATTAGAAATAACGAAATACGGTTCGGTATGCAATTTCTTTATTGTCATATGTAACCACACAGTATTTTTATGCTTTTTTTTGTGTAATTTTTAGAGATGTTTAGACCGTAAGTACAGTACTTTTACTGTATCAAACCATGTTTGTATCTGACGTCATCATCCGACTTACGTCACACATATACTCTAGAAGTGCAAATTGTAACAGGATGCCTTGTTAAAACGCCAATTGAGAGTGAAGAGAAAAAAATCAATGCCGACAAAAAAATTTCCACTAGTTGAGCTTTTTATGTATGCAAATGAGACATGAATACACACGTACACACATGCGCAGTAGAAAAAAAATTAAACAACCCCAAACATCTCAATGAAATCTTTTCCTATAATACACATCTTCTCTTATTCCATTAAAAGAAAAATAATATTTCACAATACACTTTTAATTCATCATTGTTCACTAAATTTGACTTAATTCAAAATGGTTTCTTTAAAAAGTCTAAAATTGAGTGACAATTTTCACCTAAAACATCAATACTAAATTTTCTCCAACTTCATCATCCTGGAATTTCAAACATTTAAAAACTAAGCATCATTACCCTTAAAAATGCTAAATTAGCCAATTGTATTAGTATTATAAAAGCCATACACAGTTGGCCAATGTCTTGCGTTTCAAAACAAAAATTGGTGTTTTCTTAAGAATGATAGTAGACGCTGTGCAGGGTTGATAATTTGAATGAAGAGAAGAAAAGAGGGAGTGGGGGGGTGGAAGTAAGGATGAAGAGGGTGAAACGATGGCAAATTGTTAGCATTTGCTCTTTCTCGCCATATTTGCATATGTTTAAATATTGAAGTGAATTAGAAATATAGAAAACGCCAAAGATGAAAGAAAAATATCGATTAAACTTTATGCTAATTTTCATTATATACACTTTTGTAAGGAGAATTTATTCCATACCCTATCCCCCTCCCCCTCCCCCTTACCTCACCTCCCCCTACAACTACAACTCAACGTTGACCTCTCTTACAATTTGCATTTATTAGCTCTTTCAGTTCAAAACGGACATGCGCACTTGACAATTTTCTTCTCGTTCATGGGAATCGTCGGTAAAACATGCTAATTAGCATGTTCACTGCTAATGATTATATAATTAGCGGTTGCTACGCACTGTCTGGAATAGTTAATGTCAGATTAATTTATTTAAATTAATTTTAAAAAATTTAAATGTATTTTTTTTTTGCTGATTTACTAACGAAAGTCTTTCCATACAGCAACCATGTGAAATATCCTGCAATTTACACTTTATTAGACCTTTACAATATTTAAAGATTTTGCAAATGGCAAAAACTCAACGTTAAAATGTAACGCAGTTAGCAGCGCCATCTATCGCCACTGCTCGGAAAGTTCTTATACATGTTAAAAAAATAAATATAAAAAAATCCGCATAAATAAATCTTGTAAATTTAACTATTTAGCTGCTGCAAATATTCAAGTAACTTTTTAGTCTTTTACCCACTTAAAAACTTCAAACGAAAAAAAAAATTGTGTTGACAGAATGATGAAATGAGAAAATGATGATGATAAAAAAAAGAGAGGAAGAAGTAAATGCCCTTTGGTGCTAAAACATGGATAAATTTGAATAAAGCGTCGAAATGTAAACACGTACATTTGATATCACACAAGTTAAAGCTAAAGATAAATCAAAAAAAAATATATTAAAAAAAGATATGAGAGAAAATTTAGTCAACAAAAACATACATCACATACAAAAAAATCATTTGGCTCCTCTCACTTTCATTTTATCATTCAACGCGCATGCGTTAAATTATTAACCTTCCTGCCTCTCATCCCCCTGTTGGTATTACACTGTGATCATCAACCTGGGACTCGAGTTCTTTATGAGAATTCATTGAAAAAATTACAAAAAAAAAAAATTAAAAATAAAATGCAGAAAAAAATTATAAAAGTTTTTAGCTGCATTTTAGTTTTAGAAAAAAATGAAAAACTAAATAAAAATTTTTTTTTTCTAATTTAAATTTTTAAAAAATTAAAAAAATTTAACTTTCAAAAATAAAAATTAGAAAAAATTTGTTATAAAAATGCGTTACTGTATATGATACTAAAATTTGCAAACATAACAAATTAGTTTTTCACAAATGCAAAATATTTGTGAATAATTATCATTTTGAGAGCCAGCAAGTGACCCGTGAGAAAAAAAGTTGGCAATCATTCATCATGGGAGAAAGAGAGAAAAAGTTCTCCGCCCATTTTCCAATTAAACAGCATGTACAACATCCGAGCGAGCGGCTGCCTCTGATACTTTTTTTTCCTTTTGGTTTCCATAGCAACCAATTTTTTTCCCTTTCTCTCTCTCTCCATCTCATCATCTTCATCATCATCAAGGTTACCGCCATCCCTTTACTTATCCTTCTCACACTACCCTACACTCCTACACCCCTACACCCATCACCCCCTCTTTTTTTATTTATTTTTTTGAAGGATAAAATTATCAACTGATCAATTATTAATCGTTAAAACACGACGAAAAAATAAAATAAAAAAGTGCCAAGTAACTTGCGAAAAAAACTGCTAAAATAAAAATAATATGCATTATGAAATGTTGAATCAATGTTTATGTTAATCTTACAAATTATTACTCTTTAATATCCAAAAAAATAAATAAATTTATCCTAACATTTTGTACAATTTTAAATAAAATAAAATGCAAATAAAAAAATACAATTGCATTAGAATTGCAACTCCAATTCAATTTTTTCCAATTTTGATTTTTAAAAAAAAAAATAATTTTTGCAGATTTAATGAGTATTCACATATCATTTTTACAATTTTAAAATTATTGAATCGAAATTCATAATAAACTGAAATAAATCCACCAATCAACAGGTTTCAGAGGATCAATTAACAGCATCATTCTGGCTGAGCATTTCAATCTTCATTTTTCCACACAAAAAAAAATATTCAAAATAAAAAAAATTTAAAAAAAAAATGCAAAATGGATGTCACCCTGTATTCGTTTAGTAGTTGAGAATTTGGGGCGTTAAAAATGATGAGATGGAGTTGAGTTTGAGAGCAGAAAAAAATCGATTGAAGAGGAAGAAGAAAAAAAGCAAGTGGAAGCGAGTGAGTGGAGAAGGAGGGTGGAGGGGGGGTTAAAAAATCCCCTCAGTCAGAAGAGTAAGTGGGGATGGAGAGGAGAGGGAATTAGAAGGTGGTGGTTATAGGTGAGGAGGACTTTGTGTGTGTATGGATTTACATTTCATGAAAACTGAGACGAAAAGGTCTCTTGTTTTACACACACATATTTCTCCAGAGACAAAAAAATCCATCCACTTCCTTTCATTTTTTTTCTATCCCACCCCCACTTCCCACCCCACCTCTCTCTTCAGCCCACAAATATCCCTCTTTACATTCTACGTCATTTCTTCTTCATTACACAACACATCATACTTCGCCATCAACAGCAGCGCCATCTACACTACTCGTTTTTTGCCCATCATTCTGGCCAAACCAAAAAAAATTAAAAATTGTCTCATTTTTTCTAATGGACAAATATTTACAATTACAAAGACGTAAAACTTGGTATAATAATACATTTAGTTAAGTAATCAGATCAATTAAGGATAGTTAAAAGTATTTTATTAATTAAATGTGGAAATTTAAAAAAATAATAGAAAATTAATAGAAATCAAAAATTAAATGTCAACATTTCCATCATTTAACTTTAAAATGATAACTTAATAAAGAAAAATCAGGAAATTTATCTTCTTTCAAATCCCCTGAATGTAATCCATATTTTTTTCCTTTTGCCAATGAAAAACCACGTGTCAAGCAAAACGCGCTTAAACCAAGAGGCGGGAAAAGTGCCACGTGTTTTGCTCACAATTATTACACTCACAGAAAAAAAAGAAAGAAAAACTTCCCCAGTACACAAGTTAAAAAGATTTATACATTTCCATGTGAGAAGACATTAAAAGAGAAGGGAGCTGTTCAGTGGGTGGTTGGGCGAAGGGTGAAGGGTTAAGTTGCGTACAAATATGAACATTAAATAGAAATGAAAATAGCTGTGAAATGTCTTACAACTGCGAATATAAATCAACTAAAAACACACATGCGCACATACAGAAGAAGAAAAAAAAATATTTTTTTTTATTTCTTCCCTTCGTCTTTTTATAATGTGTGTAATTTTTTTTTTTCTTTCATTTTTAACCCCTTATCCCCTTTTATTTCGTTACCTCACCCCTCTCCGCATTTCACTAAAGCATTAAATTTAAAGTTGGATTTGAAGGAGTTTAACGTTAATGGCATTTAGTCACTGACAAAATGTCGATTTCCGGTTTCATTTTGTCATATTTGTTTAGATTAAAAATAAGGGACTATTGAAGAAAGAGGGAGGGAGCTTAAATTTTTCAATAATCTTCATAATGTTGGTATCCTCATTTATTTTGTAAAATAATATTTGCTAAGTTATTTCAATAATTTAAGCAAAAGTGTAAATTCAAATGTCCATTAATTACAGTACGGTACCGGTATCTACAAAGTTAACTTCCGTTTTAATCTATTCTAATCTAAATGCCTAACTGTACAGAGGCCTGTGTTCGGGTCTCATAGGGACATGGCGATATTGGGCTCATAAACCCAAGTGTAATGTACTGTTAAAGTGGAACCACTGTTAGTGGCAGTGATGGCAGACGTTCAACCACGTGATATGCTTTACAACAAAGGCGTGAAAGGGTTTCAAATTTAATGACTCGCTCAACTTGTTACACGAAAAAAATTAAAAAAAAAAGATGTTTTCCAAAAAAAAAAAAAACAAATTGAACTAGGGAGAAAATAAAAGAGGAAGGGGAGAGTTGAAGATGAGAAGGGAAGATGAAATTGTATTGAAAGGGTTGGAAAAATAGGTGGCGAGAGAAATGGGGTTTTTATTAAGACTTGTTTAGTGAGGTATTTACAAATAGCAAAATAAATAAATGAAAAAAATTGAAAAGAAATTTTTTTAACTTTATAAATTGGATTGACGTAAATATAATCTGCTAAATGGTGAGACCCTTTTCCCCTTTAACCCCAAAAATAGGCAATAAATATATTTCACTTGACATTTTACAAAGCCAACTACAAAGTACAACTCTTAAAACGCAATTACACAAGCCAATATAACATTTTCCACCCCATCCCATGACCATAATGTACTCCTCTATCGCCACAAAATTCAACATTAGTCGATAACCATCATTGAACGATTTGAACCTAATACTGTACTGTCTACACAACAATATGTAACATATTGACCGTATTTAATACAAGTTTTATTGCAAAAAATCAAACGCAAAACCATTGGTGATGAAAAATGATCAAATTACGAGAATTTCAATCAACACTCAACTTGAAAACCAAAATTGTGAAGTCTAATACAGGGATAAAGCGGGACTACTAGACCTGTTGCATGAAACTCCCATTGAAATTCCAACATTCAGCTGCATCACAAGATACAATGACGAATAAGTCACATGATAATTTTCCCGCCAACAGTTTAAATGACTAGTCACATGCTCACCAAGAACACCGCAAAAAAGCTTTTATAATAAAAAACTAAAAAAAAAATCTCACATTTTTCTTATTATAAAATTAGACAACTAATTTAGTGTTTTTAAACATTTCCAATCTCAACTAAATAAAATGTGAAATTTAATTGTAATTGTCATAATGTTATAATAGATAACCATAATGTCACTTTAGGTGACTAAATTTGGGTTAATATTTTAACTTTTAATGAAAAGTTAATTAAAATCCCAAAACAAATTCAAAAACCAACTCCACCACAACAAAATCCCAACTAATGAAAATAAAACTAGAAATCAACAATCGATTTATCCATTTAAATTAACGACATCCAATTAAATAGGTAGAAATTCTTTTTTTAAAAAAAAAGACAAATTTACTGTAAGAAAGAAAAACCTGATAAGATTAAAAACAGTTTGACATTAAATGGAAATTGTGCGTAATCAAATTTCGATCAAATCTAAAAAGATTTAAATTCCCACTTAACCCCCTCCCTTCCCCATCTATTGGCCATCCCATCTCCCCCATCCCACACACTCAAACCCCCTTTTTAATAAAAATTAAACGATCAATCTGTTTAAGCTATCTTTTGTCCTAATTTCAATCTGCCACTTAATTTCTCATCACAACCTTAAAGAAAAGAAGATGAGGGTGGAGTGTAAATTCCTTACCACCCACAAATCTCAATCTCACACACATACACGACCCCCACCTCACTATTCCTTCCCCCTTCACCTAAAACACCCACTTGCAATTCAGTCAGCAACTAAATGGGAAATTTTCTCTTTAAAAAAAATTAAAAGTGCAATTAATGGATAAAAAAGAGAAGCATTTGGTAATTCCAATGGTTTCTCATTTATCGCCCACCCACACCTTCCCCAACCCCTTCTCTTTCCCCCCCCCCCCCCCCCTAACCACCACCAACCAACAACATCTTACCACACACATTCATTCACTCATTTAACCCACTCTATCCCATCTACAACCCACAGTGACGTAATAGACCAATAACAACTAAACCACAATGAAATAAAAACAAACTCCCCATCAAAAATAAAAGTCAATTGAATTACTTAATAAGCTAAAATAGCCACTTATTTTAAGTAACAAAATGTGATTGGCGTTATTTTACTAGCAAAATCGCCTATTTTATTTTAGGATTTATTATTAATTCATATTTTGTAAACAATAGCTTAATTTCAAGAATCAAATAAGTTTATTTTAATATTTTTATTAACCAATAATTTCTACCACTTTTCTTCTCTGATTGCAACTAAATTTCTAATCGATACCGGTATATGAACCGTTACGCAAGCAGCCATTTTGTCGAGTTCTTCGATCAGCAAATCGTTTTACATCTTTCAGCCCACCATATCCACCCTCACCCTTCACCCTCCACATCCCACTTCTTTTTTTAACTTTTTTTTTTTGTCTGATATTTTCTTCTTCTTTTTAAATGAGACCCAAAAGTATTGTGAGAGGCACTTTCAATAGTGCTGATACGGTAGATAACATCAAATCCGATTCCCACCCACTTAACAACGCTTTTCTTGCACACCACCTTCTTCCCCCAAACACCAAATATATCCCCACTACAAATCAACAATTCACCGTGCATATAACGATTCACAAACGATGGCACGCGGTACACATCACCTTGACGAGTAAGTAACTCGTTCATCCAAAACAAATTAAATTGAAAGCAAACGATGCTCTAAATTGTGCACTAAAATTAATAAACTAATCCTAATTACGACTTAATGTAATAAAATTCAAGTTGAAATGCCTCATATTAGCAAAAATTACTAAATATTTGAGTACACAAAATAATAAGATTTCTCTACAAAATTCTCCATCGAATTCCTATAAGTTACTTTAACTATTTTTCTTACTTTAGCAATTCCTTAAAAAATAAAAAAAAAGATTAAAACTATATAAAAGATCATAGGATAATATGGCGTTACTAATTTATCTAAATAATTTGTAAGAGAAAAATAATTAATACAAAAGAGTGAATTTGAAACTGGTACGTAATTAAATTGGCGTTGGGAACCCCATTTTCCTCCAACTTCAACACTTTCCTTTTACTTTATCCAACTTTCACTTTTTTTTTATCAAATAGACAGGAAAGAAATGCAGATAATCCTTAATTTCTCATTACAACAACTTTATACACTAGTTTCCCATTTAAATTTTTTTTTATCTTACTTAAACTTTCCACCTCCTCGTTTTCCACTTAAATTCAAGAAATTTCAAATTAAAATCTAAAAATTCTAAGAAATATTTAACTGAAAATAATTTCGGGAGGCTCTTGATACGCATGTCCGATTATTTTAACTTGAATATTTAATTACAGCTAAATCATCCTAGCGTAAATATTTGCAACAATCTTAACCACCGATTAAAAAATTTATAATAAAGAAATTTTCAACGGTTTAAACAAGTTCAAAATGCCAACTGCAACTAAACAGTTTTCTTTTTTAAAAACACTATAACAACAAATGGGAATTTTGTAATAGAAAATTCAGCTTGCCAATAACAAAGACGAAAAGCAACACAAGATGCAAATTTAGTAATTCAAATTAACTAGTGGTTAATGTAACTAGAAAAGGTGATAACTTAAAAATCTTAGAGATCATTTCAACTCAATTTAAACTAGATTTAATTTCATTATACATTTGGCTGCCTAGTATAGGGGGCTTAATGCTAGAAACAATTACATAGAGTTATCATTAACAGCCCCTTTTACTAGGTAAGTGCCAATATCTATAAAGGGGCAATGTTTTACACAGGAACATTATGATGAACCTGAATTTATTCTTTGCATTAATAGCATTTACATTTCACTAGCTAAACTTAATCATTACAAATCAATTAAAATTCTTTACAAGGTGCTAACTGCAAGTAATAAAACCAATTTTTAATCTTATAAGTTTTTAAAATTTTCAATGGAAAATATTAATAAAATATTTTTTTTATAAAATAATTTAAATCTAAAATGTCGGTTAATTTAAATTTTATCCCGTTAAACAATTTAATGTATAATTCTAGGAAAATAGTCCATCGTTAAAAAATGAAAAGCGCTTTCCTTCGCTTTCAAAACCATCTTTAAGTTATAATGAGAGCATCTTTCATTTTTACTTTATTTTTTTTTTAATAAAATATGTACAAGATTTGCTTGCTCTCTTCTCACACATAATCATAATCGTAGCGCAAAAACAATAATAATAGCAAGTAGAAATTTCTTTTTTTTTATAAATATATATACTGAGGATCTTCCAAACACTAATTAAAAGCAATTATGTTGTTAACGGCAATTATAATTCAAGACAAAGACAATTAAGAAATTCAAACGTCTTTTCTCTCTTTCCCCATTAGCTGCTTTACAGAAGCAGATAATGAGCATCTTCAAAAGCAATTAAAAGGAAAAACAAAAGTATTAAACCTTCAAATTACACGCACTTTTTGCATACAAACACATCTACAGGATGTCCCAATCATCAATCAACAACTAAATGCTCTACATTTTTATAAACAAATAAACAATTGCCACCCTGTAAACGTCATAAAAATATATCAGCAAAAAAAATTTATATAAAGGTTAGCTAAGTTATAGTAAAATGTTTGTGGGCATTTTTTACATAAGGAGAAGAAGAAAAAAAAAAGTAAATTTGATACTATAAAGTAAAATGATAGATAATTGCAGATAATTGCTCTCTCTTTCATTGTTTGAGAGTAATTAAAGTTACACAGTAGCCGTTTTGCTACATTAATACTTTATACCGTATTAAATATTATACTTACAATATTAAATGCTTTTCTAATAATCACATACGCAGTGTATAAACTTACAGTTAAAAATATTTCTCACATATTAAAAACCTACAGCACCTCTATTCATAACAACCTATACACTACATTTTTTTCTCTTCCAAAATGCTTTTAATTACGTTTAATTATCTGCCAGCCATTTATAATTAGTGAGTGTGTAACATAATTAATGACGACGATGAACAAGCAATTAAAAGTGCAACACAAAAATATTATACAGGGTGATCACAAATATAATGGGTAACCATAAAATAAAAAATTAATTCCCCAAATAAAAATGACTTATGCATTAATGACGAAAACTGCGAAGCACGAGAGATGCCAAAACCAATGCGGTAAAAGAACAACCAAAAGCGGCAAAATTTTAAAATTGCGTTGCTTATTTCATATCAAACTTTTTAAGTTAATTTAATAAAGTAAAAAAAAAAAACATTTTAATTACCTTTACAGCTTTCAGAGTCTAGCAATCTGAATATTTCAGTTGATTCTAGTAACTTAGTTCCGGTTCCATATTGATTAGCTTCTTCATCAAACCTCTATGACAAAATAGATAATTATTATCGATTGAATTTAAACCAATTAACTTATTTCAGTTCACAATTAAATAGTATTATTACTTAAGGTTATTTATCTGAAAAAAAAATGAAATTCCCATTAATATATTACTCAAGACGAAAAAAAAGCTAAAGTTCTTGGTCAATTTTGTGGTCAAACAAAGATTTTCTAAATTGGAGCACTGCTTTCCAATGCTGATAAAGAAATGAGACTAAATACCATCAGTTCCAATGACGATTTGTCTCTTCAAAACCTGAGTTCCAATCTAGATCCTGAAAAATCACCCGGGAGAAGCATTTTACAGTTTACATTACATGCTTATACAGTGTATAACAAACCATGTGTATTAAAAAGCAACTAGAAAAGTTATTAAAAGTCAAACTTACCCAAATTATCCCCAATTGTCCGACTAAAAAAGTTATTTAAGAAAACTAAAAACCTTTCGATAACAACAGATTTTAAGATTTTTCACTGAAAATCTTTATTTTTAATCATCATCATCTGTACAACAAAAAAATAAAAGAAAAAACTAACAGACGTCACAAAAACAGGGCGATTTTTTTTCAAGGGGAGAAACATTTTTTTTTCGATTTTTTTTTTCAATTTTTTTGTTTAAATTGAGTTATTTTTTTTTTCCAAGAGAGATTGACTTGCACATTGAAAAAACCTGTATACAACAAATAATGAGGAATGAAAACGTTTTTGTCGCCACATATATAATATTATTTATATTATATATTTTGCCACTTGGCGTCCCCACATCCACATCTTATATACTTTTTTGTAAATTTTTTTTTGTATTTTTTTATTATTTTTTTTGTTGGGTGGGGGAGGGAGAAATAATTTTTTTTTACATTTTTTTAAATTTTTTTAATGACTTTTTTTGTTAATAATCATTGTTTCAGCTATTATTAATTATTATATAAAGGGACAAAAATTACACGACTCACGAACTGTTTCCCCTCAGCCAGCCCCCCAAATCTCTCCCCGACTTCAAACACACCCAAACACTTGTATAAAAACAAAATGTCACTTAACCCCTTGTTCATGTCCGTTCATATACAAAACACGTGGGTGATTTTTTAAAAAAAAAGAATAAGTGACAATGATGATTTTACAAAGCAATATCGGTTGTTTGGCGGGAGTGAAAAGGACAGGTTGGTGGGGGATGCAAAAAATGATTATTCGGACACATCACTTTGGGTCCAAGCATGATCTTTAGGAACTTTAGACGACATTGTGAGGTAGAGGAAACAATTTGTTTTCTTCAAAATAATTTTAAAAAACCGCACAAATATTTATACAAGTAAATCAACTATTAGTTTGGATCATAGTACGTCATCGATTTCACCCAAACTTCACAAAATATAAAAACATATTCAACGTAAATCTTAATTAAACAGCAAATATATACACCGAATTAACAAAAGAAGAAATTTTCATTGATTTCAAATAACAATTCAGCATTCAATGATGAAAAATTGATTTTAAAATTGTTTCCAAAAGCAATTTTTTAAAATAAACTATAACAAAAGTGACGTAAAAGTGATAAAAAGTGCCTGAAAGTGATTTAACATAATGTCTAAAGTAGTTTATGATAAGTCTTTTTTAAAAAAAAAAAACTAAAAAAGTACAAACAACTTTTTCTTAAAATAAATTAGCCATTGGGGTGCATTACTTTACATAATAAATTAAAACTTAAATTGAGGAAAAGCAAAACAGCCCAATAATTATCAAGTATATTAATAATTAACAGTATTTCCTGTCAATTTTTTATTTCGTATTTCTACTGTAGTTACGGGGATTTTTCCAGAAACTAAAAAATTATTTTTTTTTCCATAAATAATTATAGACTTTGAAAAGCCAATAATTGATCTCTTTATAAGGAATTAAATTGCTCGGTCTCATCAGCTTCGTTATACCGACTTTTTCCACTGTATAATTTATTTATTAGAAATATAGCCACACCTTTATACTTTTTTTTAAAGATACTAAAAACAATTTTTTTTTCTTTATTTTATATTGGCTACTGTTCACAATATAAATGAATAAATAATTAAACGATGAAATTTTGTGGACTTCCAACTATTATAAATAGCAAAATTATGAGGGTTAATTGACTTTTTTGGCCCTCACACACACATAAATGCACCTGTGTTAAAAAATATCTATAAAGGTGGAAATAATTACAGTTTTCAAAGTCGTAAATTATCCTAAAGAAAAAAAAGAAGTTAAGCTATTGATTATTTCAGTAGTCCCTTAATAATTATTAGCTACAATTTGCCAAATTCATTTTTATTTAGAAACTTTGTTTAATTAAAAGTCTAAAACCAGTATAAGGGTCTCTAAATGTTAAGTGAATATCATTTAACACGCAGCGTCCCTTAAACCACTTAATCTTTAAAAATGTTAAAAAAAAGTTTAGTTTGTACTTTTTATTTTTCCTTTTAATTACTAATGTTTATGTTAATTCATCTTAATAGTAAAAGTGCTTCACTATAATGACAACAATTAAACAATAAATAAGTAAAAATTCAACGATTATTACTTGTTTTTAATGTCAGTTTAAACTTAACTTTTGAAATCAAAATGAAAACTAGAATAAGGGGCATTTGTCTGTTAACTATAGTCAGTTTAACACGCAACGCCCCCTATTCTAGTATAGTTAACTCAAAAATAAATCTAATGTAAAAATTGCACACAAAAACAGTTAATTACGTACGTGTATAATTATAAAAAATGTCTTAATATGATAGATTATGTTTCTCGATATCTCACAATGCCAATTAGTAATTAGTAGTAATTATTTTTCCATGCTGGTTAACCCAATTTTTTTTTTAAGTTTTTGCTTTTTTTTTTTCACACAAAAAACTATCATGTTTATGTTTATTAGGTTTCAATAATAATTATATATATAATATTTATATGTATATATACTGATGAATAATTAATAAGATTCTCCTACTAAAAACTAAGCCGATTGGTTAATTGGCGGTTTAAATAATTAAAAATCAATTAAATAGGAGAGGTTTAATCCCCACCCACTCGAAAGAATTAATTTTCCTTAAAACAAAAAGTTAATAATTAACGATTTTACACATTTCACAATCTTTTTTTTTACGTTGTGGCTTTTCTAAAACCAAAATTAGACTCAAAACTAAAAATAAACAAATTTTAAAACAAATTTTGCCAAATAAATTTAATAATTAATTCGTTGTTAAATACTTAATTTATTTGGAAAAATTTTAACTAAAAAATAAAATATTTCTAAAAGGTTTTCAAACTTTGTTATTTCTTTTTAAATTAAAACATATATAAAAAATGGTTTTGTGTATACATATACAGTTTTTTTAATGATTGTGAAAAAATTTTTCATGTGGTGAAGAGAGGAACTTTTTGCATTTAGGAAGTTTTTTTTTTTTAAATATAGTAACCGTTTTTTTATTTAGTAAGTTTTGTTTGTTAAAAGTTTTACATCTTTTTTTTTTCTCTTTCTTTCTTTCTTCAAAGTGTAATTTGTGTGAACTTGTCTGTTTATTTAGTTGTTGCTAAACTTTTCAATCCCAATAACTTGTATTTGATTCAAGTTGTTCATTATTTGGGAAGAAAAATTTCTAGTTTTACGTCACCATCATCATTAATAACATTTTACAATATTCTTTTTGCTTTTTTATCTTTTTTAAGAGGAACAACAATACATTATTAGTACAGGGCTTTTTTTTCTCCCCTTACATTTTTCCAATCCAACTCATCAAATATTTTTCATCATTTTGTTGCGAGGTTCTTTAGTATTTTTCATACAGTATTTGTATATATAAAAACACATAAACGATCTTTTTTATATCATTATATTATGTCGCTAACGAATAAAAAAAAATCGGCGCCATATAACTACACGAAATGGCGATCAGACCAATTAAAAAATTCAATTAGCACACACACATTCACATACATATAGTACATATTATGGTAAATATCAAATACACGCACAAAATGTTTCTCTTGATTTTCATCAAATTAATGTATTTTCATTTTCTCTCTCTAAATTTACAAAGTGATGCTGCCCAATTCTCAGCCTGAAATGACATGGAGTGCCAAAGAAGTTACTTCAGGACCAGAACTTTTCAGCTTTAGTGTAAATAGAATAATTTAATGTGATAGGAACAATACGGAACTGCAAATGCAAATATTACAAAGCCAGCAATTCATTTTTTTTTTCTTCGTCACTTTTTGAGCCCACTGGAACTAATAATTGGGACCCAACAGATCTCCTCACAATGACATCACAAAACCAATCAAAACATTCAAATCGTCAATGAAAACAACGTCATCAACATGATTACACGCCTTTCAATTACAAAAACCATCATTTTGACATCAACAAATTTTTTTTTGAAAACAAATTTGTTCCCCACTGAAATTTTTATTTAGTTGGGAAAAATGGAAATGTGTCTATTTTAGTTGTTGTTGCTTTTTTTTTTGCCTGCTGTTGAGACTTTATGACCTATAATAAGACCTCCAAACTTTTTAACTTTAAAAGCCCAATTTTTTTTCTTAAACAAATGTTCATAATATCACGCAACGCAACCTTTCACAATAACACGTTTTCGGGGTGCGTCACTTAATAATCACCATGAAAAAATGGCAGTTAAACAACTATAAACAACAAAATTAAACTCGAGACATTAAAATCCGAGACATTTTGTACACATTAAAGGACACAATAATTATATATGCAATTACTGTACTGACAAAATCAACTTTTAGCAAAAATTTAGGACTTTCAAAGTGGCTAAATAGCATTTGTTTTTATTTCTCATAGAAACTTTACAGTATAATATCAGAAGAACAGGAACTTTCAAAACGTCTTTATCTTAAAAGACATACAGTATCTTATTAAACTATATTAAGCATAGTTGAAAACCTAATTTTGTGACCTTATTTAGCCAATTAAACTTACTTATTGGACACCCTATGCACAACATGCAACTAAAACTATAAAAATTTCAAACACTTTCTATCTTTTCTGGATATATACTGTATATATACTGTCCTATTATAATATAGCTCAGATATTAAAGTGTAAATAAACTGTGTTTTCGCAGGAGGAAAGTTATGTTTTTATTAATACTTATAAATATGATGCGCAAACGCAGTGTATACTGTTAGTAATATAAATTGGCATGTGTATAATGCGAAACAACAGCTCAAATAAGACAAAAATAAACCAGATATTTCCAAAATTATATATAAAAAATTAGTTTAAGAAATTCAGGAACCATTTTTTGTTTAGTCATTTAAATAGTTAAATTGGGCGCACATTAAGCATTTCACATTTCCATCACTTTGTCCTCAAAAACACACACATTTAACCACAAAACACCAATTTTCACACCATTCATTTCCTTCACATTACAATTTAGATTTGCTGATTTACTAAATCTCAACAGCAGCAGTAGCAACAACTTCATTTACAATATTATTATTATTGCATCTCCCATGTAATTGAATGTTATCGTTAGTTGATCTTAATTACAGTACCGGTACTATTCAACACACCTGAGATTTTTGTTAGGTTTTTTCGGCCTCTTCACACAAACCAACGGCGACTCGATGGGAGGAGCTCTGACGTCACTGCATCCCTGAGCATTATGTCTTATTTTGTGCTGGATTTCACTCTGTAGATCCATTTGTATCCACATTCTTATGCGTATGTGTGTGTGCAGCTTTGAAACTTTTTATTTCCGATTTAAATAACATAAATGATGTGTTTAGTATTTGAAGATTGTTGAGCAGATTTTTTCCAAGTCCCAAAAATTTCATCTGTCGACAATATTTAGTTAATTTACCTCATAAAACCCTGAAAAAAACAAAACAAACAAATATAATTAGTATGTTGCCAAATTACAAAGTCATAAAACACATTAATAAACAGTGAAATCAAATCTTACATTGAAAACATTTTTAATTTTGCTGTAAAAAATAAAAACCACTCTTCAATATTCCTAAAATAAACTTCCATTAAAAGCTATTTCCGGGTTAACTTAGCTAAGTGCCTAAATTAGCCTAAAAATCAAACACTAAATCTCAATTAAACGCATTAACAATAGCCATTTAAAATGTCAGTAAAAAAGCAAATCTTTTTCTTCCAGTAAAAAATGTACAAAGTCACGACAGTTTCAAAGTCTTCAAGTCAGCTATTTTTTATAGCATCGACTTTTTTTTTTTTTTTTTTTTTTTTGTAACTAAATAGAAATGTCTGGTTTTTTGTTTTTGGCCATCAATAAACCAAAACAAAAAGTGAGCAAAATGGGTGTGAATTGAGTGTTGGGGAGGAGACAGAAGACGTGTGCCCATATTTAAAAGAGTATGTGAGGGTTGAAGGGGGGTAAGGGAGTGATGGGTGTATACTTTAATTGTACAAAGAGAATAGTAATAAAAAAGAAAGAAGAAAAAAAAGCAGATGTGAATCCAAAAAATTTCATGGTCCGCGTGATTGATTGAGATTGATCGCCTTGTGACAGCCATTTTCTTCTTTATTTTTAAAATATAATGTAAAAGACAATGTCTATAATGTTTTATGTATAAACGACAGTTAAAAGTAAAAGACGAAAATTTTTATATATAAAAGAAAAACTACAACTAATAAAAGCGTCGAATAAGGGACATGACAATACCAATGTATGCAAGATTAACACTGAAAGTCCCTTTAAGTAGGTTCAACTTTATGGATAGTGAAAAATAAAATCAAATGGCAGTAAAAAAAAATTCAAAATAAAGTAATGCCAAGTAAATTTAAACAAATTACCGATTGTGATATTAATTCAAGTGTATTGCAATTTACTGTAAGTAAAAGTGGCATTCGCACTTTTCAAGAGATGCATTTTTAATTTTTATTATTTTATTAAAATTATTGTGTATTGTTTTCGACATGGAAACGCTATTTTACATCACACACTTGGAAAAGATAATATTGAATGTGTATAGACTAAATTTTGAAAGCTCATCTACTTTTACACATATAAAAAAGACGCTCAACAAACAAAAAAATCTCTTTTTCATTCATAAATAACAATACACGACTAATTAATTAAATTTAACAATCAATATTTTTATATATTTTTTATGCAATTTCATTTTCATACTGTTCTTCAACGAGAACCTAATCTGACTTCATTTTTAACTATAAAATAAATGATGAATAATAATTTTAATAAATATTTACTCTTCCATAAGAGTTAAAAAGAACAAAAGAAATCTTTCCATCTTTCAGTCAGAAAGATGCTAAAAAATCGGAAATATTACTCATTTATTTTCAATCATAGATATTCATACTCAAAATTTCAAAAAAAATTTAACATAATTTGACAATTATTATTCCTCAACTTGTACATGTTTGAATAAAATTGTTATACATGAATAAGGCAGTGTATATTTATTATTGAGAAAATGAAAGATGATGAGTACAAGGAAAAAATACGAGGGACTAGAAAACAGTGATGGGGTGAAGGGGGGGAAGAGTATATGCGTTTGTGAGAGGAGAGAAAAGCTGTGTGTACATGCATTTGCGAATAAAATACTTGGAAACCATTTTCTCTCTATCTTTCATCCTGTCAATCTACGTGTAACCAAAAAAAAAAAAAAGTTGCATAAGACTGAAATGGGAGGAGGGGTAAGAGAGATGAGGGATAAAAAATTGTGAGGGAGAGACGAATATATAGCAGCACTTTCAAATTAGATAACCAAATGAGCTCTTTCTTGCAAAAGGCCCGGTAGAAAAAGGCTGTCAATGTTTAATTAACAATCATAAGAAAAAGTATAAACCCCCACCCCACACCATGCTCAATCTCCCCCACACTTACATTTATCCCCAAAGGTACCACCCACTTTATCCCATTTCAGGTTTTACTCTCACTCACTACATCTTCGATTAATTTTTTTTTCTTCTTTACCATCTCCCTCTCCTTTACTTTACCCCTTATTTTTCAAACTCCCCCCTTTAATGTGCAGCACTACACCTTCAGATTGTATCCTCCCCCCCCTCAACTATTTTCAACCCCCACTGATTTTTTCCATCCTTATTTCAGTTCGGACGCATGGCGTGCGCGTGTGTGTATATTTGCCATGTTAATTAAAATCGTCTCTTTTCACATTTTTTATTTCGTTTTCTTTTACCCCCTTGCCAGAAAACCACCCCTACGACATCTTACAATTTCCTTATAAACACACACTACTTTTAATTTTTTATAAAAATATTTTTAACAACCTCCTATTCTAGCTAAATATACAATGAAACAATTTATGAGACAAACATTACTAATATGAATTTTTAAGGCAAATCGATTGATAATTATGACAAAGTGACACTCAATATTTAACAGCAACACAAACAATTTCAATAAATTACATCCCAAAAATAAAAATTAAAAGTTCCTCAACAAAACAGGTGATAATTGATTGCTTTTTTTAAACGGCCTATTTTTACATTCATATACAATATTAATTTCTAAACGTACATAAAAAAAACCTCATACATAATTCTTTTTAAGCATCATTCTGTCACAATGAGAAAAGAAATGCATCTTTTTTGATTACTTAAGAAAACAATTGTTATAATTCTAGACAAATCTATTAGTAATTACTACCAAATGACACTCTAAATATTTAATAGCAACACAACTTTAAATTAACATTTCTATTTTTTAACCCAACAATTTTTTAAACTACATAAAAAATAATAAAATTATGCACAACTAGAGTTAATTGATTGACATTTTACCTAAAACACTTGTTTTTTTTACAACCCCTAAACACTAATGCATTTCCTAGTCTCTCAAAGAAAAAAACTAAAAAGAAAAACTCTCATACAAAATTATGAAAAAATAAATTCCGTAGCATCATTCTGGCTTAACACAAAGAAACCATTTTCACACTCCTCTGACTTTATTTATTCGCGCTTAAGTGTTACATTTTCCAGCTTTTGTCTTTGTTGCTCGGAGTCTTCTTTTATACATAGTATTAAATAAAAATTAAAACCCCCATTTATTATTTATTTTGATATTAAAAAGTGCAGATGGCAAATGAGTGCCATGTTTTTGTACATTGTCTTTTCTTTCCTCTTTCAACTTTGAATTAAGTCTCTCAACAAATAAATCGAGTTTTGGTTCTTTTGTAATAATACAAAAAAAATATAAATAAAATAAAAAAAAATTGGAAGTAAAAAGATGAGGATGATGACAAAAAAAAAACCTTTTAAGACAAAAAGTGCTATGAAAAAATAATAAGTAATGGAATAAGAGTGAAGTTGTGATGGACTATGTTATGAGACGAGAGATATGGGGGAGAAGTGGGGTGTAAGAAAAGAAGGAGAGTAAGAAATAGGGTGTGAAAATATCTAAAAATAAATGTATAAATAAAATAGATAAAGTATACCAAGTTTATGAAGATACCAAAAAAAAATCCCTTCTTCGCTTAATGAAAACAAACGACATTGTATGACAAGGCTTTCAAACTGAATTTATTATTTGTAACATGTGTAAACACTACATCATTACGTCATCACCGGATATAAGTTACACTGTACCGAGGTCTCAAAACTGCTTAAAGACCACAAATATTTTTAACAAACTTTTACGTAGAAATTATCATGCAATAGAAATTTAGCAAAAAACATATCAAAAGTTATTCAAAATAATAAAAACATGCACTCTGTATAAAATAATATGTGAAATTGCATTCACCGCCAGATGGCTCTGCCTCTGCATGTTTTATTTTTATTTTTTTGTTATTATTTTCTTTTGCTTTAATTCAAAACCCAAAACCGTTTCATCATCATTAACGTGAAATATTTAATTTCCATCCTTTTATTATTTCTTTTTCTTGAAACGTCATTTACTAATTGCAATGATAATTTAGTTAAAATTAATTCAATTAATGAGAGAAAAGATGAAATCATTGCACAGGATATTTAATTAATAATTAAAAGAGGCTCTACAGTATACTGGTTGCTTTATTTAGATGCTTATACTGTACAATGGCACACACACAAACACATACATCACGACGTCATCAACTAAATTAACAAAACTAAATAAATATTAAGAGAAGAGAAAATTAAAGAAAAGGAAATCCGTTTCAATCAAATTTCATTTTAAAGAAATGGAAAGTTAAGAAAGGAAAAAATTAAAATCTAAATAAAAGGGTTAAATTCATTAAACTAAATTAGCAATAAACTAACATTGATTCAAATTACAATATTTCCTACTTAACACATTTAACTAAACAAAAACGTAAGACAACTTAATAGATAAATTAAAAAGAAAATAAAAGTCAAATAATAAAAAGCTTTATAAGTGGCCTTGATTAGTTTAAACTGAGACGAGAGCCATAACGTTGATGAACAGAGTAAATTACTTCAAAAAAATTATATAAAAAAATCGACATTAATCTTAAACCATAAAATCAAAAGAATTAATAAAACCATAACTAGCAAATTAAAAAAAACTTATTTTTTATCAGTTTTCACTTTTTTTTTCTCAAGTTAAATTTTTTCTTTATTTTGTATTCATTTGTAAGAAGAAACAATTGGATTGGCACCTTAGGGGATACAAACTAATCAGGGGGAGAATGTGCAATCATGTTGAAGTTAAGATTCATTTTCAATCTCTCATCTCCCAACTCACCTCACCCCCCCCGCCTCACCCACACCGAAATTGTCAGTGCTCAAACATTCAAATCTCTTTCCTTTTTTATTTAATTTTTTTTCTCTGACTAATTTCTTTCATTTGCTCTTCCTACACAAACCCCCCCCCTACTCCCTCTCCTTAATGCTCTTTGTCTTAATACACAATCCACACATTTAACTATTCACCCACACTCGCCTATTCCATCACTTCAATTCAAATAAGAAAAAAAAACTTTCAAGTCATTTTATCAAGATGAAAAGCAATCAAATGATTATCCCCTTACACAATGACTTAAAACCACCATTTTTATTACACTTTTTTATACCCCACCCCACCTCACCTCATAACACTAAACACCTAAATACATCATTTTAGTCAGACTGATGGAAACTAAAACAGAAAAAAATAAAAAATGCTTAACAAAATTTAACTAAAATTAGAAATTTTTACCAAAACAATTCTTTAGTCTACTTCATCGTATAAATTAACATTGAAAAAACGCAGCTACAAGTAACTTTCAATAAAATGGACAAATATTTTTACCATGGGACATTAGGTTGATGGAATATGAGGATTAGACATAAGAAATTAAGTTTTAGCAAAAGAGGGGATTTTTTTTTTCAGAGGGGGAGAGGGATATTTGTGAGGAGGGAATGGGATAAAAAAAGAAGGATTAATGTTTTTAGTTTGAAAAAGGTAAATGTCAGCTTATGTCATAGACATTGCATTGTATTTGCTGCTGAATAATTGACGTTCAAGTTAATCGATCAATTTTCAATTTGCAACACAGAATTTCTATCCAAATTAGACAAAAAAACAAAACAAAACAAAAAACGAGAAACTGAAATTCAAGGTAAAGACAAATTAGAGAGAAAAAACTCCAGGAAAAAAAAAGCAAGAGCAGAGAGAAAAAAATCGATTTTTTTTTGCCATGTGTGTCTTTGTCTATGCTTAATAAAACATCAATGACTTGGCAATGAGTCACGTGGTTTTGTAAGGGGATAGTGTGGGAGGGATAATGTGTCCTTGCATATTTTATTATTCAGCCTTCCCTCTTATTTTATAATATTTTTTAATACAAAAAAAAAATCTCTTAAAAAAATGCGTTTTTGAATTAAATTTGGACATTCTCTTCACCCTCACCCTCACCCCCCCACACACACACACTTTTTGAGTTAAATTCCCTTTACCGCCCATTTTACCTTCAACTTAACACGTGGTTGGTCAATCAACCCATCAATGCCACCCACTTAAATTTCCCTCTCAATGTCTTCAAATCAACCCCATCATTAAGAGCAATACCTGCGCATTAACAACTGACGCATGCGCAAATGGATGATGTAAAGGTCAATCATCTTTCAATTAATGCTAAAAAAAACCCTGCATTTTAGTGCAATAATAGTTGTTTTAATAACAAATTTACTTCTAATTAACAAAAATTCTAAATTTAAAAGTCCACAATTTTGCATTGACAATTAATTTAGTCATTTTTCTCAGCAAATAAAGCCTTCATCACTTTCTTACATCACCTTAACTGTTACAACCCATTCAAGCTAATACTGTATAACAATTACAAAATTAAATATAAAAATTATTTTTTTATTTATCTCTTTTCATTTGTTAAGTTTGCGTGCTTTATCACTTTACAAGTCCAAACACTATGATATTTCTTTCCGAGTCATTTTTTTTCTTCTATAAATAAATAGAAAAATTGGGAGTAAATAGCACATAACATGGCAAATACAATGTAATTTAACACAGTGTTGTCAAGGCTTCTAATTATGATAATTACAACGGTGGCGACATCTGGCGGGAATTTTAACTAAAAACTTGAAAATTGTTGGAGGTCACGAACACAAACATTTCATTATAATTATATTTTAATATTATAACATTCAATATTTTTTATTTAACGTTTGGTGTGAATGACACTATGTAGACCACCTACTTTCCCTTCCTCCTCTTCATCCCCCCTCTTCCTCCACCCCCCCTCAACTCACAGCCACAAAAATTTACATATTATTATACAGTATACAACACAATAATCAACGTCAAAGCTGCATATTTACTACATTCTTGCCATTTAATCATAGCCAAAATAAATTTTCATTGGCACGTCACTTAATCCCTTTACAATTTCAACTCAATGCATTTCAAATGCGTCTGACTTCAAAAAAGAAATAAGTACCACACACTTTTCCATGCTAAAACTTTACATGTCATTTAATACCTTATTGATTTCAATGCAACGCAATTCTAATGTGACTGACTTTAGAAATAGAGTAACTCCAGCTAAATCGGCACTGAATTTTCTATTCAATGTTGACGTTTTATTAAAAATACGGTTGATGACGTAACATGGTGACGTGTAGATAAATGATCGGTGTTAGTGTCGTTTTGTATACGAAATGTCCCCGCCCAATCAATTATGTATGAAACACAAATAAATTGCTTTTTGAGTGTACTACTACAAAAATCGATTTTTTTTTGTTGAATTTCTGGACTTGTCTGTTAGGGTGTCCATATTGAATAAACTCAGAAGGTTTGTGTGGGTGGTGACAGGACGTTAGACGGGAGGGGGGGGGGGAGAGAGAGAGAGAGGGTGGACCGTAAAGGTATTGACTAAAATCACTCTCGTTCGTTTACCTTTTAGACTAGCAAATTATCTCCAAATAATCAATAAACAGCACAACGATGACTTGTGCCTAATAATTTTCCATATAAACAGTAAAAAAAATATCCTTTTTGAAATTGGACAAATTAACGTTACTGTTACATAAATAGTTAAATACACATTACAATCGACTGCAAATAATTAGCCTTATAAATTTTAATTTTATTGCTATCAATAAATAACTACAGTATGTACAAATTGTTGACCTGTTTTTTTTTTTAAATAAAACTTAAAAAAAAAAAATACTGATATGCATCTGTTAATGCTAAAAGTTAAATTGGCTGTTACTAGCAAAATTTGTAGTACATAATTATAATTGCACTGTGAAAGCATCAGATATGCACAAACTTAACAGTTGAAAGATAAAGAAAAAATTTCATAATCTTGCCTATAAAATAAATTTAAAAAGAAAAACCACAAAACAGCTTGATTTCACCATCTTAAATTTGAAAACATTATTAAGAATTTCTTGTATAAAACATTAATTTTTGTTGCACATTCAGAATGAGGGTCTGTTCAATTTACCTCTACGAAAGAATAACATGGAGCGTCCCTTACTCAAGTACAGGTATTCCAATATTTAAAATGTTAAACTTTTATCAACAAATTGAACTTATTGAATGCCATTAAATTACAATGTAATTAGTTTCTGTCTAGATAATTGCTATATAAAGAGCTGAGAAAAACATACGGTATTTAATTCTGTACAAAATACATACGGTAAGTAGCTATTGTTTAGCTAATTTACACCCATTATCACTAATTACTTTTACAAGAAAAAAGCTCGACCACTTATACAGTACTGTATTGGTAATGTACAAGTAAGTGTATGTAACGAGAAAACAATTTTAATTTTCCATTTTAAAAAAATATACAATGAAAAATGCAAGTGATCATTAACCACAATTAGCTTTTCTCACCTACTTTACACTTCAATTAACTTTCCAAATAAACTTAATTTAAAAAAAATTAACAAATACTGTAATAATAAACTATTATGATAAAAACACCCTCGAAATTGCTACAAATTTAAAACTGATTTAACACCCACTTACAACAATGATTTTACCAAGCCAATTACTATAAATAATCAAAAATATAATTATTAAGTTTAACTTTAAACTAAATAAAACTTAAGAAATTTCACAATTGGTTCACTTGTTAGTTACTTACTGGCAATAAATAAACGATAACACTATCGATAGTAAGCCATGTTTTTTATTATTAGCATTAAAGTCATACTGTGAGTGAAATCATACCTTTTGATCACCCTGTATTTCCCCAAGTCCATGTCTTTACTATTTCTATTATTTCAAACTTTAAGCCACTTTTGTTCATAAATAGTGTTTTGCTGTTGCTGCTTGTGTTTGGGTGCACTGTGACGTCATTTGTTATGACGTTTTCAAGTTGTTATGAATGGTGGGTTGAATTGTGTGAGTGAAACACAGAAGCCATTGATATATAACGCCATATTATAACATGTGTGCACCGGAAATGAATATATTTAATTTCTTTTAATTTTTGTCAATGATTCACATTAAGCGTATAAATATAATTACAGAGCTTTTTATACCACAATTAAAGATGGCAACCGAGTCCATTGAATGACAAAAAAAGAGAGGAAATCACGTGATAATATTAATTAATTAATTAATTAAAATATGTGTCTTGACAAGGCGCCACATTAAGTATAATTTTAATTAAATTATTAATTACAATTTTTTTTCTTTTAAGTCAGAATTTTTTTTTTTTTTTTTGCTTCATAAAGAATAAATGAAATAAAAGCATTTTGTTAATTAGCCTAAATAAATTTTTCCTTAGAAAAAACTAACAGGGCCGGAAATCCAGGGTCATATTAATTAAGTTATTTATTTATTCCTTTATCACATTAATTCCCACCCCCTCAATACACACAAACATTTACCACCCCCTCATCTCAAAATATATTACAATTAAAACTCCATACAAGTCTCAAACTGCTTTTGATGTTGCTAAAATGGCAAGTTTAGCATCCAAAAACACAAACTCAGCATCTAAAATAGCGAATTAAGATTTCACAATAATCAAACTAAATTTAGATTAACTAATTTAGACCTTCAAATTACTATAACACCCAGGGCCTGCGCGACTTTTTGCGGGGCCGGGTTCAAAAATTGAAAAAAAAAACATTTTTTTCTAAAACTTTCCTAAAAAAAATTTTTTTGTTCCTGAAATTCTTTTAAAAAAAAATTTTCTTTAAAAAAAAAAAAAAAAACGTCATTTCGTAGACCGCGGGGCCTCTCCAAGCGCGGGGCCGGGTTCAGGGGAACCCTTGGAACCCGCGTTGCGCCGGCCCTGATAACACCCACAATTTAGTAACTGGAAAGCCAAAGTTAAAATTTTGCTAAATTATGACGCTCCAGACAAATTAGTCATTCAAGATTTCTAAATGGCCTAAACATAATGAAACAATTAACAAAGCTGTAACAATACCAAAATAGCAAACCAAAGAAGAAAGCTATTTTTAAGCTTCCGAAAAAGTCTACGTGACGTCATTGCTGTGACTGTGTATTGAGAGTTAAATCGTCACTAATGGAGTGTTAGTGCAAGCTACTTTTTTATTGTGGCTTTTTTAGTCTGCTCTTATTGCAACAAATGTGCAGTGTCATTAGTCAAAGACTTTAATTGTTATTTATATGTGTAGGGAGAAAGTGAAGATGCTGAAAAGATGAAAGTAAAGGGAGATGCTGTAGGGGGGGGGGGGGAGAGAGAGAGAGAGAGAGAGAGAGAGAGGGAGTTAGTGATGCTCTGATAAGTAAAAGTGACCATAAAAGCGGTCGTCAAAGCTAATTCCATTGGTCGAAACATGTCCAAAGCTATTATCAAACGATGAATCGTCATTAATGAAATTGACACATGCGCACTCAGTCGGATTAATCAAATATTCCATTAAATTATGAAAAAAAATCAAACGACACACAAGGATTCACAATAAATGTAGAAAGTAACTCAAAAATCAACTAAAATTGAATTAAAAAGTAAAACTCACATTTAAAAAAAAAAAACCAAGACGCGTTTTAGGTTTAAAAAATTAAATTCAAGGAAAATAAAATTAAATCTCATGCTGTATCAATGTTAACAAAAAAATACTTTAGCAAAATTTCAGACATAAAAATGAGACAATTTTTTATAATATTTTAATAACATAAGCCTAATTTTAATAATAAAGTGAGAAAACAACAAAAATTTTAACTTTAATTTTTTTTCTTTTTTTAAAAAACTACAAAACTAATTTTCATTTTCACTACAAAAATCCACTTTTTTGTTCTTATTAAAAAATAATAAAAAGAAAATATAGACATGTTCAAATTGTGTGACTACATTTTTTTTACTTAAAAAAAGTTTTGTCTTTAACATAAAAAAATTAAAGTTGCAACGATGTCTTTGGCCATGAAAAAGAGGGTGTTGGGTTGCAACAAGTTGACAAAAGGTTTTTATAATTATAACCAAACTCTAATTACTAAATGACACGCATAATTTTCATTTTTTTTCTTAACTTTAGATATAAAAATAATAATAAAAAAAATACATAACGATATCGCAAAATGACAATTACAATGCAGAGAGAGGAAGTTTTTACATTAAAAAGTCCTCAATGGCTCCGCCTATTTTCGGCTATCATGTCACTACACGGTTCATTTTCATGGCCATCGCATTCAAAAAACAAAACAAAAAAAAAACTTATCTAAATGACACTCTGTATTGCGTGTATTATCAATTTCACTTCTACAGGGTGTCAATTTGTCACCAAGATTTTTATTCCCCTTAAATAAATATTTCTTATTCAATGATATGAAATAATATAATCTCATTTAATCGAGATTTGTTTATGACCTAAAATTCTAAATTGCCATTTCAATGATTAAAATTACCCATTTTAACGCATTAATTCAATTGTTGCTAAAATCTAATCAGCTAATTGTTATAAACAATGACTAACTAGCATGTACTGTACCTGGCACTAAATTGTAAACAATAACACAAAATTAAAACGTTCAAACCATATAATTACAACTTAACAATTGCTAATCAAAACATTATTAAAAAAAAAGTAGTACAGTACATCGATTAATAAGCTTGACTTAACTAGTAACTTTCAAAACTATAACCAAACACCTAAATCAAGTCAATACTTAATCCAATGTCCTTTTACCGAATATGAAACCAATTTCAATTGTAGTCAAATTAAAAAAGGCAACATTAATTGTGCAATTTGATATGTGGATATGCAATTTTTTAATTGCAATCTCGTTTGTTTGTTATTTTTGTTTGGTAAAAATTGGTGAAGCGTAACTTTGAAACATGTTAAAAGGGGAAGTTTACAAATTAGGCTATTGATAACAGCCTATATTGTGTCTAATGTTGTTATACATTGTTTTTCTATTTTTTCTAAACATAAAAATATAAATAATTGTGTATATTTATCTGTTGAGATAAGCGGATGACCAACCAGCCAGCCAGCCATCCAAAAAGCTCCTTCTCACCCCACCCAATGTAAAACAACAGAAGCAGACGATAATTGAACTTTAATGGAAACCGCAATTTGTTTTTACACGAAAGGGAAAAAAAAAACACAAAACAAAAAACAAAAAGATACATATAAACTCTAACGGAAATGTCAGAAAAAAAGTTTTTTTTATTTTATAAATGTAATATCCCTTTCTTTCTTTATTAAACAAATGGGAAAAGATAGAGTTGAGGTTGTTCACGCATGCGTAAATTGAATGTTATTACACACGTTATACTACGTTGTAATCAGAGCTTTTAACAACCATTGATAACAAATTACTCAAAATATCAGATCAAAATTAACGCTTAACGCTAACTACTGTTCAGTACAACGCTTTGATTAACATAAATGATTTTTATCGAAAGGAAATGGACAATTAAGCTTACAAAAAAAAAAAAAACTAGTAAAAAAAAGTTATCCAATAGTAAGAATGATAAATCTCTAAATAATGTTTTTAAAAAAACATTTTAACCTAAAAAAAATTCAATTAAATTTCTAACATTTTCAATAATATCAATCAACTTCACAAAAACCGTTTTTAAAAGCATAATAAGGCAAATATACTGTTAAGTCCAATAAAAAAACCTAATAAACAAAATTAAAAAAAAATGCAAAGCAAACTTTTAAAAAAAAAATCAAATTGCATTTATAAAGTTTGCAAATGATTAGTTAGCGTTAATAATGATGATTATGATAGAATGGGGAGAGTAAAGAAAGGGGGAGTTGGGGAAGTAATTATGACGTCACAATTAGAGAGCAGCAGCAGATGGTCAATGGCGATTGATTAAAAGCGAATTGCGTGAGTTTAATTGGCTGTGGAAATTGAGAGCTGCTTTTTCAGATGTATCGACAGCAGCCTACCTTGGCCCCCCCACCCCTTACCTCATCTCACCACCACAACACACCCCCACCCACACATAAAACCACATTATTTTTGTATAATACTTTATCTGGCAGGTGTTTACAATTACCTTTCTTAATCAGCCCCATATACTCTCCTCCCCCACCTCATTCCACCCTTCTTTTGTATAGTCAATGACATCCAATTATTTATGTCATGTGACTTTTCATTTGAATTCAAAAACTGCCAAACACAAAATATTATCTGTTATTAAATAAAGATCATAAAATATCAAAATTTTCATCGATTTTTTTATAACATAAGAATATAGTTTTGTAATTTAAAAACTTTTTCTTAACGTCGTAGCGCTAAAAAAATAATTCTGTGACGTAATGGGTTTTAACTTTTCGCAATTATAAGTTTGGGTGGTTTAATTATTGTAGGCTGAGAATTAATTACATTTATTAAGTATTTAATTTCGAGTTTTTTTTGGTTCAAGGTTAAACTTTAGCTCAATTAAATATAATTACAAAGTAAGTTTAAAAAAGAAAGCAAGAGGCTCCCATTGGGTCTAAAATTTCAAGTCAAATTTAGGCAACTTTGCCAACCATAATAATCTACATTTGAAATTATGCTCAGACTGATCTGTTTCTCATACAACATTGAAAAACTTTTCATTCATCCTGTAGAAAATTGCAGCAGACGACTATGACTACGACTACGCTATAATAAACATAAACAATGTTGATGATCATCACGAGTTATTATCAGAGAGTAATTAGCCGGATGTGGGTCATGTAAGGCGGAAGTTGAGACACGGTGAGAGCAATTAAAAGTAAAGTAGAAAAAAATTGCAGGGTATAAAGTTACTCTATGATATTTAAGCTTATAATAATAATTACATCTCTCTATGACAATCTGTCACACATGTGACATGACCTCCTATATATGTAATTATTAAAAGATTAGTCTACCTTTTGCACATGCGCATTTAACAGCTCAAATTAGGATAAACTTGGATATTCAAACAAAAAAAAATATTTGTACCAATGTGACTTTTTTTTCAAATTTTATTAAAATATTAAAATCGTTTGCCTATTATAAGGGACTACACATGCTACCTACTACATTGAGTTCTATACAGCTGCCCCTTGTTCTAGTCTGCAAAATAGAAAATTTCTAAAAAACAGTAAATCCAATGATTTGCACTTCCGTTTCTAACTAAACCGAAGCTAAGACGTAAAAACCAGCGCTAACTTATTATCGACCATTTAGTCTGGCAACTTGATGCATCTTTATTTTATTAAAATTAAATAAAAAAATCTATGAAGAAAATGAAGGATAAAGAAAAGCCCTATATATTGACAAGAACCAAACTTTGTGCCAAAAGATACAGTAAACAAAAGACAAAACAGAGCAACAGGAAGTCTGGGTGTGTGTGAGGGGGGGAGGGAGGGGGGAATGTGTGTGTGCAAAAAGAAAGAAATGAGTGGGCGGAGTTTATGTATGGATGCGCCATTGAACAAATATTAGCACCTAAAAGCCCAGTGTTTTGTTTACTTAAGAAATTATTTATTCACAATGGACACACACAAAGCTCCTTCTATAACACATATTATATTTACATTGCGCACATACACAACAACACATACACGTACAGAGCAGAAAATAAACAATGAAAAGTCGAAACAAAAGCAACTCAAATCAATCAATCAATTAATCAATACAACAACGAGGGTGACAAAAAAAATTAGTAAATGAACCCACTTGTGTGAAAGTGTCAAACTTATCACTTAAGCCAAAAGAGATAAAATAAAAAAAAAAACAGCTAATTGCCTTATTTTTATTGATTTTATCTTATTATTTTATTTTAAAAAAAAAATATTTTTTTTATTATCCAGGTAAACATAACAGTGGATAAGAACCAACCTCAAAAATATACAACAAATACTTCAATCAATAATAAATTACAATTTATTAATTTTTCTTTTTAAATTTAAAAAAAAAAACTAATATAAGGAAATAAGAAAAGGAGTTTGTGGGTGATAAAGATTATATTTTTATAATGTTGCTATAAAGCGTTTTTAGTCTGTTTCACATCACTATCCCCAATTTTTTATAGCCCTCTTTTTATATTAAAGAAGAACTTCCGTTTTATGTCTATTTATAATGTTTAATGTGTACAGGGTGGCCCAATTTCCAATCAATTTTTTCGTCATACAATCAATAACTTGCAAAGCAAATGCTGCACCGTTTAAAACCAGTAAAATATAGACAAAATTAACAACTCTTCATCACAAAACTAAAAACGATTTTACTAAAATGACAAATTTGTTTGGACAATTCAAAATTTCAGTACTAAAAAGCAACTGTTTTGTGTCCCACATTGAAAGGGTCAATGTCGTTAATTAGCCCATCATTTCCATTCATTTTTCACCCTGTACATAATATTTACAAGTGAGAGTTTAGTGTATGGTGAAGTTGGAATGGGTGAGAGATAGAGTGTGTGTGGGGGGAAAGGGGGGGGTTATTTTTAATATCCATGATGGAATTGGAAATAGCATTTTCGCTTTTTCTCTATAATAGTACACATAGTCTAAATAACATTGTAGAAGAAACTAATTACGTGATAGGAGTTTTTACCAGGAAAAAGTGCGGTACATATACATAAAGCATATAGCTAGAGAGAAAAAAAAGAAAAAAAAATTAAGGGATGAGGAGACATATAGAGAGGGAGTGGGGTGCGTGGGGAAGAGGGAGATGAAAAAAATGAAGAAGAAGAAGAGAGAAAAGCATAAAAATCGCTGAAACACTTTTTCCTAATCGATAATCACCATAAAACCATGGTAACGAACTGAACTAGGAAAAAAAAAAATTCACAGCAGCCAAAATAGGCATTCAAAGTCTGAGTAGGCGTTGAATGAGTTCATATGAGGATGCACAGTGTAAATGTGAGGGGTGAGCCAACAATAATTACACAACACAATATACATACACTCTACCACCCCTTCCTTTAACACAGACGAACATTTACAGGGTGTCCTTTACCCTAAACAAAAACTTTGCTCTAGTTGAAAATCTATTTGATACACAAATACACTCTGTTCTCTAAGAATTAGACAACAGATATTTAAGAGAGGATGGATAAGACTAGACACATCCCAACATCCCTTTGCTTCCCCCACCCCCACCCCCTCCCTCCCTCACAACCTTAACTCGCGTCCCCCATAATTTTTTCTCGATTTTATACCAACTAACATCAAAATTAATGCGCACACGCAATGCAATGCGCCAACAGATTGCGCATCAACTCTCAATTATGACGTCACGCTAAACCATTTTTAGATTTTGAAAAAAAAAAAATTCCACTTTGATTTTACAATGGACACAATGCAAAAAAATACACTAAAAAATAAATTTCTAAGTTTTATAAAATAAATCACAACTTTTTAGCTACCGATCTCAAGTTAGCTTACTAAAAACTATAATTGTACTAAATTTTACTTTAAGTAACTAGCTTTTTTTTTTTAAGAAAAAAAATTGTAAATAGGACGTCTATGCAGTGTG
Organism: Helicorthomorpha holstii; assembly: GCA_013389785.1. NCBI lineage: Eukaryota > Metazoa > Arthropoda > Diplopoda > Polydesmida > Paradoxosomatidae > Helicorthomorpha > Helicorthomorpha holstii. The sequence continues at coordinate 36,459,459 of JAAFCF010006596.1, read as the reverse complement.
TGTGTATATTTTGTTTCTTAAAAGATAAAAAGTGTTTTGCTGTAATGCAATGTAATGCTGTGAAAAGTAGTTAATGAAGAGCAATGGAGAGTGGCCATGCATGCCAAATGACCCATTTGAGCAAATGGACATCAGTGGGTCATTTGCTTTATTTTTTTTCTAACATTTGCTTCCTTTTTTCTCCTTTTAGCTATTTCTCTCCTGGGTCTGATTCATCTAAATTTACGCCCTTACACACTATAGTGTTGAAATCTCAAGGGATCTAATTATCCTTTACTTGGGTGATTAGTGATACCTTTATTCTTAGCAATGACCATGTAACTGAAACCAACCCAAACCCCCTCCCCCACCCCTACCCCACACACATTCTTCTCCCCACTCTTTTTTCTTCATTTTTTTTCTTTTTGCTTTTACTTTCAATGCTTTAGCCACATTATTTGCCATTTTCTTCAATGTTAAAATACAAATATGGGTGTCTAGATTAAATGTAGCAGCAACAGTTACCAAATCCCTTATAATCAGTGTCCACTTTGACCTCTAGAGAATTACACAACGCGAAAAAAATGTCAACTAAAATGTGATATCGACATGCCTATTAGCAAATATAGTAAATCACTCACGCCAAAAGTCAATTTAGTCTGTTTTCTACTTAATTTTAATTAGCTGTGCAGTTATATTCCCATATTACAATTAAGACAACCACTTTCATATCTAGTTATTTAATTTAAGTATTTTAACATAAAATTTATATGCAAAATTTGCTCACTATAAAATACCAGGAATAAAATGCATTGACTTCAATAGTAATTAGTCTCGTTAATTTATGATTAACACAAGAAATTCACAGCTTAATTAGTAACAGTTAAAAGTAAATCTCAATTTTTTATCTGTAAACTGGCCACCAACTCCCAGGGCTTCAACGTCATCAAATAACGTCACTTTATAGTCACATTAAAAAGTACTAAATTTTTTTTAGCTTTATGCAGGTGAATGAACGCACAATTGGTTACGGTGAATTTTAGATTAAGATTATAAAGGATTAAACTATATATATATTTTTTAAATCTGATTGACCGTTGTTATCAGGAATGGTCATCAATTGTCATGTGATTAATGGATGTCAAATTATACAAAACAATACAATAAACACGGTAACACCCAATTTCACTTCTAATACACCCTCTATTTCCCCCTCTACACCCCCCCTAATAACAACCCAACTAAATTGTCGACTATTATTAATAAATAAAACTTTTTTATTTATCTTACCTTTCAACTGAACAAATTTTTCATGATCCAAATATTTAGATGCCCAATTCTCGCTCAGTTGATGCCATTTCGAGCTCCCATACCTGAAAATACATTAAAAAAAGTATTAATTGAAAGTCAAAATTTTATGACAACTAAAAATCAGTACAAAATTAAACACTGACATCTCAGAGCTTTCGTATCATGAGAAAAACTACAAATTGCATAAAGACAATATACCACTACGTGTCTAAAATTTGCATATTGCACAAACGACTATTTAGTTTGCATTAAAAATCAAATAATTTAAGTAAATAAAAATTATCTTAATTATAATTTAATTCATTCATTCATTAATACTAATTGATCATCAATTATAAAGAAAATTCCATATGAGCAACTCTAATGAAAATTTGGATAAAAGCACATGATGTGACCAGATTGATAGAGACAGAAAAAAAAACCGACGAAATTCCATCATAATTAATTATAATAATCATGTGTGTACAGAAATAATAATAATAATAATAATGTTATTGTGGGTGGTAAAACGAGTTTCAAGCAACACATCACCAACCTACATCTTATTACGTCCCAATTAAGTCACAAACTAAGACATTTTCATTGCTCTTCATTTAACAACTACGTCATTAACATCCATAAACACAGTAACAAGTGCCTCTTAACTACAAAATGTTGTTCATTATAAACTTTTAATCAAAATTCATTAAAAGTTACAATTATAATCAACCAAAAGCAACTTTTAAACTATGGTACGTCGTGAAGATCCATCATAATTGATTGATTCTTGTAATGTAATGTGTTGTTAGCCTTATTTGCTTGTGGTACGTGTGTCGTCAGTCGTTGAACACTCTCATTATAGTTGGGTTTTTAATAAAGCAATGATTAAAAAGTTTTTGTATAAGAAAACGTTAGTGGGGGGTGTCAACGTGTATAGAGAAGGACGGAGGGGGGAGGGGGGATAGAGTAGATGGGTGGGCTAAATTGATAATAATAAAATGTCTGTTGCTCATCAAGGAATCTAATAATATGAAAGCGTCTCTGATTTTATTAGCTCTCTCTCTCTCTCTATCTATCTTCTCCTTTTAATATCTATCAATCTAACTACATTATCAGCTTCATATTACTTGATCATACACACAGCAAAAGAAAAAAAAAATTACATAGAAAAATTATATATAGCCCACATTTTGATATAAATACACGTCAATGACAAAATTATGTGCACACATAACAACTAACACAACAACCATTACGTCAGCAATTAATGCCTGAAAACGCATATGGACAATGGACAATGAACGAGGATAGGATGTGGGAGATGAGGAGGAAGAATTGTCACCAATTTCTTTGGGTATCAAAAAAGTGTCCTAATTGACCTAAATTGTTTGACTTGTGAAGCTTAGATCGGCTACAGAGCGGATAGAAATTAATTTCTTTATTGCTTTTAGTTAAGTTTCATTAACGATTGATTCTTAAAGTTAACGATAAACATGTGGTAAATGAGCTCTAAAACCTTGAGAAACAGAATTGAGAAGTTATTGGATATAATTTATTTTTGCTATTTTTTAAAAAAAAAAAAAAAAAATCCGGAAGTTTAGATTTTCTTATGAGGGACATTTGGTCATTGGGTACAAAAGTCCAATTGCACTTAATGATTTAAACAATTTCTGGTTTTGAAAGCAAACAAGTACATGTTTGGGCGTATGAATTATTTAAACTGATAAAAACTTCAACAAAATAAAAATTTAGAAATTGTTGTCAAACTTTGCTTTTTTTTATTATTTTTTAATTTTTTTCCCACAAAAACCAGCAAAATTTCATTTTAAAGAAAAGGTGGGGTTGAAATTTTAATGTTTTTTTGTTTTTGTTTGTTTAAAAAATAAATAAATAAAAAGGGGTAAAACTAGTAAAGTTTTCATTTACACAAATACGAGTAAATGTCAGGCGGCAAAACGACAAAAAAAAAACTTTTAAGGAGACAGAAAAATATTTTTAACTAAAAAAACCTTTATTTTTATTTCTGTCACAAAATGTAAATGTCTCATTATTGTTACTACTGCTTTTCACCTTTGACATTTTCCCAGGTGGTCGCTAAACATTACCAAAAATTAAAAACCGGATTTAAAAAACATTTATATACAAAAAAAAAAATAAACTTTTTAATCAATTTTTTTTAAAAAAACATTTACTTGATTTTTAAATGCGGACATTTCACACACAAAAACGACTTTTATTTTACATTAATTTTTTTAGTCTCGTTTGCTTTTTCTCTTCCTACACCAAATATTTTTATGTTTTTAATAATAAAAAAAATTTCTTCTTATATAAAAAAAAACTAAAAAGATTTATGTATATTTAACGATTTAAAAGTAACCGACAACTTTTAAGAAGAAAAATGTCCTTCCAACATTAAACTAAAAAAAATTAATGTCTAATTTACAGGGTGTATTTACTTGCCATATTTGAGATCTTTAATACTAGCAAACGATTAAGCTAAGATTAATATCTAAATGACGTCTTGCTCTAACTCTATACAGAATTAAGTAAACTAAAAGATAAATGTTGCATAAAATAAGAGACTAAATTGCTAATAGTCCATTTATGCTAAAAGTAGCCATTTTAAGCTTTGGTACATTCAGTACGAGATGCACCCTGTACATTTAATAGTTGTCCATCTTTTAAGATACATTTTGGTCAAATCAAAAAGTTGCAGTTGCCTGGTTCAAAGTTCTCATTGGAGTTTCAAATATTTTTATTTCTTTTTAAAACAAATAAATGAAATCCTTTATTTATTATAATTTTTTCCATTATAAAAATACTTTGTTTACATCTAAAAACCAAAACATTAAAAAGTCAAGTTTTATAGATGAATATGAAAAAGAAATCTGTGTAGAAATTATCAATAAATTTAAACCAAAAATATTTCAAGACTCGTAAGCTCAATAAACCATTAAAAAAAAAAATAAAAAATTGAGAATTTCAATCAAAAACAATAAATAAAATAAAAATATCTAAGCTTGTCGAGCTAAAATATCAAAGTGCTTATTAAATAACTTCATTTTTGCTTTTAATTACTCATCTATATTAAAAACAAAAAAATACCATTAATTATATTGCAATTTAAATATACAGAGTGTGTTCACTAAATTTACATTTGAAAAAGCAAACAAAATCCTTAAAAAATAACAAAATTAAAATCAGTTAACTAATTGAATAACCAAAAACCATTTGCTAAATAAAATTAACTCAGACTCAGAAACTTTTAAATTGCAACTGATAATCTAAACTGGAACTATGAAGAAACATTGAATCTTATCACCCTGTACAAAATATGAGCCTGTGACTAATCAACTATGACTTTTTCTCTTTTTTATATTTAATATAAAATCTTTCCCCACTTTAATATTAATCACCCAGCCCTCACTCCACCCTCCCACCCACCAATCTATCCCAAAACCCCCAACCTCGAAGAAAACAGTCAAAACGTTGACTGTGCATTTGTAATTAGTGTTTTGTAATAATAAAGCTTTAGGGCTGTTTAATTGAATTTTTACGTAATATATTAAAAAAAAAGCAGCCTTTACAAAACAGCGCCACCTATACATCAATTATTCATATACCACCTCGATTTTTTATTTTATAAAGAAAATACAAACTTTTTCTATACATTAAACAGCACTGGTATGCTTTTTACAAAAAATCAATAAATCAAAAAAAAACAAAAAACATAAAAAAAACCAACCGGAAGTAGTTAAGAGGTACTAAACTAGTCTCTTTGTAAGTGAACCTAATGCGCTAACCAGCGTAAAATAGACATAAAACGTTGATAATGGGTTTAGTGACGTCATGATATTGGTTGGACGTTAATTGAGTTGATTCCTCTTTATTTATTTATTATTTATATTAATAAAAACGAGAGAAAAAAGTAATAATGGAGATCAAACACAGACACATACAGTACAGGTCGTGATTAAAATGGCGAATCACATCTGCTTTGTCGTCTTACGTCTATTTTACGTCGTTTGACGTTGCCGTTTCCATTTGTTGTTGTGATATTTAATGTTTGTGGCGAGGGAAAATGGAAGGGGTGAGAGAGTGAAGGGGTGAAAGGGAAGAGGTAAACGAAGAAGAAATGCAATCTTAGCCACCCACAATCTAATTTTTTTCTCCATCAACAAGTAATAATCAGTTTTCATTATCATCAAATGCAGCGCGAGTACACACATCTCTCTCTCTCTCTCCTCCATCACTCTGCCTATCTCATCTCTCCATTATTATTATTGACAAACAAACAGATCACGTGGCCTGATACCTAAATCAACTTTTTTTTAACAGTGTTTAATAAAAGTGACAGGAATCACTAAAACATTGGTCCTCGCACAAAAAATATGCTAAATTAAACGACATAACTAAAAAATAGCTCAACTAACAACTACTTTTTTTACTAAGTTAAAATCAAAATAATTCTGTATGTATTTTTTCCATAAGAAAAAAATATTTTGTTAAAAGTTAATCGTGTATTGTGTTTTCGAGTGAAGACTTGAACAAGGTTTACATAATATAAAATATCTTTTATCTCTCATTGCTTAATTGTATTAGAAGAGAAAATATAGCAGACGAAGCTCATGATTAAGAAAGAAGCAAAACATAACATCAGAAAAAAAAAGAAAAAAAAATCAAAGAAATAAAAATCAAAAGAAAAAAGATGGTACGTGTCGATAAGATAACACACACACACAAAAAAAAAAAAGAAAAAAAAATCTTTTTTATTATTATTATTTTATACATCGCAATAAATAAAAAAAAATGATGATAAAAAAGTCAAGAGATGAAATCTTAATTTAACGAGTTTAATTGTTTTGTTGATCAATGCAATCAAATTGTTGTGATCAAAGCACACGATTTCACTTTTTAGCAGACGAAATTTTATTGTGTTCAATCACGACATCCAACCTTTTAACCCCAACCAATCAATTTCTAATTCACTGCAAAATTACAGGGTGAAAACAAATAACAAAACAAAGTCTTTTTTTAGACTTTCATAATAATTAATATCAGATGATATTAAAAACACTAAAAATTTCCACAAGCAAAATACTATAAAAAAACCTAAAATTTCAGACTTAGTTATGCTTATATTAACACGATTAAAAAATAAAATAATAAACTACGGAAGCTCTCGTCTGCTTCCTGTAACATAAAGCCCAAATTTCATTTCAGCATAATTACTTAACAACAGAAAAATTACCTTCATATTTAGCTATCATTTTTAAAACATTTTGGTGATTTTTAAACGAGAGAAAGTCAATAATTATCCGCTACTAACTTTCCACAACTTATTATCAAGTTTTAATAAAAGCAAGAAACTAAAAAATTAGCAAAACACTAAAAAAGCAGCACATACTAACACCCTGTAGAATTACCATTGCAAAAACACGGAATACAGGGTGTCACTTAGACAGAATTTAATAATACTCAATTGCAGCTGTAGAAATAACCTTAACTAACTTTAACCAATTTCATCATACAATAGCGTTGAATGTTGATTATTTTCTTAATACATCAAATGCAAAATATGAGCTCATTATAATTGCTAGTTTTGATGTTGCCTTTGCTGCATGTTGAATAGAAAGTGATAATTTTTGAGTCACGTAAGATGGCGTTTCTGCTAATCAACGCACGTACAGTTGTGTTTATGAAAGATTTGACGTTTAGTGGGAGTGATGGGTAGGTTGATTTGCGTGCATATAAAGGTGTGACGCTGGCATTTAAGGTGTAACGTTGTATTTAGAGACGCAAAACAGCGCCTTCTGCAACAAAATGCGCAAAAACGACTTTTTTTTCTCTCTCTCTCACCCATTTTAGTGTTTGGGCAAATTAATTATTAATAATAAAAGTCTATATATGTATATAGAAATGATAGAAGAGAGAGATGGGAGGGGAGGAAGTGGAATGGATGGATGGATGGGGGGTGTGAAGTGGGGGAGGAAGAAGAAATTAGTAATTCACAACTTCCTTGTCACGCTCATTTCTTAAGGCGTCGTAAAAAAGTAACATTGATAATATACACGGTGACTCAATATTAGTAGAAACACGTCGAAACTCCATTAAGTATTATATTAGACCGTTTAAATGTCAATTTTCAGGATATTTAACAAAAAAAAATATGCAAATCAAAAACTAACCGCACGTTTTACGGTAGAAAATGCATTGAGAAATTGCCTTTAATTATTGATCGTCATTTTGTCTATCAAATCCTTAAAATTAACACTTTAAATCGTTAAATTTCATATTTAACATAAAAAATTAAATAATTTAATTTAAAAATGTCAATTGGATAAAATATAAAAGTTCATATCATAGCTTTTTCACTGAAATAACTGTTTTGAACATAAAAAAGTACCCAAAAAAAATGTTGCTAAAACTAGTACCTAAAAAAGTGCTATGATTACTAATAAAAGTAACATTGTGGTGGTAGTAGTGTCACCCTGTACATCAATTATGTGTTGCTAATTGAAGGACGTGTAACGGTCGTAAAAGCATTCCCCCAAAGTGAGAGAATCGATTAATGAGATTAAAGAGAGTTGATTACGCATAGGACATTAATTATCAATCAGTTTGATGGATAATCTTCTCCGTTAAACAAAGGGATTGTCAATTGGTCTCTCACGACAACGTTTGTTTGCATTAACAACAAAAAAAAACAACAGCATAAAAAAAAACATAAAAAAAGCGCCACTCAATGTGTATACATGCACAAACCATGTGTAAACATTAACAGCATTTAATGTCTGTCAAATTAGTACATAAACATTGACAGCATAGCTATTTAATTGTCAACAATTTCTCTGTGACACACTAAATTGGTACAAATTGAAATAGCTGCAATTAAGACGTTTCAGCTGGATACAAGTTAGGCACATAAATTGAACTAATTTAGTAAGAAATTATGCAAAAATGTCACCATTGAAATTCGCCATAAATTATCTAAATTCGTTCACACTGACACCCTGTAACGTTAGCATTTTAAACCGAAAAAATACAGGGTGTCAGTATGTGAATATATTTTAAAATTCACGTCATAAAAAATGACTAATAAAGTCAAAGATAGAAACATACAAGTGCTAATTTTAAATAGTCACATACAGTATATCTAAGCATCTAATAAATTGACTGAGATTTTCATCTCAAATAAAAATGTTAAAAAAGTTCATTTTTCTTCTGCAATTTTTAAAGAAATTGAATTTGTTTAATTTGGCTCCCACGATTAAAGAGACAAACCTTTAAAACCACACAATTTTATTTTTTACATCAAACTCCACCGACCATAACAAAAAACATTAAAATTTTCCCTTTTTAAGTAAAAATACTTCTTTTAAAAGTCACAAACGACGACAAAGATCATCTTCCGACCAAAATTATTTTAATCCCTTTAAACTTTTTATTATAATAGAAAACTTTTTGATGTTTATGTTTTGTTGTTTGAGCAGACACACCAATTAATAACAAAACAACTTAAAAAAATAAATCATTAAAAAATCATAGAAAAACATTTAAACTTTATCGTCTTAACATTATCTTTACCACAAAAACTTCAACAAAAAAAATGCATTTTATAAGAAAATCTCCATAAAATATTTTGAAAAAGTTGAAAACATAAAAAAGAGAAGACATTTTTGTGGTTTACTTAAACAAAATGAGAATATCATGTCAATAAAAAGGACAACAAACTTCTCTAAAAATAAAGATCATCTTCAAACATCTTAAAAAAATTTAAAAAAAAAAACTTAAAAAGTTCAAATTATAATTTTATTGATTTAATTGTGTCATAAGATATTCACAGGACTCATTAACATATAAAATATTTGATTTTAAATCTAAAAAAAAAATTTCCCTGCATTTGATAATAAATACATTTCCCATCAACTTTTATTTTTAAATTTGCAATTAAAAGTCATTTGAAAAAGAAATAAACATTTTTCTCTAACATTTCCTCAACTTTAACCAAATATTATAGTGAACGACGTCATCTCATTACAAACTTCATTTTATTTTTATCTTTTAATCAAAGAAATTCCTTATCTTCCTTATAATTTTAATTAACTCTGATTAAATTATTTTTTGTTGTTGTTGTCGGCTTGATTAACATTTTCAGGGTCATTTTCCCAACCAATATTGTCTTTTATCTTACCCCATCCCATTGCATTGCATTGCATTTATTCAGAAATGAAAATGGCCATTTATAAGTTACAGTACAGACATTAATGGATTTGTCGAAAATAGTCACTTAATCAAACATTAAATATGTTTGAATCTAGTTTTCACTTCAGATCCTTTCAGATCCATTGGAAAACCAGAAACTGGCAGTTTATTTCTGTTTAAATAATAAATATGCACTGAAAGTTATTTTCCGATTATCATTAAAGTATTTTATCATGTGAGCCTAATGAATATTAAAAAATCTCACACTGTGACACTTCCCAAAATTAAAAATCTAATAAAATACCGGATATTAATTATTATTAAGCAAGATGAAAGAGAAAAAAAAAACATCAACATCGTCGCCACGCCCATTTTTCACATCATCGCATTTTGCTAATAAAAAACTAAAAAA
>JAAFCF010006596.1:36365028-36447995 GCA_013389785.1 Helicorthomorpha holstii | reverse complement strand
GACATTTTTTAGCGTCAAACTGACATTTTTTAGAGTCAAACTGGCAATTTTTAGAGTCAAACTGACATTTTTTAGAGTCAAACTGGCAATGTTTAGAGACAAAATGACATTTTTTAGAGTCAAACTGGCAATTTTTAAGAGTCAAACTGGCAATTTTTAGAGACAAAATGACATTTTTTAGAGACAAAATGACATTTTTTAGTCATACTGACATTTTTTAGAGTCAAACTGGCAATTTTTAAGAGTCAAACTGGCAATTTTTAAGAGTCAAACTGGCAATTTTTAGAGACAAAATGACATTTTTTAGAGACAAAATGACATTTTTTAGAGTCATACTGACATTTTTTAGAGTCATACTGACATTTTTTAGAGTCAAACTGGCAATTTTTAGAGTTAAACTGACATTTTTAAGATTCAAAATATTATGCATTTTGTGCATTTAAGAAAAAACAATGCAATTTTAATTTTTTTTTCATAAAAACAAACAAAAACTGTATTGAATTTGTATTTGTTTTTATAAAAACATTAAAACTTATCAAAATTTTGATTTTATCTACATTTTCTTTGACGAAATATGCAATTTTTCATTGGGAAAAGCAAAATCAGTTTGTGTTAACGGGGTTTAACTTCGTGTTAACGAACAAAAAATGTATGGGAAAGCCTATCCTGAAACTCGGAACCGCAAAGTTGCTTCGTGTTAACGAGAATTCACTGTATTGCCAACTTATTGATGGAGATGTCGTATTAGCTAAAATCCAACATAACTAGTCCAAATGAAACATTACATCGTACTGACCACTATGGTCAACACAATTTAAACAAATAAATTTAAATTTCCCATCTACAGTAATACCAATAAGCGTTATCCTTAACTTACAAGACTTAACTCGATTTTTGATTAATTAAAATCCACTATAAAGTCGTCTTTGTCTTATTTTTTTTAAAAAATAAATTCAGCAATAATAATTTGCAATCCCACCCATCAAAACTAACTCCTTACCCTTGAAAAACAAGAAAAAAAGAAAAAGTTTTTATCCCCCAACATCTTTTTGTTTTGCCCACCCATGGATCTTGTTCATCCTACTCATCTTCTGGTTTAGTTTTTAACTTTTTATCTGTCAGTCGACTGACCATTGCCATTTAAGCCATTACTCAATGAAAAGAAATATTATGTTTTTACTTTTTGTTTAAAAAAAAATACTTCTTTATTTCCAACTGATTTTAAAACATGTACAAAGCATCCCCTTAACTTGGTTTGTGTACAAGAAGTGTGCACAGTAGGTGATCATCTATTTTTCTACAACTTTTTTTTTTATTATTATTTTATTTTAACTTTTTTTTTTCTTTTTCTTCTTCTTAAGAAATTGTGTATAGACATCTACAGCGAAAAACTTGAGCCAATACACTCAATCTTTTACCCACCTGCACACAAAAGTCGTATGTCTATCTGACATTGGAATCTCAATACCCACCCACAGTCACCACCTCGTTCCACCACCCCACCCCACCCCTCTCCACTCCACCCCTCCAATCCAATCCAACCAAACTTCCAATGAACATTTTAACCCCCTGAAAAGCACACCTTTACTTCAAATCAATTCAACACACACACAAAGTTTACAAAAAAGTTTTTTTTTCTTTTTTGACAATTTAAAACCTAATAAATTATCCACTAATAATTAACCACACCCACACTGAAGCCAATCTAGATTGACCTTATGACGTCATAGGTGACTTTTGGCAGTAAATTGATGTAAAAACAAGTTTGATTTACATGTTATGATAATTTGGCTAAAACACGAATCACGTGACAGTAGCAGTTTAGCAAATGTTGTGATTGAAGTTGATCATTATTTTCAACTATTTTGGGGATTTCAGAGCAATTTAAAGTAACCATGACCAAATTCAAACGTCAAAATCACCATCAATAAGTATCGGCAATTTCTCAATGCATTTTCAATGGAGAAAAGTGCCGTCACTTATTGATTTTGTTATTTACTCTTAAAACCATCCAACTTTTTTTTCATCTAAAAATTCTAATTAAATTTTTTATATATACAGTAACTTAAAGTGAATGTAAAACTAATTTGATGAGCAAAATTAATTTCGTTCATCAACATTTGGGCTAAATGACACAATGTATCCCGCTAACCTCTTCATAAACAACCATATAATTGCAAACTACTCGCTTCCCATAACATCCCAAGTTCCCACCAAACAAAAGCCCCTCAAAACCAATTTAAAAATGCCCTAAACACTGCCCAACACAACAATCAATAATTAATGGCAACTTAGTGCATCTTCAATGGCAAAAATTGCCGCTACTTTCTGATTCTTCATTAAGAACACAATACTTAATTCTCTAAGCAAAAAATTACCATAATTTTAATTAAGTCTAAGGTGTTTCCTTAATGTGTGCGATGAACAGGTGTTACGTATCGTCCCATAAATGGAAAAAGAGGGGGTGGGGAAAGAGGAGAAAGTGGGCCGACCAACAAAAAAAATTCTTTTAAGTAGCAAAAGTTGATGAGAAAGTTTCTGCACTGAACTTTACCAGAAGATTGTTTTGAAAAATATTTTTCTCCTCACACATAAACAACCTTAGGAGAATATGTACATATACACACATAGTAGATGGCCCCCACCCACTTCCCCTTAACCTTTTTCAGTACTTCCCTATGTGTCAAAATGTCTTCCGAAAAGCCGTCATGGTGCTACCGAGTGAGAGAATGGCAGTTGCAATATGAAGATAAATGAGGTGCCCATTGTATCAACCGTGTGAAGAAGTCAGCAGGGGGGCCACAACCACCCACAACCCACCTCTCTCTCTCTCTCCTCTCGCTTGTTTTTAATTCTTTAACATAACCCCACCCACTTAACACAAGTCCAAAACACACACACAACATACAGTACACACACCTTTTATATTTGACTATTTTTTTTTTGGTCAGCAACAAAACTGCATTCCCATTTTCTTTCAATTTAGCATTTACAAAATCAACAACGAATGGATTTGGCTAAACGACATTCAAATTAATCAATATATTGTATGCATCACTTAGCTAAACATCTGAAATACCTAAATTAGACACCTAAATCAAAAATTTCCTAAAACACCAATAAGCATAAACTTTTCCATATCAGTCTTATTAAAAAGTAGCAATGTTTAAACACTGCAATAATAATAATAACAATAAGGAAGATGTTTAAGATATTTTAGGGTGTTGTGCAGGATAGAAATGGGAAGGGGGAGAGATGGGGGGGGAAGTGGGTATGGCTTTTTTGGAAAAGTTGAAAGATGATGAACGTGTTCGGTGATCTTGAGCGCTTTTACTTGATGAAAGTAGGGGGCGCCATGCAGAGATGCTACCACGACACTCCCTTCATACACCACTCACATCACGTAACCTTCCCACTCCACTCCACCCCTCAACTTTCACCCCCACCCCCCCCCCCCCCCCTGAAATTCCCAAACTACATCCAGTATAAGCCCTACAACATTTGACCAATGTTTATTAAATAACGCATCCATTCCACCCTTTTTTTCTATAGGTGAAGTTGCACGATTTTATAGCCACCATGTTTAGTATATTATGCACCCAATTACGTGAAATTCAAATTCTGACGTCACAACTAAAGTATGGTTTAATTGTTTTCCTGTTTTTTCTACCATTTTTTTATTTTGGTTGATGATATAATAGACTAATAGTAAGTACTAAATAGGCCATCGACAGATAAATAACAATACGAATAAAATGCACCTTTAAAAACAATTTCTGATAGCATAAATTTGCAACTGCGCATGCTCAGATGTATCAATATTATTTTGTGCGTATATGTTTGTGTGTGGCCTAAATGTTTAATAATAGTTTTCAAATGAAAAAGTTCAGTACATAGAAATAATTGCGGTCGTTATGTTTAAGCTTTAATAATAATAATAATCATTACTACATTTTATAATTGACCAATTAAATTACAAATAAAAACGAGCATTTTCTCAAAAATCAACCTCATTTCGATTTTAACTATTATTTTATACTTCAGAAAAAAACTAACTTTTATCAATTTTTAAACAAATTATAACATTAAACGAAAGATAAAAAAACAAAATTATAACATTAAAGAAAAACAGTTATGCATCTGGCAACACTTAAAAAAGATCTGACAACTTTATCAAAATGTATGCCAAGTAGCATTAACACCTGACACCACTGTCCAAAAATTATACAAACACCATGTAAATTCAAAAAAAATTAGCAATTTTGTTAAATCTAAAATTATTAATTTTGCATAAGGTAAGTGTCTCCTACAACAAGATTCATCGTCAAGCTCATTAAGTTACAACTTGTAACGTTGACAGCACTGCCAAATCGACTTAAAATACTAAACCATCACTGTCTTGTCTTAACTAAAACTCAACTGTCAAAAAGCGCACAATTTAATCAAAACGACTCAAAACACCACATCAAAAATTACATGTCAGCACCACAAACTGCAATGACAACACTGTCAAATCACATAAAAACAGTGTTATAGTTGCTGGCAACACTATTAAAACATCAAAAAATGCTAGTAACCATAAGAAAAGCTTGTCAGGTCTATATTATTCCCAATGGAAATGATTGCAACGATAAATTCTCTTTTGATACCAGTACTTTAAAATGTGCCCCTAAAATCACTACAATTTTGCTACAGACAAACCAAAACCCATGCCATTTTCTTTCAAGTTAAAATTTAAAATTTCTAAGTTTAAATGTAGTAATGATACTAACTTAGATTGTTCATTAATCTAGACTAATACTGCTAAATACTTAGTAGTGTTTATTTCCAATGTCAAATGGTTTATGTTTTGAATTCAGTCATTATTATTTTAAAAAAACCAGATGAGTGAAAAAGTGATGAGAAAATGTATATAGTGTGTGCTGAAGGCATAAAAAAGAGTGTGGAGTCAGGATAGCTGTATATAAAAATCAATGGTCATCAATCATCTGCTTCCTTTTCAAAAGTCTTATAATAGCAGTCCAGTTACGATCGATACATATAAAACAATATAAAAAATAGATATCATAGAAAAATATAATATACAGTGTCCAACTTCACAAAAAATAACTAAATTTTCGCATACTGTAATTAGCATATGAAACTAAATGACTAAATTATGTTTTCTTAGCAACCTAACAAATTTCCCAGCAATGTTAACGGACTTTACGTCATCCAGTAAGTCAAAATGGCGCACAATATTTAACCAAAGCTGCTAATTTTAATAGCTACGGTTGCCATGACGACAACACAAAATGGTCGGTATTCAACATTCAAACAAATAATAAAAGAAATTAATCCACTCAAATTAAAATGATGATGTCATAATTATTATGCTCAACATTTTTATATTTTAGTAAATCCCATATTAACACTATACATCATTAAATCCATAAAAATCACTGTCAAGTTCATTTTATATTAAAATTGCTAACTAAAATAAAAACCTCAATAAAATTCAAACACTATCTTGTCTCAAATTTAAACATTTTTCATTAAAACTTTGTCATTTTCCCAGTAAATAAAAAAAATAGTTGCTGTTTGGTTTGTAAATATTAAAACAATAATAAAAAAGTGGAATAAGTCATAAAAAATAAGTAAAGGTGGAAGAAGTTTGTCATGGGAAAATAATGTTAATTGTTGACTTGTTAGCCAGCTAAAATATGCCCCGTGTGTGTGATATATTTTTTAAAAGATTTCAAGAAGATAAAATAAAAAATAAATAAAAAAAAGAGAAGACATACACAGTAGAGAAAGAGATGAGGATTTGGGGGGGAGGAAGTTAGGAGAAACAAACAAAAGGTCATCAACATAATGCATTCGTATCACGAATTGCACTTTCTAGTAAACATCTCTTACTCCAACCCCCCTTTGCTCACCCCCCTCACAACACAACCACTTTTCTTTAACCCCTCTTAACTAAAATACCTAACTACTTTAACTAAAACACCATTAAAAACTTTACAACTATTAAAGTTCAGAAAACATGTAGGACCTAACTACGAAACCAAAAATCACCAATACATCTGAAAAGGTTACCTAATATTTTTCTTAAATAAATCTTTCTATTTTTTCTATTAAAAGATAAGTCAAAAACTGCAATTGTAAAAATTTGTCATTTTTTTCTAATTTTATTTTGAGAACAATCGACTTTCTTGTACGATTGTAATCTTTCTTACGATATATAATTTCTTAACAACAACAAAAAATAAGATGATAATAAAACCACACACTCAAATAACGATCTTTTTATACGATTACTGAAAGTACTTTTAAAAATGAAAACGAAATTTGATATCGAATTAACCCAATGACAAATCGATTGGTAGAAATATAACTTAGAAAAGTTGAAAAGCCCAATTATGACTGTGTACTGCACTGTAATGCCCTTAAGAAACATTAAACGAAAAATAAAAACCCATCAAAAACATCAGCTGGCATGTAAACAAAAAACACAATAATATATCCAGCTATTATTAAGAAACCTAAACTAACTGATAAGTCACATACCCGATCTTCAATTTTATACCAATAACAAACATCAATTAATAATAGCAATTGCAAATTCAATCACATTGACACCCTGTACCGCATATAATTCCAATGACAAATATACAGAGTGCTCGTCACTCTTTCTAATGAGAATTAAACTTTATATTACTTGATTTAATTTGAAATTTCTCAAGAAAAAAGTGGAACATTATGTGGAGAAAAAAAATAAAGATTTTAGTAAGAGATGTGGTTGTGGTCGGATGTGTTGTAGGTGGGTGGATGGGTGGTAGCAAAATGATCAGATAAAAATTTTGTGATAATGTTTTTTGAAGGAGAAAATGACAATAATTATCATCATGGTTGCTCATATGATGGCTTTAATATCATCAGTTTAATTATCAACCACAAATAAACCAACTACCCACCCACACCTTCTTCCTCTTCCCTTAGTTTTTTTTACAAGGAAAAAAATCTTAATGTGATGGACTCGGCTATAAAAAAAACTAAAATAAAAAAAAGACAATTACAAAGACTTAACACAACTGAGAAGGAAAAAAACATTAGAAAAGTGATGAACATTTTACAGTGTGCGTCTCAAATTACCATTGTTTTTACCCAAAAATCTTAAAAACTTAAAAGAAAAGCCATTAGCACAAAATTACAATGGCTAAGTTTTCACTTTCAGATGCAATTAATATAATAATTACAATTGGAGATAATAACAGTTCAACCGAAATCATAATCTGCAACTAAAACACTTTTCCAATGCAAAAAAATTACAAAAGTGTAATTCTTTATGGTACATAAAAATAAGTTAAAATAGCCATTAGTTGAACATTTTTAATGGCAAGTTTGATTATCACTTTTAATGTTTCAGGAACTCAAAAGTGGACACAGAAAAACTACAAAAGCTCAAAGATAAACTGAATAAAAATCACTACAAAGAACCTATAAACATCATATTAATTCTAATTATCTAATGATATTTTGAAGTTTGATGAACAATTAAGCACCATTAATTTTTATATTAAGAAAACTCAAATATTTTGCAAATAAAATCGTCAAAATAATTTTATAATAAATTTTATAACATCCGCAATTTGGATGATCAATTCAGTCTCTAAAACTTAAGTAATAATCACTAAAATATCCTCAAGAATCCGATTTTCCATTCAAAGTTGTACCCACCCTGTAATATTGCAGAATTAAGAAAATAAAGAGTGGGTTGTGTGTATGTGAGGTGGTGGAATAGATAAATGCATGTGTGGGAGGGGGAGAGCTTAAAAAAACGTCGTTAGTAAAGCAATTAAAAAATCCCCTTACCCCTCAATATCTTAGGTCTTGTATATAAATGAAGATTTTTTTAATTAAAAAAATCCTAGAGGTGTGTGTATGTGTTCACAGTCTAATTTAAAAGATGCTGTTAGTTGTCTTTTTCACCATTTTTTATCCATCTTATATTAGTATTTAAGGAGTGTGGAGGGGGATAGGGTGTGTATATGGGTGTGGGTGAGTGAGGATAAAAAAAAAAAACTTTTTTTCTACACAGATTTAACGATCCAAATAATGAAGCACGTACAATGTACAATGAATAGAAGGGGGAATTGGGGGGCTTTGGATTTTCTTAATTTCTTGTACAAAAGATAAAAAAAAAATTAAAAAGATGTGAAAACTAAAACCTTAAAGATGAAGGTAAAAAAAATGTTTTAAATAGAGTTGTATTAAGAAAGGGGGAAGAGTTGTGTAAGAGAGTAGATGGGGAATTTGTTAGCATCATCATTAAATTTTTTCCACTAATTCAGATTAGAAGAAATAAAAAAACATTAGTACTATTATAAGATTTAAAAAGATTTTTCTTTTTCTCTTAATTGTAAGATCTCACATTGCTTTTATCAAATCAATCAGCAATTAAATGTGAAAAATGAGGATGAATCTCAAAATTCTCAATTAACTAAGCTCTACAACCCAAATGCACAATTCGGATAATTAATAATTCAATTAAATTTTTACTTTAAATTATAAGTCACCCATTGCAAGTCCATACAGGTCCATGAAAAATATATAGGACACAAAAATGACAATAGCTTTGCTTTACACAGCCAATAGCTTTACTTTATTCAAATTTATTGTAAATTTTAAACAGTTTTAATTGGCTAAATACATTAAGTAATGACGTCAATTCGTCTGTAATAATTACTCGTATTCAAAATTAAAATAATACTTTTGTGGTCAATAAAATAACTTAATAAGCAAGTGGCGTTATTGACCTAATTTAGCCGATGAAAATTTCAAATGTACAAGTAACTTATAAAGCAGAAATTCCATAGCTTTTGGCTCCATAACTAAAACTTAATTAAAATATCCTTTTTTTAATCTACCAAAAAGATCAGAAAAGTGGTCTTAATAATTGCTTCAAAATTACAAAGAGATATACGAATTAACTAATTGACCAAAAGCAAGGCTGAATCAATTAAGATTTTTATATAAAATTTTTGCGGTTTTACAAAAAAAAACCAACTCGAAATTTAAATGTTTACAGCAAATACCTTGAAATATTTGCGAAGACATTAGATAAACCTTCACATTAATATTGACAATTGCCAATTATTAAATAAGTCACAATAAATTCTTAACATTTTCAAACCAAATAATTTTCTCATATTTTAAGATTTTTTTTAAAGAAAATCGGTTTAATGAATCTAAAAAGCAAACCACCTAATTCCACCCATAGAGTTCATAGTAAAAAAAAAATTCCAAAGAATTTTCCCCATTAAAAAAATTAAACAAAATAAAACTTAAACTACTAATAATTGGCGTGTAATTAGCTAATTAATGCAATAAAAAAACAAACCTTTTTTTATTCAAAAGTATAAAGTTTTGTTTGCTTATTTTTCCCCCATTACTTTTTCAATGGTCCAATTGACTAAACTTTCGTTTGAAAAAATTACAAAATGTTTTTGAATGATGAGAACTTTTGCTCAAAGTCATTTACGTCAATTAGTTCCGACATTTTTAATAGAGACATTTTTGCATATATTGTTTGCTACTTTCACAATAAGTAAGCGAGTTGAGAAAGAGTAATTCACAATAATAATAATAAAAACATTAAAAAAAATTACTTTTTTTTTCTTCTTTCGTTTTATTATTTTCTTTAAACATAAAAGTAACAGCAGCAGCATCTTCATCTCAAATATTTCATATTATGTTTTATATTTGCTGTCTATGTTGTATATGGGCATGGGAAAACAGCACTTTATTATTACTATTATTACTCATTTAAATGAATTCATACAAGCATATTGAGTTATTTCTTTTCTCTTTAAAAAAAAAAAAAAAAAAAAAACTTTTTCTTTACAAACTTTTTAAAAACGATAAAAGTTACGAAGAAGATATTTCTTGTATAAGCTTACTAATCTTAACAGCTGGAAATCTTTTCAACTACAACTTATTTTTTTTTATAAAAACTTCAAAAAAATTTACAAACTTGAACACAAACAAAAAAAAAAACACAGAAAACTACATAGCACACCACACATTTTCTCATTATTAACCAAATTACTACAAAACTACAAGAAAACACCTGCGTATATTTGCTACATTTTAAGTAACCCTAATAATTACTACAAATTGACCAAAAAAAACTGTAATTTAACCGACTAACTTAATATTTTTCGTTTCGTGTTAACGGGGTTCCACTGTATATTAAATCTAAAAATAAAAACTCTGTATATTGTTCAAAGAATCACCATGCTATTGTTTCATTATTACCAGTAACTTTTTAAAATAAAAGAAATTACTATTGGACAACACCTGTACAGTGAATGTTATGTAAAACTTTTGTTACCAATTAAAACTAACTCATCTTAATTATCGCAATTTAAACATAAATTAGCGTCTTTTGTTCACTTTTACTGAAAACTAGGGAAAGAAATTTGTGCGTTTAATAATTGTGTTTAATATTTACAAAAAGATCTTTTTTCTCCATAAGTTTCAATGATAAATGCCTTTAAAAAGCTAAAAAAAAATTTAAAACCATTTAAAATTAATAATTAATCTTGACTACTGCAATTTAGAAAAAAAATTCAAACACATTATCAATTTTTATGTTGAAAATCAGCAAAAATTCACTTTTTTGAGCAGATGTCACATGCCAGTTTAATATTATAACAATGCCTTTCAAAGCCTAAGAACTTTTGAATAATTAAAAATTAAAAAAGTAGCTAAATAATATTTCTAAACCAATTATTTAACCAATTTAATCACTGTAGACTGCCGCACTGTGTAAACTAAACATAACTTAAGATTTCACATTATTATTATCACAAAAATTTCAACTTTTGCGCCATAAATTTTTCAAGACAAAATAAGTTTGTAGACCAATTACAACCAAACAATCTTAATTACTGCAATTTCAACCCACACATTAATATTTGATCAACGTTTAAAAAAAAAATTTTGAGATAAATTTTCCAATGCAAGATCATTAATTTCAACAATTACCAAAGCAAACTTAAAAATAAAAGTTGATTAAATCTTAATTATATAAAATTAACACCCACATTGTGTTACTGTTGTTCCAGACCATTATTAATTATTTCCCCAGTAACCTTCATTTTTATTCAAGCTAATTGTATAGCAAATTACAATAATAGCCATTATTTTAATTAAAGCTACTGCACTAATTTAGTGCTGCATCTGCGTGATAATTAAGAGATATTAAAACTGTATTTCTACTTTTTATAATTAAGCACATTAACTTATATATTCAACACTGAGACCATTACAAATGACTAAAGAAAACAGCATTACTCCAAGTTATACTATTAAATTAAACGCTTAATTATTGAACACTTTCTTTTGTATAATAACCAAAATAAACAATTTTATAAGAAAATCCAATTCAATACCGTAAGTTACTGTAATACCAATATAACAGTACGTTAAAAACAATGACTTATTGGATATTGATAACGTTAGTCATAATTAAATCACTGATTTTAATTACATTTCAAAAGTAAATGCGATAAAGTTCAAATAAAAATGTAAAAGAAGTTGGATTTCAGTTGTGGAAGAGAAAGTTAATCTCTCGATTAACTTGGAAACTAAATAACTAAATACTTTCTTCAACATAACAATTTCCAAAAAAAAGCCATTAAGTAATACATGCAATTTTATTATTAAATAAAAAATTTCACATAAAAAGTAACAATTTCTGTTTCAATGTTATTTTCACCCCTTTTGATCAGAAATTACCACTCTTTCATACACCAACAAAAAATGAAAATAAACTTGACTTTTAATTTCATAATGATGCCTCACTCCCTCCTCTCTAAAAAAAAGTCAAATATTTTAAATTTCACAAACACATGATAGATGAGAAAATGAACAGCAAAAAGATAGCAACATTTTCCCTTAAATTTGGTTCAATTAAATAGAAATCCAACCAAAAAACTTAAGAAAAAGCACAGTAGTTAGTTTGAAGATGAGAGGGGGGTAAAATGCGACGTAAGAAGTATTATTACGTTATCAAAAGAAATTTTGATTTCAAGGCCAATTATTCAAATTGCAACTTCATTCATAATAAAAAAAATTATTTTATTCAACGCTAAGACGTTGCTACCTTGTTACTTTTACATAGAAAACTTGAATTTTTCACATAAAGCTAAATATAAAAATGTTTGGCAACCTTTCATAACTTATAACCCACATCAATACATCCGTCCAGCAAAAGTAAAATACCACTTAGAGAGCCGAGTCTCAAAGTTTGTTAACCACAATAACTCCCCTTCTACACCCAATCAAAAAACCTAAAACCATTATAAATATACTCTTCTGTTACCCCCCTTAACACTTAATAACTTCCACTTATAATTTCTCTATATAATAAGAAATTAACCTTGGAAAGAAACTTAAAAATGATTTTAATAATCAAACGCAATTATTAGACATAATTATAATTACACGCCTCAACTACACAAAAATAGAGAGCCTATATTTTTGTTAACGACCTTTACAAATTCAATAACAACTATTACTAATCTACTGACTAAAACTATTATTTTAAACACATTAAAAAATGATCATTTTTATTCAGAAAATGTCTTTATATTGTGAAGAGAGGTCGTGCTAAATTATGTTTAGGTCACTCTCTTCATTTGTTTAGGTCACACAATTACCTGACCTTTTAACTTTTTACATCATAACATAAAAGCAATTATGGTCAACAGTTTACGAGTTTTAGCCATTCGAAATAATAAAGCTAAAATACTTAATGACTTAAAGCGTAACAAATTAAAAAATTAATTTGCTACATTTAACAATAACGACTATTTTTATGATCTATTAATAATTATCTTTGCAAACAATAGATTTTTTTAAGTCACTTTTATACAATTTCGATTGAAAACTAGTTGAATCTAACACACTTTAGTCACTTTTCCTATTAATTCAGTTACCAATAGCATCAATCAGCCAACCAATCGATTTTTTTTTGCCTCAATATATTATTGAACACATAACAGTGTCTTAGTCACCGCAAAATAAACAAAACCGTTAGCAAATTTACACTTATTTTTGACACTGAGTCAATTTCAATATTTATTAAGCATCATTTTAGTCAAATAAAATTCATTTGCCTTATCATCTTCTCAAAAAACATTTTTGTCTCTTATTTTTCTTCTACACTCACTAATAAAAAAAAAGTTGAAAGAATTAGCACATTCACATTATGAAAAAGCATCTGCACTTAATGTCAACAAAGTGACTAAATTAAACAGTGAATTAGTCTATATCTCCAACATATCGATATCTAACATTAAGCTCCTCCCCCTTTATCTAGTTAAAAGTAAAGAAAATATTAAATAGATAAGACTCTTTTTAACACATGCAAAAAAAAAAAAAAGACTTTTAGGTGTGTGTAATTTGCTATAAAGGTTAATGAACGGCAATGTTGACACTTAACTACGTGTCACTCAGTCCCAGCCAGCTATCACACACTCTATAAGAGATTAATTTTACACCCCAACCACCCAATCCACCCACCCCCACACCACCACCTCACCTGATGGAAAAATTAAATATGTTCACGGTACAGAGGTCAACTTGCAAATGCAAGAAATTCAGTTTAGATAAAAAAAATAATACAATATAGAAATTCATAACAATGATATTATACAGGATGATTTGCAAGTTTAAGACCCAATAACAATTTAAGCCATTAAACATTTCAAACTGTGGTCAAATTTTTAAACAGTAAAAAAAAAATGATATAATTTACTTTTATTATAATTCACTGCACATTTTCATTTTAAAAGTAGCTGTGATTTGACAAAATTTTCTGTTCACATATAATGTAATGTAAAGTCATCAGTCACCCTGTACAAATGTTGTTAATAATGTTGACATGATTAATAATGATTTTTCCAATGAAACGTGCTATCAGAGTAGGAAAAAGGACTGTTAAAATATTAACAGACTAAATTCACACGTACACACACACCTGTTTAAAAGTCCAAAGTTAAAATTATTAATAATGCAAAACTCAATAGCATAACAAAAAATATTTTTTTCGTCTTAAAATTAAACAATATTAACAACTGTGGTAAATAAAATAAAAAAAAGATATACAACATTACTTTACAGTTGTTAAAGTTCACATCCGGTTCAACAACAAAAAAAAAAAGAAATTCCTCAAAATGAATACGTGAATAATTGCAAATTTTAAACAAACAATTAAAAGAAAATGTATGATGAAATTCAACATATTTGAATAAAAATATTTAATGTTATAAAAACACCTTTTTTTGATATAAAACAAAAAAAAGTCAATAGAAAAAGACTGCATCTGTGATGCAAAACCTTTCCAACTAAAATAGGCACTGCAAACAACAAATTGGATGACTCAATCATTTTTTTTTCTTTATATTCAATGCCAACACTAAAATACAGATAAAACATTTTCTAATTAGCCCAAATTTCAGGTAAACAATATGGCTAAATTTACTCAAATTGAGCAAGTTTATCTTACAACTGTACCGACTACTGTATTTTCATAATTTCAAAACCTAACAACAACTAAAGCATTACTAAACGACAAAACAAATTACAAACATTTACATTCTAACATAGTCTAACTAATGATTAGTGCTAATTTAAATCCAAACGACTAACTACAAAATCATTAAAACTCTCCCAGCGCCACCCTGTAACGCACATGTTTTCTATAAGAAGTATACAGGGTGTCAGTTACAACCGTTCCCATAACATCTTTAAATCTAAACACCACCGACGAAAATTCCGTAAAAGTGTCCCGTATTAAAATTAAAAACATAAAGTTCAATCGCCCCACATTTCCCAAACCAACATGTCGCCCCCTTTGCACTCCCCTCTCCCCCCCTCAATCTCAATCACATAATTTGACGCCCATGTGCGTGTAATCGTATTAGAAAGTTCAGTACAGTTCAAATTTGGGCAAAGACTTGATTCATTTAATCGCTCCTGACAAGTATTTAGCCCTCCACTAACCCCCTTCCCCCCCCCCGGTATCTCTCTTTCTCCAAAATAAAAACATACTGTATTGAATATATGGGGAGGTGGGTTAAAGAGTTGTAACTCATTCTCATTAATCCTTCATCCTAAATGGCTTTCTTAAAAAGACATAAGTGCAGTTTATATGCAAACATTTAATCTACATCAATCACCTTCAAAAATCAAAAAAAATAATAATCCACCTCGTCCACGTACAAGCATCGCTCTCATACACCCCCAAAAAAAATTCTGTATGTCAATGTCAAAAAAAGAAATAGTTGATATGGATACCCCATGTTACAAGGTCATAGGTCACCCAACCACCAACACCAATGGTCATCAGCTTTTCAAAAGAAGAAAAACACAAATAGATGTTTTTAAAAGGTGAGTTTTTACGGGATGAATAGGGGTGTTGTTGGGTTTAGGGAGAAAGAGGGAGAGTGAAATGTTCAAATGTCGGCGACTACCGTTTGAAGACAGGTATGTTCACCAGGATAAATGTCAAGAAGAAAGTTTTTTTGGGTACATCAAATCCGTCTCTCATACCGAAATACGAAATCCCCCTCCCCTATACCTTTTGTGTGTGTTTAAAATTCATATTATCCAATTTTACCTATGTTTCACTTCAACTTTAAGAAGAATGTCTAACAAATAATTAAAATCAGGTAAAAACTCAAATAGCAAACAACTAAAAAGATAGAATTTTTATTAGAAAATAAAAATAACTCAAATGTTAGCTAACAATAGCAATGGTACTGTTGATTTGGCAAATTTTAACAACAAAAAATTTGTAGTTTTTTTAGTTTTAAAATTTATTTAAATTGACTAATTCTGCTATTTTAAATTTCAAAAAAAAAAGAGACAAACTTAGTCTTTATAAATGAGAAATGAGAGTAAAATCAAAGAACTAAAAGTGTATATTGATCAAAACCTGATATTGTTTGGTCAGTGTTATGTCCAGTGTGCTCTCCTACTTAATCTTTAGCATTTAGACTCTTTTAGAAGTTACAGTAGATGGTTGAAGTAGTTGAGTGGGCCAGAGATGGGTTAAATAGAGGTGTGTGTGATGGAGATAATGAGAATGGTTGATGTTGGCTAAATCATTTTTCTTAGCTAGTGCCTCACAGAGGGTGGTCAAACACATAACTACAGTATATACGTGTATCCCCCCCCCCTCTCTTCTCTCTCACCCACTTCATCTCCCTAAAACATTAATAAAAAAGACTGATGGTCTAACACGGCTTAATCCAAGGTTTTAAATTACATTCTTTTAAAAAGAGAAAGAAAAAATTTGCATTTTCATTTTCAACAAAAAAAAAAAAAAACCATCACTTGTTAAGCTTTAACATTCATTAGCCCTCTTACCAACCCAAACCCCCGGCCCCCGCTAACACACATCCAGTAGCAGAGCCATTTTGATAACGGGCCCAAAACCCCGGCCCCAAATAAACATAATCGGTTCACTTTTAGCATTTAAGAACAACGAAGAAAGTGACTTTATAGAAACATTATTAAGACAATTTGGTTTTCAAATACTGTACGAAGATCTGGCTTTCCATAAACTCAACTTATAATAAAGGCCCCTTTGCCTAAAGAGGCCCAATAAGAAATGCACAGCCAGCCTTGTTCCCCCTTGATAGCACCCTTCTCACCACCTACCCATGTTTTCAAAGCATAAAAATTAAAAATAAAAGTGATTCACCTCCATAACATAACATTACTAAATTCCATAATGTTTTTCCACATTTTTCTTTTATAACCAAAAACCTTTAATACGAAAAACATCATTTCCACCCCCTCACCTTATCCCAATTACAAATCCCTCACTCTTTCTACATTTGTTCATGTATCAAACATTGGATCATCGAGTTGAAAAGAGAAAATGTTAGAAAAGGGGGAGGGAGAGGAGGGGGTGAAGGTGTTTTGCTAAGGGAAAAAGGGAATTTTCTTTTGACGAAGAAAAATTTCTTCATTTTCTGTACATAAAACCCCCAACACGTTTTCCCAACAGGTTTCAAATATATTCAACACCCATGCCTCCTCAACCCCTCAAAAAAAAAAAAAACATAACACTTATTAAACGTCCATTAACCGAACAAAAATTAATATAAAAGCTGATAATATTGAAAACGAACTTAGAAATCAGATATAAATGACGTCAGCATATAAATTTTACATTGAGCCCGATTAACTTAAGTAATTTTTGCCATCTAATGACTGACCAATACAAAAATCTAATTCCCACCATAATAAACTTTGCATGTGAAAACGACGCTGTGTTCGTATAATCGAAGTTTAGTTGTAGCTGCATTAATAATTTTTTCCCATATCTCTTTTTTGTCCATCCATCCATCCATCTGGCCATCCATCCCATCCCATCTCCTCCTTTTCTTATTTCTTTAACAAGTTATATACGGTCAAGCGTATCGAAATTCTAACTGATTTTTGTGTTTTTCCTTTTATTTTTAATTCCCGAAAGACCTTTACATCACTCGCTAATTCACTCAACCATGAAACATGACAAGACATAAAAAACATTACCTCTACCACCCACCCTAACTACTCAAATATTGTCAACTCATAATAACGAGAAAATACTACACACAAATTTATAATCTACACTGATTTTCAACCTTTAACACTGCGTGCCGACGCTCCAAACAACCAAGAACATGGCAACGTCCCACAAAAAAATTCTAGAAACATAAAAATTAAGCTACTACATTAACTAACTAACATTTGATTATAAAAAAATTGTTATTTTTGCTTATTAATATATTAGGTTCACAAATCATAGCCTTCCCATGCAAACCTGTCTCTAACAAATGGCTCAATCGTGTCTCACTTAAAAATTAATATCTCGAAAACTATAAACGATAAAAATATGTCATTTTCGTCATAATGTACATATATAAAGACATGTCATTCAACGTTACATAAAATGCCAAAACAATACGTAATTTAATTCTATGCAAAATCGCAAAAATGTCGACTGACGCTTTTCCACGCGTTTAAATTCAATTTAAAACAGCGAGCATTTTGGGACGTCAAGAAATTGGCTTTTGAGAATCATTTAGAAGCAACAATGACACATGATAAGCCCATTTAAGTTCAAAATAATTCAATTGTTGACAAGTGAAATTTAAGAATCAAACAACATTTTTCTTCTTCAATATTATGACATAAGAAACTCTCAATTTTACACATAAAAATAAAACCATTTACGTTTAAGTAATTCACCAATTTAACTTATTAAGAAGTCTTTCCAATTGCCTATCAATAAAAAAAATTTATTTTATTATCACCCTGTATTGAAGAAACAGTGTCAGTTTAAAGTTTAAGGAGCCAAGCTGGCTACCAAGTTGAAACCAACCCTCTAAAATACATTCCAGACAACATTAGGTGCATTTGACCATATAAACCAATAAGCAATAGTTCCTAATTACATAAATAAAAGTTCATCATAAAACATTACAGTTCATTTGTAATTTTTTGCTCCAGGCATTTCAATACTAGAAACATCAATGTACTAAGATTTCATTTATATATAAAAATAAAAAAAAAATAAAAAAAACTTTTAGCAACTTTCTTTTTTGTTTAAATTTTTTACTTCATTCAACTTCTCAACATTTCTCATTTGAGAAGAGAAAAAGATAAATAGTTTGAAAATTCAAGAAAATTTAATTTTAACAATAAGTGAAGAAGGAATTACAAACTCCTTATCCCCCAACTCCCACTCCCCCTCACCCTTTCACCTCTTTACAACACCTAAGGGGTCATATTCATCATTTTTCACTTGTAAAGAGATCAATCACCCATCAAAACGTTGAACTCAACACCACAACCAAAGATAAAAAAAAAATCAAAAAAAGTAACATTAACATTTATTATTTTTATATTAAAAAAAAGTGGTAATCTTAAAGGAGAAAAAATGATAAGGCTAAAATTGGCTTTAAAATTATGACTACAGAAAATTGCAATGCTATGTCAAATTATTAAGACAAAAAACAATGGAAACTGAAGAAAAAAAATTCACTAAATTTGATCAAATTACATTTGATATTAAATCGCACTTTTAAATCATTTTGAACTTCAAAATCAAACAAAATCGATTTGTGTACATGTAATTTAGTGACGTAAACACTGAAGAAACTGATATGGGACCCAGAAAATAAGTGTTTAATCGTCTAACTTTATTTGGACCAATTTACACAGAACAAACACCAAAAATAACCACAAAAACAATAAAAAAGACCAAAATAAGCAACCAAAAGTACAGTCTTACACCATAGCAATGTTATGATTATGTATCCAATTTTTTACGGTCATCATATGACTAACAATGATTTAATCGTTAACAAAAACCTAATTTAGTCAACTGGTTAGCTTACATTTTCTGACACTAAAAACTAAGTTAAAAAAGATGAAGGGTACGGTGGGGTTAGGAGATTGAAATTTCAGCATTGATTTGCAAATGAAAACGTTTTTTTTTTTTTCAAAGGTGTGTTGACCTCTAAAAAGTTTTTATGCTTATTAACACTTTTCAATCACATTGCACTTGTTTCTTTGTAACAACTTTTACTTTTTCTTTCTCTCCTCTGTCTATTTTCTTCATCTTATTATTATTATTTATTATAAATTCAATTGTGTACTAACTTTTTAAAAAAAATCTCCCTTTCAATTCAATACAGGTACAATCTCTAGATTCCATTCCAACAATACAATTTTCATCAGTTAAACTCCAAATGAAAACTTCAAACAACTAAATTTTACTTGAACAAAATTTCATTGATTTGAAACATAATATTCAAACCAAAAACAACACTTTAATCAATTATTTCAGCCACCAATTTCATATTTTCATTAAAAAATTTAGAAATGACTGATAAAAGAGTGATTTAAAGTAAAGTCCACATCATAATAACTCACAATGTTAAATGACCTGATCAACCAACCAAATCTAAAACGAGTTTCTCCATTTCAACATTTTTACATAGAAAAATAATAAAATTTTATACCGATTAAAAATTCAATTTACCGTGTATCTTTCACATTTCTTAACAAAAAAAAAAATATTTCTCAAATTAACTTTATAAAAAGTATATATTTTATAATGAATAAAATAAAAATAGCTGATCTAATCGGACATAAAAGTTCAAATAGATTTTCATAATTTAAACTTAAAGTATCAAACATTTTTTCTCTCTTTCCCCTATTCCGTATTTGTGATTATTGATTTGATTGGACAATTTCGATGATGATGATGATAATGGAAGATTAGCCAGAACTATTTTTCTCTCTCCAATATCAAAATCCAAAGTAAAAAAAAATGTAGAAATCACAAAAACATTATTACATCCCCACTCACACTATCGGTTCAGCTCAATTTTCAAAATAGATTTTTACTTGTATATTTTTTTTTATCTTCTAAATAAAAAAAAGTGCAGTATATAGTTTTCTTATAAAGATTAAAAGGTTACAAACCATCGTACACAATTCAATCTCTCTTTATAATAAAAGCTTTAATAAAAAAAAGTTTTTCTTAGAAACATTACTCGCTACCCTTATTAACCCCCCTCTCAATCTTCAATTTATCCCCTCTCTATCTTTCTTTACCATCCACCCACCTATCCTTCCTCCCTTCCCCATCATCTCTCCAAAATACATTTTATAATCCCACTCAACATTCACACTTAACAGTCTAATCTGCAATTTCAAGATTTTAATCAATTCATGTAATATGGCATAATTTGGCCAAATATCGATAGTTCGATCTCATCGTTACATTTTAGTAAAATAACCATAAAAAATACCCAAATGAATAAAAAAAAATCCTAAATAGGCAATTAAAAATCGATCATTAATCAGTCCCTTTACTGTTTGGCCGAAATTTTATTTTTGGTGACATTTTCACCAATTATTTTCTGAGTCACATTCCTCATTTTACATCTGTGACAAAATTAACTGTCTACTTTGCCCTAAAAATAAAAAGTACTTGTTTATCAGAGATATTTTACAACTGCAATTGTGCAAATTTAGTTTACACCGATTTTCAAGACCATAAAATAAAAATATTCCTAAAAAACCGCCTATTTTAATTACAGAATAAACGTTTAATGACTTTTTTTTCTTTAAAAAAAAAAATAAACACCTGCAAGTATTTCAATAAAACAACTTTAAAAGTAAATGGTATTATAATTTATTACTTTTAAACATTTTTTTTTTCTCCAAAAAGTAAATCATCACTTGAGACGCCATAATTCCCCCCAGTCTCCACCTTTCTGATTCCTTCTCTTTCCCCCACAACTTCAAATACCCCTCAAAAATACCCCACACGCACACACACCTTCATTTTAATCTACTTTTTATTTATTTATTTTCCTTTTCTTTTTTACAAATTTGCTGAAAAACAAAATTTACAGCTTGGTAACATTAACTTTTCCACCCTCATTCCCTCCACCCTTACAAAACTCCCCACCCACATCACAAGTATTCGACGTGATAAAATGTTATTTGGCGGGAAAGTAAAAGTATAAAGGTGTGGCTGGCAAATTGTCAACTTCCTGTGCCGTTTTAATGCAAACACATAATAAAAAAAAAATTTTATCCAGCATTCACCCACCCCACCCCACTCCTAACCACCTCAGCCAACAAAGATACAAAGTTCATTAACTTATAATCACGTAGGTATACCAAACACAACAAAAAAAGTCTACAACTCCGAAAGACACCTCCAATTCCAATATTTAAACAACTTCCGGTAACTAGCGCGTGTACAAAATGACGTCACGTAGCCCACGGGCCACTTCAAAAGTGAAACAGTTACAATCTCCCATCAAATATAGGGCATCACACAAGAAAATATTACATTAAATTTATCCAGCAAATCCTCTTTTAAAAACAAGACAAATTAATTTTTCATTCATTTATTTTTGTTCAAATGTAAACTTATTGGCCACCAAAATTCTTACTAGATTAGCATTAACTCCTATTGCCTAATTCGGTATAAAGGAGTTAAAACTTAGCAATGATGACTAGGCAAAGTGAAATTATAATCCTAAGCTAAATCTCTCGGTTTGTGACAATGCAAATTGTAATGCTAATTTCTTAATAACCAACACACTAATATCAAAGTACTAAAAAAAAAGTACTCGTACAGTTATTAAAAGTTCAATGCGCTTTCAATATACAAATACTCAAGAAAAATAATAAAAAAAAGTTATTCAAAAGTGTGAAATCCCCCTCTCTCTCTCCCACCCACTCACTCACTCACTTCACCTAACTATCCAACTTATATTATAATACAGGGTGCTCGTGTGGGGGTGGCTCAATGAGGGTCAATCAACTACTATATAATAAAACACATCAAATAAAATTTATATACAGGGTGATCAACAAATGCCGAAACTTTTACAAAATTCAGGCAAAATATTTGACCAAAATATATAAAAACTCCAAAATTAAGCAACTATTTTCATTCAAATTTCACCCAAATTTTCACCAAACTGGACCAAATTAACACCAAAATAGACGTACAAATTATACAAATTTAGAAAGTTCGTGTTTAATAATCAGTCACCCTGTATATAAAAAAATGTTTAAAGAGTAGTTAAAGTCGCTGAATGAAACGCTGACAATTGGCAAACATCACAGCTCAGTGTGATCAACGACAATTCATTTCAACTTGCTAATTACCATCCTCACCCACCCAAACCCTCATCCCACCCTCATGGTTTGTCACAGACGGAAGTTCAAGAGTGAAAACAGTCAATGTCATCATCAAATACACGTAAGGTGGCAATAGAAAACGTTCAATCATCGACACCTCCCGACACAATATTTACCGTCCAAACCAAAAAAAAAAAAAAAGTTCACAAGTCAAGTTCAAGCTTGTTTTCGCATAATATCAACAAATAAGCTTTATTAACACCACTATGCGCATGCTCGGTAAGCGTATTATGACCCAACCGTTGAATTTTAGTCACTAATTTTCTGTTCCTTAAGTAACACACCTCTTATAACAAATAAACAGAAGGGTTGCGCTACTTCACACAACTAGTTAAAATATTTTGGTACTGCTATGACGTCAAAATTTCTACATTTTTACTTACAAGTATTCAGGTTTTAAATTTTAATTTAACATTAATTGTTCATAGTGCAAATACTAAATGCTAAAAATTCCAATACATCATTAAGTTGGTTTAAATACGCGTGTGACGTCAAAATACCGAAATTTGATTATTTCTCAAACCAGATTTCCCCACAAAATATCACAAAAAAAGCCATTCAAAATGCCTGTTCAAACTATAACTACTGGACCAACTTAATAAACGCCAATTAGCACACACAATAAAGCCATTTAAACCCCTTTATGACGTCACAAAGCCAACATTTTCCAAGTTTCAAATTCTTCATCATTTGAAAAATTTTAATGAAAATTGCATGTAAATTAATTCGGACTTTCCAACATTGCTCAATTTTCCCACCAAAATGTCACAAGGTCTCAAGAAACATTAAACATACGTCCAATAATTATCGTACACAGTTTCATAACATAAAAAACCAATCAATCAATCAATCGAATCTTTTTGTATTCTAAATTTCGCTCAGCCTCGAAATTATATCTGCTCTCACGTGACGTCACTATAATGATGAAACGGCTGATGTAATTGAATGTATAAAGTGTACGTGTACGTTTTAATTGTAATTAAAATGTTTTTTCTTCTTGCAATACAAGTGTTTGTTCATTACGCAAGTGTAGTGACGCACCAGACGGTGTTGAAGCAGCTGTCAATCATTTTCTCTCTTTCTCTCTCCTTTGTTGCTTCTGCCGTAATGAATATAATGAGAGGGTGTAATTAACGACGACAGATCCCCCTTGTGAATAAATACATACTTGTTTATCTTATCAGTCGACGTCTATTATTAACACCACACACACATATACACAACCACTAAAAAAATCATAGGCAACAACACATTAACAAACCCCGAAAAGCTGAGAAATTAAAACGTCAACGTCATCTAATAGCGTTCATTACACTGAATAGCCAACTTATTAGGTAACAGTAGCTAAAAGTAAAAGATGAAGGCTGAGAGGAAAACTTAACAAAATAAAAAAATCCTGTGGTACAAAACCAACTATCATACAAGACGTGTATCATACCAGGTAACCAAGTATCAAATTTAGTATCACAAATTTTGCATGACATTTCCATAAATCGTTAAGAAATTGTCTAAATTCTGCAAAAGTGTACAAAAAGACAGCAAATAAATTGTGGTAATTTATTGAATTATAAACAATATTTTCTTATAATAAAAATCATATTTGAAATCTGTTATTTATGTGCTCAAACAGCAATTAGTGTATTTGTACTTGTTAATTTTGCCAGCCAGTGTACTTTGCAGTTCCATGACGAAATGCATGATGGGAGATTTGTTGTATGTGTGTTCAGTACTTAAAACGTTAATTGTAATCGATCCTCTTAATTTCTCATAGGAGAAATGAATTAAGTGCAAAGTGAAAAAAAAGAGAGAATGGAGAGCTGTCAACATGATTTACCTGATGAAAAAAAAATTAAAAAAAAAAAAAAAAGAAAACAAAGATATACAACACCTGTTTCCAATAGTAAAAGTGTGGAAACGCCTTAATTAAAAAGCCACAATCACACTGCCAAACCAATTAACAACTTAAAATAAAACCACCACACCCACAAAAACCAAAACCACATTACAACACCCCCACACACATACTACAAAAAAAGTAATCATAAAACTGAGCAAATAAATAAAACACTTTAGCCACTTTACACGTGACTTTTGGTCATCTAAATGTTGGCCCAATAATAGCCAGTAAAATTTAAGTGTTTTGGCCATTCCAAATTTTTTAGTAATTAAATTAAACAAATTATCATATTCATAAAACGAGTGACTAGTTTGATTTGAATTTAATTCTTTTATTGCCCTAAAAATTGTTTTTTTAATAAAAAGTTTAATAAACTTAAATTGTAATGGGACCTCTTCCTGTCAAATAAAAATTGCTAAAACTAGTTTACTGTAGCTTATTTCTCTGAATTATTGAAATATTTAATATAAAAAATTAATTCGGATTTTTAAAAAAATTAAATAGGTCAATTTCATATTTTACTTTTTTTACTAAATAAATTATCAAACAAAAATGTATAATATAACATAATATTCAGTCAAATGTTACTTTATAAATACATATATAAATTTCCGAGAAGTTAATTTTTTGTTAAGAAATAAAAAAAATCTTGAAAAATTTAACACCCAAGTTGACAGTATAGTCATTCACCTGCTAGTGTTACTTCTTATTTATTCAGACTACAAAAAATATTTTCTCTAAAAAAAATTAAAACTTCTTTGATTTTTTTAAAAAATAAATTAGTAAACGTGTGTCAGCAAATCAAAATTTTCTGAAACTGCAAAATGTAAAAAAAAAATGTTATTGATACACCGTTCAATAATTTCATCTCGCTCATTGCCAAGTTGAAACACTTTTTTCAGTGAGGATAATGGGGGAGGGGGGTGAAATAAGGGGGGTTAAAGTAACAAAGTGTGCAGTGCATATCGAGTGAACGTCACGCCTAATTGCCCACAATTATCATCCAATTTCAAGCCAACCTAACAACAAAAATCGAAAATTAATCCGTGTAACTCACAACTTTACTCTCAAATATATTTTTAAGACTTTCAAAATTAAAAAAAAATTAAAATTAAATTTTAAACAAAAAAATATTAGCCTGTTTTTGCTTTAATGCGAATCTTCTCAATTCTTGAAATTTAAGTTTAAGTCTGTTACTTTTTTTTTTACATTTGAATTTTTTTGGAGAAATTTATTACAATAAATTTCTGAAAATTTGATTTGGCAATGGTTAAGAGATCAAAATACAGTATTATATTTTCAAATCATTTTAAATAATTTAAGCAACGAAAATAGCTTAATTGACTACACAAAAAAAAATGAAAACTATTTACTGGGAAAATTTTTTCAAAGCTAAAAAAATGTCTATTATGTAAATGACGCGATGTATGGTACTTGTTCATGAATCATGACATTAATATAAAAAAATAATTAAAAAAAAAACAACATCCACAGTATAAAATATCCGGTGTGATTTATGTGATTCAATGTCATTACTATACAATTATTATGACTATTGTTAATATAGTCTATAGGTGTATTATACGCATTTAAAAATATTAAATTATATAATAATAACGCTATACCATATTTTAATGTGGGAAAAAGTTCAGCCAAACATAAAAAAAAATTATATGAACACGAAACAAAAACCAAATTAAAACATATCTCAAACACACGAAAACTATTTTAATTAATTTTTTTATTATCTTTTTTTCTCATTCCTCTATTGTATTTTACCCATACAACTTACAAATACAGTACATGTACACAGTAGCTCCTTATTATTCTATCATAATTACACGTATACGGTATATGAACTTCAAAACCTACAGTACATACACAGTAGAAATGTTATGCAATTTAAAAGATGCACAAACTTAATAAGTCAAAAAAAGCACAATATGTCCTCTAAAATTACTATTTTAATTGCATTTTCCTTTTAAATATTTTTGTACACCTTTGGCCTGTATATTTTTAAGAAATGCTAAAATAAAATTGACCAAAAATTCGATATGAAGTTATTAACTGTCCTAAATGAAACTCCGGCTGATGCACAAGCTTTAATCGGGTAGCGTCCGTACCCATCACGGCACGGTTTTTAAGTCGTGATAGATACGAATCCCAGTTTTTATTTTCAAAAAAAAAAATTAAAAAAAAGAAGAGAGACTTAAAATGTAGAAAAAATAATTTTTCGTCTTTGCTATTTTTATAAATTTTCCTAAATAGTAAATAGCTTTTCAGAAAACTCCCAAAAATGCCCCTAAATTTATCCGGTTGATGCACAAGCTTTAATCGGGTAGCGTCCGTGCCCATCACGGCAACGTTTCTACGTCGTGCTATTTTTTAATCTCCCGATTTTATTTTCAAAACAAATTAAAAAAAAGCAAGGGTGAGACTTAAAATGTAGAAAGGATGTACTTTTTCGTCTTTGCTATTTTTTATTTATTTTATTTTAAGCTTAGTATATACAGTATTAAACTTTCATTGTTATTGTGATCTTTCGTAGACATTAATTTGTAATTGCTGGGTACATCACACCTGTTATTATTATTATCAACGCCATGACAAACCCAAAAGACCAAAAAGCCTTCGTAGGAAGTGGGAGAGAATTTATTTGCATGGATAAATCTACAATAATTTATAATACTTTGCTGCTGTTGTTTTTTTTTATATTTATAATATACACATTATTATTATTTGATCCATCTCAATGTCATTGCAACGCTTCAAGTTTTCAGGGTTTCCAAGTTCAAACTATATAATCATAATGTATTAACAATTACATGGAAAACTCAGTGGTCTATTCACCCCCTTAAAAAAAACGCTCACTTTCATCTAATGTACAGTACATTATAATCCACTCGGATGGAATTAACGAGCTAGCCATCTTAATTACATGTCTAATTACTGCTATTTTAGGCCAATTAAACTCATTATTAAGTATATCATGACGATTCTTTCATATCAAATGACATATTGCAATGCTTAAAGTGCAATTAGAAATACTGTACTTGAAAAAATAATCTCATATGTAAGATAGTGCAAATGTGCATCAAAGATAAAAACTTTTAACTTAAAATTTCCAATCAATAGAAACGTTTCTGATTAACACAAAAAAACTGGAAAAACTGTCAACAGACTGAAATTTCCATTAAAAAACCTTCAACGAGCAATTAATCGTGGAAAACAAATTTACAAATAAACGTTAGTGCTAAATGAATAAAATTTATAGTCTGATTTTAATATTAACAGGTGAACAGTAGGTGGTGGAGAAGCATAAGTTTTAAGTTTGAGCTGGTAATGCGCTTTAAAGTAAAGTTTGGAGAGTCAGAAGTAAAAACACAGCTAAAAAGTTAATGTAATAATATATTAAAAGTGATGGTAAGAAAAAAAAAACTAAAAAAAAAGCAACAAAAAGACAAGGCACACCTTAAATTCAAATGTTAATGAGATGTAAGAGAGTAAGATAGAGTGAATGAGAGAGGTGAAATGAGAAAAAGCAACGACCTGACTGTTTGACTGACTTTGAATATTTTATACAGGGTGATCATTAAATCCAATAAATTGCAAAAAAAAATCCCACTTTACTATTCTAAAATAAAGAAATGAGACTAAATTGCACTTCTTTCAATGCAGATTTGTCTCGTTTCAATAATGTTCTCAAAGTAACGACACTAATTTGCATCTATTTCAATATCAATTTGTCTCGTTTCTTTAATTAACAATACTGGTTTTCAAATAAAGCCGACGATATACAGACAAATTTATAGAGCAAATTTCATTAGCATAGAAATGCATTTATGTAATTTCATCGAAAAGTTTTGGTGACTTTAACAGCATTTAATGCAAATCTCAATAATAATTTTGTCATTGTTATTCATGAAATTCATGTTGATAATCGTAGTTAAAATTATTAAAAAGTTCAAATGTAAATGACCTCCAACATTGAATTAATTTAATATGCCAAATTAAGTTTCCCATTCTAATAACGTTAAGGTCCATTCAATATCCACATTAATTGTTTACAAGATTAAAAAATCACCCTGTATGATTTAAGGTGTGTACAATAATACATAGCACAAAGTTTTTATTAGTTTGCTTTGTAAATTCAATGAGGGTTGGGGAACCTCTAAACAATTTCAAATCATCATCTCTATGTCTTTCTATAGTTACACCAACAACGTTTATTATACACAAAAGTGACCAAAACATATCAGGAAATGACCGCCTTTCGTATACACATTTTTTCCAAGAAAAACAATTTTAACCGAAATAAAATTTGTGGACAAATTTGACCAGTTTCAAAAAGAAAAAAAAACAACAAAAAGGGTCAATACAACACTACGACGACATAAGGCAATAAAATTAACTAAAAATCGCAGAAAATGTCATTATAAATCAATTCCACTTAAATTAAAACTTATGTCAAATAGCATTTTATAATTCTAATAAATATCTTTTCCCCTTCCCCTGCCCTGTCCTACCTTTCTAACAATTTCAAACTTGAATATACCTTACTCTTTTTTTATTATTTAAGCGAGATAAATTTCACCGGCAAAAAAGGGGAAACTCCCGCCGGGTAAAGTGCTACGTTG
Organism: Helicorthomorpha holstii; assembly: GCA_013389785.1. Taxonomy (NCBI): domain Eukaryota; kingdom Metazoa; phylum Arthropoda; class Diplopoda; order Polydesmida; family Paradoxosomatidae; genus Helicorthomorpha; species Helicorthomorpha holstii. The sequence continues at coordinate 36,418,676 of JAAFCF010006596.1, read as the reverse complement.
GCCGCCGCGCCGCCTTCAGCAACAATCCGTCATGCTTTAACCTCTCGTAAATTTTAACCAAATTCAGTCAAGATTAATTTTTTTAACGTGCATAGTAACTATAACTATACAGTACATATTAAATCACTTTATATAGTTAACTAGTAAAAAATAATCGTTTAGAGTAATTTAACCGTGATTAATGAAGCTTTTTAAAAATATGACAAGAATTTTAGATTAACTTCGCCGTACATAGCACGGGGAGTCCCCGGTGAACACCCGGTTGCGTTTATCGTCGCTTATTACAAAAACACGTAAAGCTGTAAAACATGTAAGCTTATTGCAAAACAATCTGCTATTAACTAATAAAATGGTTAAATCCTTTTTTAAGAAACTATTGATAAAGTTAGTTATTATTTTAAAATCTGAAATAACTAAAAAGTTGTTCCCGAACAAGTTGTACAATTTCACCAAGAGAAAAAGTGACCAAGGCCGTAAGAATTCACTCATAGCCGTAGAAATGTTAACTCATCGTCGATTTCGACGTCTATGATAAATAAATACGCTAAACTTATATAACCCAAGTCTAAGAGAAGTATATCAACCGTTATTCATTGATTAAACTGTGTAATTTTTAGTATAAAAACTTAAAAAATTAAATCATTTTTCCTAGCAAGACTATAGCATTCCCGATTATCCTACGGGATTCGGTAGCCTATGATATGCAATATAAAGCCGTACCGGTACTGACTTTACCCAATATTATTCTTCAACACAATTAAACGCTAAATAATTACGCAATTTAAATCATAGTAATCATATAATTGTAACATTAAGCATACTAATTAATAGTAATTGAGTAATCTTAAAATCAAGCAAATTGACAAGTCTCACTAAAAGTTTTAAAATTTAACTTTCAAAAGGGCGACATAAAATGGCTGACATTTTTAACTTTTCAAAATAAAGTTGTTGTTTTAACGGCTTCATCATTACCCCCAACTTCACTATCGATGACAATTTCAAAATTATAAAAACCAATAAATTCCATCAAAATTATCCAATCCATCAATCGATTACTATTTACCATAACCTAACCGATCTAATCACGGTAACTTTTACTTAAATATTAACAATAATTAAGAGATAATTAAAATTTTAAATTATGCAAATGAGATATAAGCTTAACCTACTGAAAACGTCGACTCCTCGGTGGCGAGGCTAGACGCTGTCTTTTTTCCCCCCTGTCTCCTCGCACTCTAAAGCCGCGAAAATGAACCTGTTGTCTGGGTGGGTAAAACGTCACATCCATATTTGTTCCGAGTTCAAATCACACTTTTAAAGGCAAAAATCATCAAGTTCACTTAGTTTTTTTTTGTCCCAAATGTTCTACAGCTGCTACACACACACTTACGAAATAGTTCAACGTAATTTATCTCGCGAAATAACTAAATTAATTAATTAATTAAGACCTCAAACGACAGTTGACAACAACCACACGCCCACTTTAAAAGACCGTTAACTGAAAATAGCCTCAATGGACTCTCACTAATTCAAATTACCGTTGTTTTTGTAACTTTTTGCGTAACCTTACTCTAGAGGCTTTTTTTTTCAAATTTTCGGCGTAATTTTACGAAACCTTTGAACTGCCAAACCAAAATTAGGGTTGAATTTTTGTCATACATGATACGAAAAGCCACAACTAAAGCAAAACCAATGCAATTATAGCAGTATGGTACCTGTACTGTATACAAATACTGTTTTAAAGGTTTGAAATTTTTTTAAAAAATACATTATGTAATAAAATGAACGTGGATACAATAAGCAACAATACATCAAGCAAAATTTCAATGTGCAAAAAAATAAAATAAAATTTAAAATAAAAAAAAATGTACATACCTGTAATTTAACTATTTTCAGTGATGCAGGATTTTTATATTTTATGGGTGAAAAGCATTCATATTTTGTATGGATGGATGGATGCTGGGATTATATTCACTATCTACTGTACAATCATTTCATCTATTAAAAAATTAAAAAATTTTTGTGTATGGGTAAAATAAAAACACTTAAAAATTAACGAGTTCACCAAAACAATTAAACGAAAATAATTCATGCATTTAAAATTAAAAATAATTATCGTTTAAATAAACTTTTAAAGCATAAAAATGGATAAATAATTCAAATTGTGTGAACTTTTCCCGAAGAGTTTGTATTTAGTGTAATTAAATCTAATGTAAAGCGCACACTAATTGATCTTCCAACAAAAAATCTAATTACTGTTCTGGCAACTAATAATTGTAGCAAAATTAATTAAATTTTCTTATTCAAATGAAAATTCGCCATATTCTCATCTTACGAATTTAATCAAAATATAACGCAAATCGACACTTGAGATCATAATTATAATTACGTATTGAATAAATTTTCAAAGCGAATTTGTAATTGTACTATTTTTAAGATTATTGTTGCTATTTATGAAACATGCGTTTGTTAACTCATTCAATCGCATTGTATTTAGAAAGTCTGAACGCAAAGTAACGAGACTGAAATTAAAACTTACTATAAACAATGCAAAACTTAAAAATTTTAAAAAGAACTTAAATTAATAACAGATTAAAGGGATTTAGTCTCTTAAATATTATAAATATAAAAATATTTTACTTTTAAATTCAATTCAAATAAATTTAACACTAGGAAATGCTGTCGCATAAATACGTTCGCTGTTTTCCATATAACTCTATAGAGATAAGCGCATGTATATATGCGACAAACAAAAACGTCCATAAAAAACCGTAGAAAAGTTTTTTATGATACAAAATATAAGTCCTAAAAAAATTAATCTTTTTACTAAGTTTTCAGACCCAACGAAGTGTGTATACTTACAAAATGTGTGTCTTATTTTGGTTGTAATGTCGAAATTAAAATAAAATTCCGCTAAAACATTATAATTATTGTTACTGTCCATTTAATTTTGGTTATAACAAAAATTGTGCGGGGTGGAAAATCGAGATGAGGGGGAGGAAGTAGAGCATTGGAAACAAAAACAAATCATAATAATTAATAATAAAAAACTATACACAGCGTACGAATACGAATTAATAAATATGTACATTGTATTTTTTTTTTTTTTTTGTAATTATTTTTCTTTTGTCAAAACTCGCAAATTGGTATTTTTTTTTTTCAATTATAATTATATATACTTGTATAAAACAACGACAACGACTATACCAACATCTTAAAAACTAGATTTTTTAACCAGTAAAACCGCACAAAAAAGTCGAAAAAAAAAATTAAAGATATTCATCTTATTTTTTTCTTCGTATTTTTATATATTGTAGCAGACGACGACAACGACGAGATTTAAAGATTTTTTTTTTGTCTTTAAATTTCAAAGATATAATTTAATGCTCACAACAAACATCGAGCACAAGAAAAAGAAAAAAAACTTTTTTTTTCTTCTTATTTTAAAAAAAAACAAAAACGACAGCGATTGGCCCACCATAGTGTGAAAGATAGAGAGAAAAAAGTCAATTAATTAAAAAACATTTATACAAAAAATATATATAATAATAATTATGCTCAATATAATAACATAAAAAATTACATGCGATGATGACACACTTTTTCTTTTTTTTTTCTAAACTGAGATAAAAAAAATAAAAAAAAATGATCACACAATTATTTATCAGATTTTCATCTTTCACCATCGATTTTGATATACTTTGTAGAAATGTCCCAAACAAAGAATTTAATTTTTTCAACGACCGACCAGATGTTTTCCCAAAAAATATATAATTCACACACAAACACACATGATAAAAAGTCACTGAATTTTTGTTGCATTTGATTGGTTGAATTGCTGATGATGTCACAAATCTGTTTGACCAGGTGAAACACACACACAGAATATTTTTGTTTTTCAAAAGTATTTAAAAAAAAAAACAAATTTAATAATAAATTTGTGCGTTGACTTTTCTTTCTCATAAAAATAAGTTTTTCTCTCACGAAAAAATTGGTAAAAACAAACAGCAGAAAAATAATAAATTAAAAATATGGCTGGGATGACATAATAAAAGCGCCAAATGACGTCTAGATCACACACTCTTTTCATTGAACACTGAACAAATCTCACTCGCTTGAATCTAATTTAATAATAAAAATAAATATTTGTAATTTAAAAAATAAAAATAAAACTTAACACTAACTTAATTAGGTTAATAAGCCAAGTAAAGTGAATGAAAGTGAAGGAAAAAAGTAGGTAAATTAACTGTACAAATTGATAAACAAATTCCATCTACTTTAATTACTTTTTTTTAAAAGATGAAAAACTTTAAAGAAAACTAATTTAATTAATATTTTTTAAAGTTGTCAAAAGTTTCTATTTACATTTTTCCTTTAGTTAAATGCAACCATTCGTGAAGATTTAGAAAAGCAAAAATAACCATCCCAATAATTAGATATAGTTAAAAACTTTCACCATTTTCATTAACAATTTAAAAACAAAAGATGGAAATTAAATTAATAAAGTGTGAAATGTGCAAAGGGCCAATCACCACAATTATTTCAATTAAATTTTTTTTTTTTTTCAATTCATTTTGTAATTCTTATTATAAAGAATCGTTATTTATAAATTTCTCTTTTTAATTAACTTTTTTAAAAAATTTAATTTGAATAATTGAAATAAGCAAAATAAAATTAAGTAGGAACAGTGGTACGAGACAACAGCTTGGTTGACGATGATGAATTTGAATTTTGCTTCCTACCTGCATACATGGCCGGATGAAAAAACGATCCAGGCATTCCAGAATAGTATCCAGATAATCCGGGTCCATACATGTAGGGAAGGAGACCGGCTGCATCACCGCCCACAAGTCCAGATAAGTCAGCGAAGGGATTTAGCATATTCGCCGCATGTAACCCTGCTGCTGCTGCTGCCGCCGCCGCCGCTGGGTTCGCGTTCGGTTGTTGTTGTTGTTGACTTCCGTCATTTGGAGTTGCACTTTTAGCAGCTGCACTATTATTGTTAGTACTGTCTTTTTTATTAACTAAATCGTCTTTCGGTTCTTGTTTTATGTTGCCAACACCGGTCGCTGCCATCAAGGCCGCCGCTGCCGCAGCTGCAGAGTTTGTAGATGAGGTTGTGGAACTAGAACCGGAACTAGCCATCATGTCTTTGGCTAATGATTGGGCTAACATATTAATACCGGGTCCTAACGATGTTGGAACTGGTAAACCGGCTGCTGCCATTTGCATCATATGAAGTTGCGCCAAATGTGAGTGACCCAAGGCTACAGCTGTGGCAGCGTGCGAGTCGGCGGCCGCTTGGTTGAGTTGCTCATTCAATAGTTGACTATTACCACTAACACTACCACCACCACCATTACCGCCGTTTTCATTAGGATTATTGTTACCTGATGCTGCGTTAAAGTCTACTTGGTGCTGCTGGTCAGAGGCCGAATTGTCTCCCAGTGTGGCACTTGATGTCTCAGCGAACTTTTTCAGGTTTGTAATGTAAACTTTAACATTATCGATATGTTTTCTGGTGAAAATATGGTCCTGAATCGAATATTTATGCGAATATTTAAACGAACAAAACTTACACTCGTCAGGTTGTCTGACTGAGCCGTCCCCCGACTGCTGCTGCTGTTGAGAACCGGCCGCATCCTGTCCACCAAATCCTTTGGTCATGGCTATCTTTCCCTTCTTTTCTTTCGCCCGGGCGTTTTGGAACCACACTTGAACCACGCGCTTTGGTAGGCCAATTTCACGGCCCAACATCTCACACTCGGCCATTGTTGGGGTTTTATAGTCATTGAACATCGACTTCATCACTTTCAGCTGCAACGTAGTCATTTGAGTCCGATACCGCTTGTTATTTCCACTGCCACCGCCACTGTTGTTGCCACTGCTATGATAATAATGGCCACTTATAACTAAACTGTGGCTGTTTGTACTGCTGGCAGGCGATGTTGGGTTGCTCTCATGAGACTCTAGAAAGTCATCGCATTCCATGTCAGATGAGTCAGAATGCGTTTCAGACTGACCATCGTCCATGTTCTGCATTTGAAGTCTAAACATCAGCTGCTCATCAGTCAGTCCTTTGTCACCCAGATCACCAAATGGATTATCACCGGATCGGTCACCATCAAGAGACATTCTTAATGGTTTGCTCAGGTCTAATGGAGCCTCTCCACTTCCGCCACCTCCTTCTTTGTCCCTGCCGCCGCCACTCTTTCGTCCTCCACCACCACCACCGCTTGGAGTTGATTGTTGATCAGGTTTAATCAAACCAGAAGCCGCCGCCGCACCAGATGCAATGGTCATTTCATCGATGTAGCGTTTCAGCGAGTCTTCATAATATTTTTTCAGCTGGTTTTGCATCTCAGCTGCGTTGGCTGAAGATAATGTTGGAATCAGCCCAGCAGGAAACCCAATCGATTCGAAGCTAGTAGCCATCATTTTGGCCATGGTCGACTCTTGTAGTGATGGTTGTGGTGTAACGTTTCCGGCGCCAGAAGGATCTGGTGAGCCATCTGAGACGTTGCTGTGTTCTTCATCAGGCAAACTGTCAATGTTGACTTCACCTTTGGCATATTGGTCAGCGTGTTTGGTGGCCAAATGAGTTTCCAGAGCTGATTTTACTTTGAAATGTGCGGGACAAAAAGGACATCTCTTATTTATTACTTGTTGATGGGCTCGAAATTGACCTTTACGTTCACGAGCTCTGGTGTTCTGGAACCAAACTTGAACCACTCTCTTTTTTAACCCAACTTCACGGGCAATGTTCTCCAACATTTTTCGACTAGGATTGCTTTCAATTTGATATTTTTGATATAAATAGTCCAACTGCTCTGGTAAAATAGTGGTTCTCAATCGCTTATCTCTCGGCTGGTCTTCACGATCATCTTCACCATCTTCAGATAACTTTCTTTTGGGCGACGTTGGACCGCTAATACTGCCACCCTGCGACTGACTTTGGCTTTGGTTTTGCTGCTGTTGTTGTTGTTGTTGCTGCTGCTGAGCTTGCGCTTGAGCAGCTGCGGCAGCCACTGCAGCCTGTTGTGCTTCATACTGAAGAATACCAAATGGAGTATCCGGTGGATATGATGGAAATAAATTCGGATTCATTATATGAATTATTTGATGCTCTCTCCACAAATCAAAACGTGGGAAAACGAGACTACATTTGTCACAGCGAAAAGTCCCTTCTTGTACTCCACCGTTGCCATTTCCACTGCCACCATTTCCACCGGTGGCTAAGCCTGGACTGGCAGCATTGCTAGTGTTGTTTGGATTTCCTGGCGTTGAAATTTTGACAGCGCTGATGTCTGATGACGTCTCAGTAGCTTGATTTGAGTCATTAATTGAACTTATTGAATTTGTATCATCAGCTGCTCCAGGTGTGCTGCTATTTAGTTGAGATCTTTGTAACGTGACACGAGATGAACTATCACCACCCTCTTCTCCTTTAAAACAGTGACTTTTCTGGTGCTTAATCAGCTCGTAATATCTCTGGAATACCAGCAAACATTTTTTGCATTGATAATTAAGTCCTGGTGTCCTTTGAAATCTGCCAGCGCCATCATCTTCCGGATCCAACGGCGGCTGATTTTCGTAAACTTTTCTAGCCTTTTGTCTGGCATTCTGGAACCACACCACGATTACTCTAGGACTTAGATTCAACAGTTTTGATAGATATTCCAAATCATCGTCTTTTGGATAGGCGTTACTCTCAAAAAATTCTTGTAAAACTTTAATTTGATAATCGGTAAATCGAGTTCTGTTGGCTCTTTTCCCACTACTGGATCCACCGCCTCCTGAACCACCACCTGGCGTGGAACATCCGCCAGTTGAGTCTCTGGATACGTCCATCTTGGCCAGCGCAGCAGCTGCGCTTATATTAAGAGGTGACGTCGGTGCTGTAGATAACATGTTAAGATTTAAATTTTGTTGATGCTGAGATGAAACCGGAACTAAACCTTGTAGTGGTGAAAATGAAGGATTAGGTCTAAGGAAGGAACTTTGAGAGGTGGCCGGCTCGGATAAGGTCGGAGTGACCGAAGGCGTACTCGAGGAACTTGGAGTTGGTGTGATAGCGCCACCTGACGCTGTCACACTGCCAAAGGCAGAACCTGATGAGGAACTTGTAGGAAAGGCTGCCGCGGCATTCAATGCAGGCCCTTCCGCGGCTGATATGGCGCCACTCAATAAACTTTCATCTTTATGTCCATAACCCATTTCAGTCTTAATAATTCGTAGATCTTCACCACCACCAACTACATTTCCTTTCTTATTATGTTGTAGGCGATTATGACTAGCAGACAATGACAACTGGTTCAGATCTTTTCGACCACCACTCATCATATGGTTGTCATCAAAACAGTCTTTTCCACCCGTGGAAGATGACGATGATGATGAAGACGATGATAATGCTGGTTGACCATTAAATGCAATTGGAGTTGAACTTCGGACAGTTCCCGTTCCATTACCACTGACAGCAACAATCGTAGACGATGACGTTGATGGCTCAGTTTTAATTCCATCTGGCTGCAGTGAAATGATTTTAGTTTCGCCAGTTTTTTCATATTCCTCCAAATTAAGAGCAGTCGATGGTGGGTTGTTAAAATTGTAGGGAGAATCCTTGTTCCGCTGTCTTTCTTTAAACAAGGTATTTCTGAACCAGTGCTTAATTACTTTGGGCGGAAGTCCAGACTTTTCAGCCATTTCTGTAATCTGCTCTTCAGTCGGAGAGTTATTGATATCAAAATGAGCTCGCAGGATTTTCAGTTGATCATCGTTAATTCGAGTTCTGGCTCGTTTCTGCTGCTGCATTTGCATTTGCTGGGCCATTTGTGACTGCTGATTTTGCTGCTGGGCTAATAATTTCTGCTGAGTGGCCAAGAAATTTGCTTCTAAGCCACCAGACTGAAGCAGAGACTGTGCAGTGGCCACATTCAGTGGTTCCATGACATTCGGCGGTGGCATCATTATGGGAATTAAAGGTGGGTGTAAATTCATTGCAGCTAAAGCTGGCATGCTCATTCCCAACGGAAGTCCCAATCCCAAGCCCATACTTAGCATCATGGGATTGAACTGCATCTGAGACATCTGATTGGCAGCCATTGCATTTATAGCGGCGTTAATGTCACTCATTCCGGGGATTCCCATGGGTGGCATCATCATATTGGCTTGTGATTGATGCTGGTGCTGATTGTGCTGCGAATTTTGAAGATTTAACTGGGAATTTTGGTTCTGTTGATTTTGTTGTTGCTGCAGTTGAGACTGTTGTTGTAGCTGTTGGTTGGAACTTGCCATTGACAAATCAGCGGGTGAAGAACTTGGCTCAGACATGGCGGCACTTTCAGGCGTTCCACTAAGTGGTGCTTGCGGTGGATTTCGCACTTCATAATCAGCTTTAAAGTCTTCAGAATATTTTTCCACTTCATCAAAGGGCACAAAAACGTTGTGAATTTCCTCTTTGTGTGCTTTGAGGACCCAAATGCTTGAAAAGACTTTGCCACAAACAGGACAAGCTGATTTACTGATTTCAGGAATATTGGATTTTGATTCAGTTTTTGCTTTGCCGTCGGTGTTCGTAGCTTCCGCCGACGCCTTTTCAACTTCTTCTTTACGAGGTCGACGCTGATGGTTCTCATTAAACTGCATTACAAGTTCAAATCCATACGATTCCATCAAGTGTTTATAAATTGACGAAGATTTCATTTTTGGTAAAACGAATTTCCCGAAATTTGACATCATTTGTTGTTGCTGTGGCATCATAGCGGCGGCGGCTGCCAGCTGTTGATTTGCAGTTAGACCATAACTGTTGGGTGACGGTGACGTCAGTGGATGACTTTTGGGTGATAAAAAGCTGTTTGAAGTTATCGTTGAATTTGCTGTTGATGTAGGCGCTGCTGAGCTACTTTGCTGCTGCTGTGTCGGAGGAATCATAGTCAGCTGTGGTTGGAAAAAGCAGTAAAGTTGCTGGTGCTGAATCAAAGTGTCTTGAGTGGCAAAAATTGAACCACAACGCTGACAGGTGTACATAGCCTGTGGTGACACCTGTTGCTGCTGCTGTTGTTGTTGTGCATTAGCTGTTGAATTCGTTTGACTAATAATCGGTGAATGAGCCATCGACATTGGTGTTTGCGACCGTTGGCTGTGAGTGGAAGTAGAATTGGGCGATGCGGATGAATTTGGTGAATGATGATGAATTAAATTAGGAACTTGACAATTATTGGCCGAATTAGCCAAACTGGACAGTGGCGATTGGGCTGTTGATGAAGCAACAGTAGCTTGACCATTTCCACTCAATTTTCCAACGGCGCCATTATTTCCACTTAAAATGTCTCCCAATAATTTCTGCTGCTGTTGGGTCGTTGTGTCCAATTTTTGTTGCTGTGGCGACATTTGAGGAGCAGATGTTGGTTGGTCTGGCTGCTCAATAAGCGGTTGAGACAAATCAACTTGACCGGTGAGTGCAAGTTCCTGCAACTTTGATGCTCTGGTCTGGTGCAAAACTGATCTCATATGAATGTCCAGAGTTGAGCCTTGACTGTAGGAAACTTTGCAAATGTTGCACTTGTATGGCTTTTTATCGTTGTCACCTCCAATGTTGTTGTTATTATTGTTTGAGTTGGGGCTTGTAGCACTTTGAGGAGTAGACGACGGTGGAGGAAGTGGTGGTAGTTGAATTTGCCCAGTAGAACCACTTCCGGTTGTGGCAGAAGTGGGAGCTGAACTTGTTGAATTTTGCTCCTGAATACTTCGTTTCAGCTTATGCAAATGGGACACTGAATTGTAGTGAACCAAAAGAATATTTTTTTGAGTGAACGACTCTTTACAAACGTCACATTTGTATGGTCGATTGGGGTCCAAATATTTCTCCATCGGATAGCTCAATCGTTCACCCTTTCGATGCAACAATGTCTTATTATGACTGGTTAAATAAGTCTGCTTAGTAAACGCCACTTTACATCGATGACATTTGTATTTCCGGAAGGGGTTATTGTAACTGTCCTCTGCCATGGCCTGACTATTCAAATAGTCGTCCAGCATTTGCTGTTCTTGACGTTCTTTCAGTGTCAATTCACTTGCAGCAGCATCACTTCCTGTCTCAACGCCGTCTTCACCACCAGTCAAATTAGTCATTCCACCATCAGAATGGCCAAAATCGTCAATTCGACTGTTGTCCATGGTATCCATTGCATCATCGTCAAATTCGTAGCAATCATCTGCACTTCCTTTTAAAGCAGCAACGGCAGCTGCTGCCATTGAAGCTGAGTCCTTTTTCAGCAGTTCAGAGTCAATATTTAGATCATTTGCTTGGTCACCAAGTCCCATCAAAAACAATGGGTTGTTAGTCAAACTAGCTCGATACTGTTCAAGTTCGGCTTCTGTCAAGTCACTATGTGAAGATTCAACGTGCCTTTGCAGTGCTGGAATAGACCGGAAGCTACGTCCGCAAAGAACGCATTTGGTTGCATCTCGTATGATATGATACTGTGAATGGAGTTGTAATTTTTCCATTGTTTTAAATGCCAAACTGCACTGACTACATCGATATTTGTAGACGTGTCGGTCACTGACAGATAAATGTTGTTGTTGCTGAGATAGTTGTTGCTGAGAAGTTCGCTGGCGTTTGTTGCAATGAATTTCTCGGCAATGAACATGTAGTGCTTGTGTCGTTTTGAAGTATTGGTTGCACCCCTTTTTCCAGCACAAATAGCCTGGACCACGGGGAGTTGATTTAATTTCAAAATGTCCAACCTCATTTAGATGGTTGAAAAGTTCTTCAAAATTTTTAAAATATTTAGAGCACACATGACAGCGCAGGTCATCCGGTGTCCACAGTTCTCCATCCACTGATTCACTATCGAAGCCTCCAGCACCATTTTCAGCATCTGAATTCTCAGCATCCGATTCAGGATCACTTTGTCCGCTTTGTGCCATGTTGATACCACTTGATGGACTGTGAGACGTAGATGGGGGTGTCCTCTGAGGTTGAGGTTGACCAGCATTACCTCCTGAGCTTATTAACCATTGGGATGTATCCACCATCATCATAAGACGCTGAAGTCCCTCAGCAGTGACGTTATGAACATGAGTCAAATGCTTTTCGAGGATATTTTTCTCTTTGAAGCTTTCCTGGCATAGCGGGCATAACATTTGCGGTATTTTAGTTGTTTGTTGACTTGGCCCTTGACTTCCTTGAGGTGTCTGATGACCTTGACTGTGCTGGGACAGGACGTGAGCTTGAATTCGCATTTCACTGTTGCTGGTGTAATTACAGTAGGGACATGTGTGAGTGGCTTCCCCAGTGCCTGCTGAAGATGAGGAGGAAGAAGAAGTGTCGATGGCGGAAGTAGCGGTTTGTTGCTGAGATTGCTGCTGAAGTTTTGACTCGACCAACAGCGCTTGTTTTAGCATGGATGATGAAGATGGCGGATGGAGTAGATTTGAAGTTGAGGTAGGGTCGTTCATCATTTCACTTTCCTCATCAACTACGTCATCACCTTCAAACATATCTTCCTCTTTGATTTCTAAAATTTGTGAATTATTTAGAAAAACATGGCCGAAAACAAACAATTTCATCATACAATCAAATTTTTGAGATAAATGCGACAAGTAATTTTTAAATTCAGAATAGGGGACGTTATATAGCAATCGATTATCAGTTTAACATGAAGAGTCCCTTATTTTAATTTCGTACTAATATTTAGTTTTTTTTTTCTTCTACAATATAATTAAATTGATTTTTTAGCAGTAAATTTATAATTGTTTTACTATTAAATTACTATTAACTATTAAATAATATTATAATAAATGTAATGTATTATATTTTAAATATTCGACTAATCATATTATAGTAAAATTTATATCTAAAGTTAACTAAAATCTAATTAAAAAAGTTTATAAAAAATGTTTTATCGACTTACCAGGTTCCACATCAAACTGGACAATTTCTCCATCGATCATTTCCCTGACATGAATGACGTCAGTGATGAATCTTTCTTCATCTCTGCTGCTATCTTTTCCGTGATGAGGACTTTTCCGCTGCATCATTCTGACACTTTCATTTCTCACGTGTCTTGCCGAATGCACATGTTGCACCAGCATGACCTTTGACCTGGTGGAAAACGAGCAGAGTGAGCAGTGATAATATTTGGCGTTAACTCCTTGCATGCTCAGATTTATCTCGCCATTTTGCAGATGTCTGAACAACTTTGAGTCCAATTCATGTCGCGGGGTGGCCACATGTAACTGTAGCTTGTGTGTGCTGTTGGTATAATGGTTGCAAGCGTTGCATTTCACTTGGATGGGGTTGCTAACGTTAAGATATTTCAGCTTCCACTCATTACGCGGACCCCCTTCTTTGATATGATTTACATGTTGTAGACGTTGCAAATGTTTATCAGTCTTACAATGCAGCTGAAAGTTGGCTTTTAAATTTGTCTTGTAACTGCACAATTTACACACGTAATTTCCGGCTATGACCATGAGAATCTCGTGCTCCCGCTGCTTGGTTCGGTCGCGTTGTAAATGCTGACTTAAAGTTTCCACACTGTCGCAACCGAATACACTACATACACAGCATTGAAAGAGTTTTGATGGGTCAACGTTTGGATCGTCCAATGGCATTTGTCCACCGGCTGCAGCCATCATCATGGCTCCAGCAGCTGCTGGGTTGTTGGCCAAAGCGGCCGCTGCTGCAGCTGCCGCCGCTGCGTGAATTGAATTTCCCTGCTGACTATTCTGCTGAGCAGCAGCTGCTGCAGCCGCTGCGTTTGCTAAGCAAGCTAATCCAGCATTATTAGCATTGGCAGCAGCCATTGCTGCTAAACTTTCTTGTAACACTTGGTTTCCGATTTCCATGGACATGGCATCGCCTGCCCCTCCCATCTGACCCAACTGTCCACTAGCCATCAGCTGAATTAAAAGTGCTTGGTTGTAAGCCATATCGGCCAAAGCAGCTTCCGTATGTGGAGGCGGTTTATCGCCAGGTAAAGTCAATCCAGGATGAAATTGTAACAGTGATGGATCCAGAGCTTGGGCAGCAGCTGCTTGTACTTGAAATGCACTTAACTGCTGCATATGTTTGACATTTTGCTGCAGAACCATCATATTATGCGTATGTTTTTCACTTGTCATATGAATTCGTAAATTTCTCGCAACATTTGTTTCATAATTGCAAACATCGCAGCGCCATGTTGGTTTTGGCTTAGTTTTCTGAGCAGAAGACAAGTTCATGTTTGGCCCAGCAGAACTAGAACCGCCGGAACTTGGTGTTGGAGTTCCTGCGTTCGATGAACTCAGTTGCTGAGATTGTTGTTGTTGTTGCTGCTGCTGCTGTTGCTGTTGTTGTTGTTGTTGCTGCTGCTGTTGTTGTTGTTGCTGTTGCTGAGCAGCTTGTAATGCTTCTGGAGTCAATCCACCATTTTGAAGCTCCTGCATGTTATTTAAATGTTTATCCGATTGCATGTGAATACTTAAATTTCCTTTGGTTGTAGTTGAATAGTTGCAAACATCGCAACGATACGGTTTATATCCACAGGTGTAGGTTTCACCGCGGGCCAATCGAGGATGCTGCTGATTAGTTATACAGTAAATGCACGTTGTCTCATTTTCTGGATGTTTCTCCTTCATATGAATTTCTAGTGTTTCCTGATACTTGTAATGCCAATTACATTTGGGACATTTGAGTGTTTTACATGAATTTCTCGAGTGCATCATGGTCATGTGTCCACCTAGCGACCTCGATGAACCCAAAATCATTTCGCATTTGGGACATTCGACGCCGTTTGCTCGGCCATTGGGATGATCCGGGCAAATATTGCTGAGTGGCGAACTAGCAGTACTTCCGGTCACATTGTTATTTCCATTTGGTTGCTGCTGTTGCTGTTGGGGTAAAGTTGGTGAGTGAAATTGACTTGAGCCCGGACTTAGTGTGGGCGTTGGAGCCATTGGTGATATACTGGGTGCCCTATCATCTCCATGATGACTTTGTCGTTCGGAAACAGACGATGAAGATGAAACAACAGGACTTTTTCTCATATCCAAAATGTTGTTATTAAAAAATGGCGGTAATAATGGCATGGGTGTGTTCAAATTTAAACTTAAATTTAGATCATTGTTATTATCCCTTTGCTTGTCTGCCATTGACATTGCCATCGACATGGCCAAAGGTGAGTTGTTAATGACTGAAAGTGGTGTTGAAGATGACGGCAGATTGGTTCGAAGTGAGGAGGCGGAAGCTGGGCTGTTTGTAGAGGTATTGGCTAATTTTGTCGATTGATTCTGTGACCTCAGCTGAGCGTGAACTTGAGCCACTTGCTTCCGTAAAATGTTGATACTTTGGTGATCGTCTTCATTTTCTTCCAAGTCATCCTGCTCCAAATCGTCATCATCCAACAGATCATCATCGTCGTCCATCAGCATGTCCACATCGCCGCTGTGATGATGGACATCGTCATCGTCCATGGAGGCGAACGATGCTCTTCTACGGCCTTGAGCAATAGGTGACGTCATTCGGTTGACGTTTTTGTTGGTGTCCATGCCGCCACCACCACCACCAGAACTACTACCAAGCGATGACGATGACAAACGAGGATTTTTGGTGGCAGCAGGTGAGTGAGCTGAAAGTTGATTATGATGGTGATGATGATGATGACTAACATTAGGAGAAATATTAATGGCTTTAGGTCCATCACCGGCGCCATTATTAGTGTTAGATTTTGAAGCCGAGCCATCACATCCGGACAAGGAACTGGCACAAGAAATATTTACATTCAGAGAGTTACACGCTTGTGGCGTGTATAATGCGGAAGTGGCGTCTAGGCTGAGGTCGGACGGGGGCACTGGCTCCAGGAACGATAACCGTGGTTCTTTGTCCTTTCCAACACCCTGAAGAATGGCCGAAACATTTCGGAAATTCATCAGACGTTTCTCCTCCTCATTCGGTGTCACTGAATGTTCACCCATAGCGTGAGCGAGGAACGATTTTGAGTTACCGAACGAAAGTTTACACATAAAACACATTAGGATGGGTTTCACTGGAACTGAAGACCAACCGGAAGTAGTAGATGAAGAAGAAGAGGAACATTTATCCGGAACATTTTTACGACAGCGACGCGACTTTGCCGAACACTTGCTGCTTCCTTTGTTCTCCGGCAACTCAAGTTCCTCCAAATCATCAGCCACATCCTCAACGCCATCCTCATTCGCCATGTCGTTGTCCTCAGCACCATCACCACCAGTGCCAGGACCGCCAAACGAGCCGACACTAAAATCGTCCTTATCACGAACACTGTAAACCCTGTAACTGTGCATAATTGGTAAATCAGGAACTTTTTTCTTTTGTAATAAATTGATGGCATAAGCCTGTCCATAAGCAGCGGCCGCCGCCACCGCCGCATTATAATTTTGTTGTTGCTGCTGTTGAAGCGCCGTCGATTGACGAGATACGTGAAAGGCGTTGACAATTGGAGGAAAAGTTCTAATTTCAGGAGGTGGTGACTTGATGCCACGACCATCGACTATGCTCCCCTCCTTGTTTCTTAGCAGCTGTTTCTCTAAACTGTCTTCATCGTCACTACAATCACTGTCACCCGCCTCAATTATGTAAGCCGAACCATCCGGATTGTACACTATTTTGCCCTCAAACGTTTCAACGTCACTGTCAACTGACTCATTGGCGCCGGCGCCGACCGCGGCACTATTCATGTTCAAATTCAAACTCCGGCTAGCATTTGCCGCACTGATGCTCAACGGCCGCGATTGTTTTCTAGTATTTCGACTTTTCTGTTGCTTCATGGCGTTTATTGACGGCGACGACGACGTTGAAGATTGCTGTTGTAACAGCTGCTGATTAAGCGCCGCAGTAGCGCGCGCGTGTGCGTCGTTTGCACCACTATCGTCGATGAGGGTCATGCAGCGGTGCTGATAATAGTCGGCCATGCCTTGAAATTCACAATCACACTCGTCGCAACGGATTGGGTCGGTTTCAGTTCCACTACCAATTCCAGACTCCATTTCTTGCAGGGTAGTGTCCGGTTGAAGTGGTGGCGTTGAAAGACCATCATCAGGCGTCATCCTTAAGCCAACAACGCCACTTTTAGTTAACAAATCACCACTCACTCCACCTAACGTCGCACCAAGATGGCGAATTCTCTGACTATTATTATTATTGTTTGTGTTATTGTTATTATTATTGATAATGGCAGTTGTCAATCTCGATTGTCCTGTGTCCAAGATTTGAGCAGAAGACGGCGAAACATTACGTAACAAAGCACTTGCTGTCGTTGTTTGCGTTGTCGTCTGCTGGTGTGGGTCAACCAATGAGCCAAAAGTGAGGGAGCTCAGTGGGTTAACACTGGAGAAGGATAAATTTCCATCTGAGAGAAGACCATCTCGTTTCGGGTCGCCTTCGGATGGCTTGCTTTCCATGGCGACAGTCTCCAATTCCATGATGAAACATTTAGTATCACATTACGACACCATCCACCACATATATCTGTTTAGAAAAACAAAATAAGACAAAATTATTAACAAAAAAACTATATAATATTGAAATAATTAAAAATGCAGAATAACAATAGTGATTTGCAAGTAATGTCACTTATTTACATGATATTCTATTAGAAAAACCGACAACATTTATGACTCAAACCTCAAATTTCAAAATATATTTACTAAATGAAGCTCAAATAGGCCAATAAATCATCAATATATTTTTTAGTTTATTTGTCACATACAGTATCCATATTTTATTTAAAACTTTCAAAAATTTTCAAAAGTTATAAGTTGAGTCATTAGCGATGTCTGATTATAGCGTTATATTAACATGCGCAAACCCGACATCATTTATGACTCAACATAAAACAGCTAAGATTTCACATAATTAGCAGAAAAGTTCTTATCAAAACCTAATAATTTGATAAATCTACTCATCTAACGCCGCTTACAAGCTTAGTAACAATTGTACTCGGAATTAATCATTTAAGTTATTTAATTTCCTAATTACTAATAGAAGTACTGTACTTGTACCTGCAAATGGGACCCACACAACCCAACCAAATAAATCTTAAAAAGCAACGCCCATTTACATTGAATTATTAGGCACACAACAGACTTGACTTAGTCATTGCAAATAATTATAATCAAAATCACAGTGAATTGTAATGACGTAATAGCAATAACATCTAAGTAGGCCACAGACATTTTCAAAATTAAATTCAGTTTTTTTTTATTTTTTAAAAAGAAAAAAAAGTTCAATATAACACGAGAGAGAGAGAGAGATATACACAACATAGACATTACATGAATCATGTATATCACCCCATTAACTCGTTGCCATGACAACAGTAACAATGTTTACCTTATATGTTAGATTGAGGTTTGTTAATAAAAAGATTAGAAAATGTAAAATAATAAAATAATGGATTCAAACACGTTAAGTAAACACTTTTTATGGTAATACTTTTTAATTATTGCAAAACTTTTTTTTTTAAATTTAAAAGGAAATTCTATAATAAAAATATATTACACACCCATTTTATAATAATATTATTATTATTATTACTAAATAATAATAAAAAAAAGCTAATTAAACATTTTTCAATCTTCAGCCAATCCCATTCGGCGTAGTGATAAACATTAATGACTAAACAGCTCTTAATTACTCGGATAAAAAAAAAACAAAAAGTAATAAAAAGCATTGGAAGCTTAGCAACAGATTAATTCAATTCAAACGCCTACGTCACTTCAACATGACGTCATATTGCACCAGGAAACAACAACGTTATGCAACATCGTTAGACATTATATTTATTAAAACCATGTTTTAGTCGTCGTTTAGAGTTGATTAATTAATTGAACTATTAATTAACATAAACCAAAATTTTCCAGAGTCAAATTGCATCAATAACGATAAAGTATAAACGTTAAGTTGCCTCATAAATTCGTGAGCAAACTTGTTTACATACAAACTTATATAAAATTATAAACTTTCATCAACTTTTGTCGCCATTTTAAGTGCATGAAATTGTAGCTGAATGATTTTAGTGATCGTTAATTAACAACATAATTGACTTAACATTAAAATAACAAAACAAATTCCCCAATTAAGTAGTTAACCAACTTGTTAATTGTGTGTTTTGGTATCAGCGATTCGGTAAATAGCAAATACTTGACGAAAAAGTTGATAAAAGTTTTTGAGATGGTGATGAGCGTGGTGGAAGTTTGGTTTAGTGGAGGAGGGAGGGGGGGGAGGGAAGTGCAAAGTTGGCATGTAGTTGAAAATTCATTTAACACCTATTAAATAATAATTCCGCCCCTCATCAAAGTGCCACTCTGACCACCCAAAAAGTTGACTTTTACAACAGCCAAACTGTCTGGTATGCATAACTTTGTGTATACCTTTTTTATTTATATTTTTAAAAAAAAATAACACATTCCCTCCTGGCACCACCCATCCAAACCTAATGTACTGGTGTGTGTACCCCTGTGAACCCCCTCAAACTCAGTTCACAATTTTATGACCGGTTGAAACGAGCGTGAAACACACACATACAACAGCAAATAAATAAAATAATAATAAAAATAAATAAATAACTTAAGCAGAAAAAAAATTAGTTAATAGAAACTACTTCCCCAATAGAAACACCTCCAAATGTCATCAGCACAGGTAACATTTGAGAAAATTTCATAAGTGCATAGTAAAAAGTTGTAAATCAACCAAATTAATTAAACAACAAAAATCAATAGATAATAAAAAAATTTCAAAATTCTTTTAACTTTTCATTTTAAAGTAAAATAAAAAAATGATAATTTTACAAAAATTTCCTGCAAAGTTTATTCATGTTATTGATTACCGGAAATGATGCTTTTTTCTTTTATTTATTTATTTTTTTTAAAAAAAGAGCTTTTGTATTGATTGATGGAGACTTTTGTTTTAAATTTAAAATGAGTTTTACATGTCAAAATGTTTTTTTTTTTTTATCTTTTGGGTATAAACTTAATTAATGCAGCTGTTATTTTTAATGGCTATAAAATTTTATGTATCGTCACATAAACCCTTGCTGTTTCAACGTTTATATCAAATTTATTATTATAAAACACATCCTCAAAACCTGACACCTGATCACTTGTTTATTACACCTGTAGGTGTCAGCAACAGCGCTTCTTATTGATTTTTAAAAAGTCGATTTATTAGGCAAAACTTAAAAGTGCTAACTAGTTTATATCTTTTCCGGTGCTAATTTCCATTTAACATGTATTTTTTTTAAATGTCAATCTTCACGCGCTTGTTGTGAAGACATTTTCAAAAAATAAGTCAAATAAAGTGCAAGATCGACGGTCAATTTAGTCTACATTTTTACTAGACAAATGGATAACCATTACACAACGTAAAACTATAGTAACTCTGGTAACAAAAGTTACAACTAAACCAAATTTCGTTAACCAGTTTTTAATCTACGAAGGCTAAAATATGCCACATTGTTAAAAAGTGCGTTTTAAATCAACCAACAACTAACTATTGAATTAACTAAAACTACACCAACATAACACAAACAAAACTATTTATTTTTTAATATTTTTTATACTTTAAAACGCCAAAGTCGTCATATAACAGTTGCTTTTTTTTTTATTTGATAAATGAGAATTTTTCCCTTATCAAATTCGCATGCATAATTTCATTAATATTTAAATAATAATTGTACTCAGAATAAAAGTAGGTGTATACAAGTGTAAATGTGGCACAAGTACATGAGCACAGGTAGCAAATGTGTCGACCAATCAGCTCATTCGTAATAAAGCAAAAACACAATAATAAAAACACGAAAATTAAAATGACTTTGTATGTACTGTACGTAATTGGCTGTATACTGTATGTATAAAGTGCTATACTGTATTAAACACAATAAATCACATGTTTCCATGCAACAAAAGAAGAGAAATAGAAAGAAAAAAAGCAGTCGAGTCGACGTTTCAAAACAAACACACAAGAGCGTTTTTGATGAACAGTTTTAATATGGGACACGTTACGAAATCCCATTGGAGTTTAATACATCTGTCCAAAAAGCCATTATTAACGCTCCTTTCCCCTCCCCTCCCCTGTCCCCCACCCACCCACATACCCCCCATCATCATCTTACTTTGCAATACAATTTCAACCATTGACAATTTTGCCATAATTTCTGCACACGTATTACTTTTTTTTTTCTAATAATTTTATTTTATTGTTGTTATTAAAATTTCACCTACGTCACAAAACCATTTTTGCTTATCAACATCATTATCATCAGCGTTATATTACTTTTTATTATTATCAAATTGTGTGACACGGTATTTATTATATTTAATGACATTTTGTTTCATTTTTAACGCCTTTGTCGTTTATAGAAAGTCGTAAAAATATCCTTTTTTTAATTTTCACATGACGAGTTTAATTACGCAATGTTAATTGCGATAATTATTTTATTTTTATTGGAGATTTTTTTTAATGAAGTTTTTAGGTTATGTATTGAACCATAACATGTTTAAAAAAATCAACTCAGCGACGTCCTGTATTAGCAATATTTTAAATTGGAAATATACAGGGTGTTAGTTGTTGACAAATAATAATAATTTTTTTTTAAACTATTTCACCTGGAATTTCATACAACCTACGAATATCAATTCGACAATTTAGTTGACAATGGTAAAAGATACAAAAGTTAATTTTCCTGTCTATTAATTTGGACATTTTTCATCAACATAATTAAATTAGCTAATTTTGACGCATACAAATTAATATTCAAAGCATTCGTCATTGATTTTTTTAATTTAAATTTCAAATACAATGTACTGTAGTCTGTACACTAACTTTTATAAATAACAAGTTACTGTTACTCTTTTCATTTCAATTAAACATTTAAAAAAAATCAAATAAAAGATAATTATATATGCAAATAAGCTTCAGTCTAAAAATTCTCGTAAATGAATTTGTCTAATTACAGATTCGGTCATCGATAACCTGTATTAAAAGTTTTTAAATGCATGTAATAATAAAACAAATTCTTATAAATTAACAAACTACAAAGTGTATTGTAAATTTAACTAATAAAAAAATAGTTACAAGTCCCCAAATGGCTTTAAACGTGATACGAATCATTAATTAACTAAATTTAAATTGGCAAAACAATGTCGACTATCACGCGTTTGCACCTTTACAAAGATTTATAATAAACCAATAGATATGTAATATTAATGTATAAACAATAACAATAAAAATAAAACACAGTTTGAAAATAAAGAAAAGAAAACCAAGTCAACACCTACGAATAAAATTGCTTAAAAAAAAAAGCTGAAAAAAGTGCCCCACCTTTTTTTCTTTCTTTTAAATAAAAATTAAATTAAAAAAAAAACAACACAACAGATTGACCATGAAAAATAAAATACAACAAATATTAAAAGAAAATTAAATTTTTAAACTGTTTTAATCCCCCAACTCCCCCTCCCCTTTCAATTTCAAACCTTTAAAAAATTTTTAATAAAAAGATTAGTTTAATAAAAATGTCATTGAATGTAATAATTAATATGATTAATTCTGATGTGGGGCGTTCACTCGGGTGTCCCAATCCAAGGACATTCATATGGTACAATAAACTGCATAAAATCATTTACAGTATTAAAAAAAATAACAAAACCTTGATTAATATTTACAATTATTTTAATTTTTAAATGAAAATGGCTGAGCAGCCATTGTTAACTACAAGTAATACAATTTAAAATTGATATTTTATTTATGGACCAATTTGAAATTCAACAAGGCAACACTTTTTGTTAATGCAAAAGTCAATTGTAACAAACTGGGTGGGTTTAACTTTTACATACTAATAATAAAATACAGTATTTAAGTATAAATATATGCAAATGTAATGTTAAGGTCTTAGTTTTATCAATAAAAGGGTTTTTTAACAAATAATTTTACATCTGAATTTTAAAAATAAATAAAAAAAAGTGCCTTAAAATAATTAACTTTGAGACACTTGTACTGTGTTTTAGCAATACTGTACATGAAAGGTCACTGCACTGTCAATCAAATAAAGTGCATGATATACTGAATATCGAATTTAAAAAACGACAAGTTCACAGTTTAAACCGTTTCAGTCTTTAGTCGCAAGTAATTACTAAATAACAATCAATTTTAAATATAAACTGTAAATTTTCATATTGATTTGCTAATGTGGTTGTTTACATAACAAGTCTTATTAAAAGGGTTAACGTGGAAGGTCATTCAAAAAGTAACGTTACTTAACTTCTTTAATTAATAGTGACTATTTAATAAAAGTGACAATTTTAAAATTACCATAGATAAGTTAATTAAGTAAAATGAAAGAGATAAATACAGCAAATCTATTGGATAAATTTTAACGCTGTCCCAAATGGTTAAGTATGAAACTCTGATGTGAGGCTAAGGACTCAACTTAAGCTAAATGAATGCCATTTACTGTATGTGGATCGAAAAGTCACGTTTGTATCATCGGTAAGTTTGTTAGTGACGTAACAAGGAAATTTACTTTTCGTTTATTTATGAAAATTTCAATGTATATTTTATATAGTCATCTTTGCGTGTTTGAAAACTTTTTTTGGTTCTGTTTATCCTTTGCATTTGACAGTTATCAATCATCAAAAATGCCGAAAGTCTTGTAACTATCTTACTTCCCCTCCCCCACTCCACCTCTAAACATCACCCACCCCTTCAGGACCCCCTCAATATTGGCTCAAATGACGGGCATATCCGGAGCACGCAAAATGTAATAGAAATATGAACAAAATGGAAATGATGTGAAAGGCAATGAAGAATGAAAGAAGGGGGGGGGGGGGGGGGGGGGGGAAAGGGGAGAGGGGGGGGGGGGGGGGGGGGGGGGGAGTGAAAGGCAGTTTTGGTCATTGGATGAGTGGGTGGTTGGTTAAGGTTCACTTTTGGCTTCCAACCAAACACCCCAAAAGCCATATCGACCGGTTAGTTTTGCCTTTGAATCACGTGACAAATGGCCGGACTTCATGCAAACAAAATATCACGACAACCTCAATGGACACACAATAGGAAAACATAAAAGTTACATTGACAACTGAATCATTAAACACTGACAAGCCACAGCCATACAAAAAAAAAAACTCACAAAAATTTCCCATTTAATTAACTAATAAAAATAACATTGGTTTCTCTATTAAGATAAAAAAATATTCAAAATTTAAATTTAATTTAGAAACAAAAAACTTGCTGTAAATATTCAATAAAATTCTGATAAATTGATTTAACGATTATTTTATCTTTTGACCATAAAACTAAAAAACTAAAGGACGTTTAAAAAACTAACGTTAAAATTGCAATGAGTGACTTTTCCTAATATTTTAACAATTCACTTTTTTATGTTGTTTTTTAAAGGCATTTTAACATATGTCTACACAGTTCTACAATTTGTAACTACATCTCCTGGGTGCTAAATTCCATATTTCGGTTTTGGTCATTCAACTATTTCTTTTAAGAGTGAAAAAAGTCATTGTCAAACTGATTCTTTTGTTTCACTGTTAAATGGATCTAGTTTCAACTGCGGAACTAAACTTGAAAAAAAGAAAAAAAAGAACTAGGTCCTTAAATGAAGGTAGCTTAGTAACTGTCATGTCCTATTCAAATGTGTATACAAAAAACAATTCACAGTTTACAACTTCAAAACAATGACGACGAATAGAAATTGCTTTAAAAAAGGCAGAATGTCCACCATTAAACACGAAAAGAAAAGAAAAAAAAGTAACTAAAATGCTCGAGATTGATTTACAAATGTTTTTAAGCAAGTTTAAATTAATTGAAAATGATTGGCTAATTTTAAATTCGGATTTCAAGCTGATTTTCCCATGCTAAATTCATTAACCTAATAAAAGCAAAGAAGAAAATGAGATTTTAAGTGATTATAGGCTTCAAAATTTACAACAAAAAAATCTATTCATCTTAAAGACCTTTTGTAGTTAGGACCACCCTTGAGCAATTTAAAACCCTCTAGAGTAATTAAAAAAATCCAAAACAAAAGGTACCTTGGAATGTAAAATGGACCTACAGTGCAGGTGTACAGTATAGTAAAACAATGTATTTTACAAAAGAAAACGAGACCACTTGTACTAATATTTCCAAAAGTGTCAAAATGCCAAAAATAGTCATTTAAAAACAAATCCCTATGCGACAAATGCCAATCACTAGCCAAGACCTAAATTATAGGTCAAGCATTGCTCATTAGTTAATTCTCGCGACCCAAACATTGGTAATCAATGGCTTCTAATTGCGCAATGCAAATGCAATGCTTTATTTTGATGTTTTTTGGCCATTTCGAGGGAGTTGCATGCAGGTGGTGGACACTGGAGCACAAAAGCAACATATAATAGTAAGGTGGGTGATTACGTGCTGGTGGGGTGGGTGAGAGAAAGGTGGAGAGATTGGGTGGGACGGGTCTAAATAACAAAAGAAACAGCCACCACCGTAGATAACTAGACATTTTCTCATGGTGAGAAGAAAACAATACTGTATTTGTGTATTTGAGGGGGAAAGAGAGAAGTGGGGGAGGTTAAATGGGTGGGTGGTGAGGTGAACTTACACACAGTGTCAATGTTACTCAATGGTTGTTGTACTAAACAACAAAAAAGTTGGGTGAACTTTGGTATTATTCTTTTTGTCCTAATCGAAGTCATTGCTAACATTAATTACGTTATTCAACTAATGATAGAAAGAGGATGTTAAAATAAAAAAAAAAAAAACTGGCTTTGGGCAACTAAATCTGGCTTTTAAAACACTAATTTGAAGCTTAGATTAGACGCAGATCGAGTTTCGAACTTCCAAGTGGCCAAATTTAGTCAAATTGGAAATTTCAACAGCAATACACTGCCAACATTTCATCATAAACTAAAATAGGGCAAACTACTGTATACATACGGTACTGTATAAGCAAAATTATACTAATTTAGCACTATAACCTCGCTTAAACCGTTAAAAAGATAAATTCTGTACCTTAAAATATCCAAAAAAAATGGGGTTCTTTAAAATATCCAACGCAAACTTGGGCTGTTTTTTAAATTTAAAATGCAAGAACTATACTAATTTTTTACTTATGATACTTTGTTAACGGAAACTTAAAATCTGTATGCATGGCAATTAACGCCAACTTTGAAAATGAGAATTGTCCAAGTAAATGTGTCCCATAAAAGACAATATCAAAACGTATTTGTGACGAATAAAGGGTTGATTGGATTGGTAAAACTAATGAGTTCAAAGTGAAAAAGGACCACTCCTGGGGTAGATTTCTTAATGGTTAGATAGGTCATTTTACTTTGTCCATTCTCTTTTTCTTAAAAGGTATACACACCTGTCATTAACAAAGACAACGTGGCTCACCCCATCATTTACAAAAAAAACCTTTTATTTTAAATTCATAACCATTGCTAACTCAAAGCTCATAGTCTTCACAACTTTTTTTTTTACAATCCCACATCATTCACTTTACCATAAGCAAATTCTTCAATAGATAAACCCCCTTAAACGAGGGTGTGGAGAAACCAGCTACTCCATCACTCCTTACTCAAGAAAACACATTCTTATAAACTTCCATCCTTCAACCTTTTATAACTTTTGTTTTCTCGTAAACAATTGAAAAGGTTGAAAGCGAATGGGCCTCTCGATGCTTTTTAATGGGCTCTGATTTGAAAATGTTAACAAAGGTCACATATTATGCATATACACATACAACCGGGCGAGTTATACAATAATACAAAAAAAGGAGAAAGAAAAAAAACAGATGGGTTTAATTTTTTCCAGAGGCCAACACTACACTGCACCCGCTCTCTAGTCCCTACCCAATTTGGTAAAAAAATCACCCGTCCCACACGCAGTACACTACTTTTTTCTGTGAATAAAAAGCCATAAAGCCCCATTCACACACATAAAACGACTTGATGGGCTTTTCAAAATTAAAACAACAGCTGAACAAATGTTATTCACTGCTACGACACATAATAAAACGACTTTCCACTTTTTAGCAAGCACTGTCTCAAGGGAAGGGAATCTAGAATGGTCCCGTATGACCCATGGTTATTCAAACTTAAAAATACTGTTTTTTTAAACCAGAATGTACTGGAAATTGGAAACAACTATAATGTGGAAGTACCCTTTTCTAAGTTACAAATATCGCCCATAGGAGCATAAAAACAAGATCAATTTTAAAACAATAACATTTTAAAATTTTAAAGCGTCACATTATGAGCAAGAATGCATTTTAAATATGAACATTTGCAGTTAATGTGAATGTAAATGCGATTTTAGTATCTTGTTTTGTAGTGTAGAAAAGAAATGTGCAACTTACATCAATAAACTAATAGAAATACAGTAACAACATTGTTTCAAAATGAAATTCTTTCGTCTGTTTTACGACTGTTTTTAATTATTTTTTAGTGAAGTTTAACTCGGTGATTTTTGTATTTTTTTGCTATTTTAATTAATTTTAAAAGTAAACCACAGTTTAAAAAAAAAATAATCAAGAAAACATCAAAAAAAGATTATAAACACTGAGTTATGTAACTAATTTGCATAAATTATTATATCCTGACTTTTTTTTTAAATAAATTCGTGCAGTTTATTAACATTTCTTTTATTAACTTTATTTTTTGGTGACTTTTTATTCAATTTTTAACCTAAACAAAAATAATAATGAAAACTGAACTTGTTTATTTTTAGTAAAGCAATTAACCAAACTTAACTATACAGTATATATTTTAATTTTTTAAAACATTATTTTTGATGAAGCCGGCTACACCCCTCCCTCCACTTTCCACCCCTATCCCTCCATCCCATAACAATAATATTAAAATATTTTTTAACTTTAACGAAAAAAAAATCTTTAAATAACATAATAAAAAAAACTAATTAATTCCAAAACGTGACTAAACATTTGGCATAAGTAATGTTTTGTTTAAAAAAAAAAAAGGTAGAAAAATGGCCTAATATAGCAGAAATATGATTGATTAATAGAAGTTTACGGAGGCTGAGAGTGACCAGCAAGCGTTAAATAAAAATATTTATTCCACTTCACGTTTTAAACTTTTATTTTTTTTATTATTATTTTTTGGTTTGAACAGATGAAGTTATTGTGATCATTAACGCACCCCAGGTGGGTTAAAAAATAGTAAAGGGTCTTGTAAAAAAAATTAAAAACGAGGGGATTAAGTACTAAATTTTAAGTATGGGACAGGATGATGGGTGAACCCTGAACGCTGAACAGACGGTTAAATATGGTTTCATGGCCCCTAACAAAACAACAGAACTAATAAAGTACATCATTTTCCAGTTCCCATCATAAAAAATATGTTTTTATAAGACTCAAACTACTTCATCACGTAAACCACTTCAGAATAAAACTCAATAAATGTCTTAACTGAATCGATTATTGGAAAAAATAATTGATGTCCAAATGAACTTGGAAGAACAGAAACTTAATTATAATTACATTCATCATTAAGTTCAAAAACTGACTAAATTACAATATACAATTATTGCCATCAAAATATCCAAATAAAACTAAGCATCTTATTCAGTTTTTAAAATATAAAATCGACATATAAGTCGTTCATTATCAAAGTGGATTAAGTCTATCAAACGTGATTTGGAGATACGAAATTATACATTGTGTAAATTTGAAACTACAATTTGTCAAAACATATTTAAGAAAGTGTGTACTTTCTTATAAATAAACATTAATCAATCCCACACATCATTCAATAAAAAAAACTCAATGGCTAAATCGGTCGATGATGTTGATAAGGAAATATTTTGCTATGTTTCGATAATGTGTCACTTGCCTATCCCCTATCCTCACACACGTTTTCGAAATAGCTAAGCTTATAATTATAAACTTACAAGTGTTCAATGATGGGACCGGACCTACTGACAAAGATACAGTAGGTCAAGGATTAAAAAAAAATCATGTTAACGACAAAAAAAAATTCCAGCTTTTGTTTGGGCACAAAAATAAACTACCAGTATTGTTATATACCAACTGTCACACACTTTCAAATTTTAAACTTAAAAAACACAAAATAATTATAAAGACCAAAAAGTGGTGACTAAAAGTCTCGTTATTTTTAAATTGGTAAATTATCTGATAACGCTAAGTTTAGCCCAACAATCGATATTTTAAAACTTTTTAAGGATTAATACGACTGTAATTAACTCCGTGGGGAACTTCAAGTCGTTAGCAGCAAATAAAGTAATGGACCAATACTTGTCACTGTTAAGTAGCTTCTAAAAAACGCCACCGTTGGGCTTCCTAACCGTTCTTTGTGCAATTCAAGTTGTGTATTTGCAGTCAGCATTGCCCTTGAAACAATCGCCCCACCGGAAGTCATCGCTCAACTACCATAATGCATTCGATGTAAAGTATAAAATTTTCAAAGAAGTTTACTACTGTATTGTACACTGAGATTTCGTGAAAAATCTCCACAACAGCAGAAGCAGAAGCAACAACAAAAAGTTTTTGTCATCCTCGTCTAGACCATCACCACCAGCGCTAACCAACGTCACAAAAACAAGGTACAATTGCTAATTTCAATGCAACAATTAAGTGTACCAACTAAGCTGCATTGAAATCATAAAGAAAAACGCCCTTAATGTCTGAAACGCCTGCCAATTCATCATCATCATGAAAAATGATTGTTTTGAGGGGCAAAATGATATGAAAAAAAAATGCATGTTTATGTTTTGGGGGTGGATAGGTTGAATTTCAATATTTACCCGAAACAAATTTCTTCTCCCCACACACAAATAAATATAAATTTGTTTTGCTGTGTTTTTTATTTGTATTTGGTGGGAGGGGGAGTGAGTAAGGCAATTTTTTTTTATTTTGGATATTTTTTATGGATTTTGTATGACACCGAACAACGTGTTTTCATTTGCGTGCATTTGCATACTGATCATTAAGTTTTACACAAAAATCAAAATTAGATTTAAACATGCAAAGAGAGAAGAATAATTTAGGTCGATTGGAGGGGTGGAAAAGGGCTATGACGGCTTCAAACTATCCCCAATCCACCTCACCCCACCCCCCTTTATGATGAGATAAATTACCAACCGTCAGTTATGAATAAAAGGTCAATTAATTATATTATTTTCAGACATATTATGAATAAATAAGCTGCAGTCAAATACTGCAAACCTATTACAAAACAACATTTCAGGTGCTTAAATAACAAATTGTCAAAATTGTGAAGAAAATTGACTGGAAAAGATGCTTAAACTTAAAGAAAACACCACAAGAATGCTTTCAAACACAACATGTTGCAAAAAGCATTTGAAATGATTAAAAAAAATAATGCATTTGACATTTTTGCTATTGGAAATTGAAATACTGTAGTTGAAAACCATACTAAACTATAATTGTGTTTTCCGATCACACTGTAATTGTCTGAAACGTTTGATGGTCAAATTGTGACAATAAATAACTGGAAAAGAGACTTTTGCACATTGAGAAGAGGGATGATGTTTGGTAAGGGTCAAAATTTGCAAATAGTGTCAGTCCAAAATGTCCATCTAGAAGCGAAAAGCCAAAAATGTTTCAGTCAACAAACACCCAAATTCGATTATGTGGGATTTGTAATTAGATTAAAGCGAAAATGCAGTGAGTTTGCTTGCTACAATTGAAAGCCATTGATAATTTTTGCCTCTCCCCCGCATTCTCTTTTACCATTAACCCCCCTTTATCATCCCCTACATTTCCATTTGACATAAACAAAATGCAAACGGACAAAAGTTTACCAATGGTCCATCAAATCTAATTGGCCTTCTCACTTTCGATCTTTCTATTCACACAAAACAAAAACCAAAAAAAAATATTAGAAAAAAAATAATGTCAATAATACAGAAAGACAACGAATTTCCATTTTCCAAACACTTAATGACGTCAGCAGTCGATAACCAATAAATTGACTTTTATTTTAAAAAACTATATAAAAAATAGAAGAAGAAAATCATTAAAATTTCAATAAAATTATCAAATATTGTAAGCCAAATTAATAGATGACATTTTTATGCAAAAATGTTTTTAAGTGTAAAAATAAATTTAATTAATCGTCTCACGTCCCTTCCCTCCCCCCCTCCTCTCCAACATCAATTTAGCATCTTTTTTTCCATCTTCATCTTTTTTCGAGTAATAAAATGAAATTTATTTCCATCATTCAAAGTCAATTTCATTTGCATAGCCTTCTTCTCGCGGTGTTCAGTTACTTGTACAGCTTTTTTTCAGACAAAAAAAAAATAATAAAAAGGCCGACAAATCTAATTTTCACGCAACAAATGACGTCATCGATTTCATTAATGCGCATGTGCGTGTGACTCACAATAATAACGTTAAGCACGTTAACTTCCCGGTGTTTTATATAAAATCTCCTTTAATAATAAATTCAAAACTTATCAAACATTGCGATTATATTTTCTGCCAGCTAAAAATCTGGCAACATTGCTGACAGAAAAAATAATCAAGCCAACTAAATTTATGTTGTAAGTTAATAAGCTGTAGCTACGATTTTAGGACAAAACAGTATTATCTGAAAACATTAAGGGATTAATTTACCTAAAAACAACAAAAAGTTCAATTAAAAGTTTGCACGCCAAAAACATTAAACACAAAACGTGTAAACAAATGAATTAACATCAACAGTATTAAGTTTACCCTTATTAATTTATTATCCCATTTCAAGCGGCACTCTCCATATCATTTGACTTTATATTTAAA
Organism: Helicorthomorpha holstii; assembly: GCA_013389785.1. Lineage (NCBI taxonomy): Eukaryota > Metazoa > Arthropoda > Diplopoda > Polydesmida > Paradoxosomatidae > Helicorthomorpha > Helicorthomorpha holstii. Next base: position 36,386,889 of record JAAFCF010006596.1, on the reverse strand, counting down.
ATATGACCAACGATCACGTCAACGAGAAAACGAAATCCATCTATCTATCTCAGGTTTTAGCTATATTCAACCCCAACTAAAATGAGAAAAGTTAATTGCATTCAATTTTGCCTTATAAAAGTTTCCTACTAATTCCTGTATGGGACGTTCTCAAGCCGTAAATCTTAAGTTAGTTGCCTAATCTAGAACACTGTTTTTGAAGTAAACATGACCATGTACAGGCAGCCATTTTCGATTGATTTTTGTCAAAGAAATTGCATATAATTATAATAGAAAAGTAAATCAACCATAGGACGAAAACAGAAGCAACAATTTCCAATGAAAAAAAAAACGATAATCAAATGTTCCCAAGACAACTTCAACGTCAAAAACGGAAATGACTGGTAAATCTCTCGTTTTGACGCATTTTTGCAACCACCCATCTCACCCATCCCCCTTCCTTCTCTTATTCCCCCCACCCCATTTATATAGTATGTGTGTAGCTCCCTTGGAAACGCAGCAGACGACAAAACGTCCCTTCAGCATATCACGCTTTATAATTACATAGTGAAATTCGATGTGGGCAATTTACGTCAAAAAATCTCTTCAACCCACTTCCACCCCCTTCCCCACTTCAGTACCACCACCAACAAAATCGTCACAACAAAACAAATAAAATCACAAAATTAAGTTAATTAGAGAAAATAAAAAGGCTTTTTAAATATGGTAACTAAATTTAAGCCTTAAAATATACACAGCTTGTATACATATAGTAATTGCATTTCACACAAAAGACTTTTAAGTGTCCTAATTTATATTTTAGGAGAAGAGACTGAACTTAGTTAGTCACACTCGAAGGGGGAAAAAATTAGTTACTAAAACCATAATAATTATAACGATATCGATCTTTAAGCAAGGACATGTTATTGATATCAAAAAAATTAACTAAGCAAAAATCAACTGTTTAACATTTAACCACTGACTAATTTGTAATTAATGTGACTAATAATTGCTAAAGAAAAATCACAGACACTTACAAACATACGGGAAAAAATGAGGGGTAATTATCTCTAATTAAGCAACTTAAATGTCAAATTATAAATTTTTTTTTTCTTTAATAAGATAAAACACTTATAATAATATTATAATTACAATTTCAAGCACAATTCAAATTATTTCTTATTAAAAAAGTATTAAATTACAATGTCCTAAATTTTACGGGAAACCAATTTAGTAATACGAGGAAATTAGATATGCAAAAAAAAACAATAAAGACAATTATTAAAACATTAAAAAAATAAAAATTTAATTTCTTAATGTTTTGAAATAAAAGGTCATCGACAGTTTTTTCATTTTACAATACAAAAAAAAAAAGTTTAAAAAAATAGTCAAAATAAAGTGATGACGTTGTTGCTTGACAGTTGCTTTAATAACAATTTCAACTTTGATCACAAAATTTGATCAAAAAATAAATAACTAAAAGATAAATAATATAAATAAAAAGTATTAAAAAACTGAAAGTTATGGTGTAAAAGCTTAAAACATTTTGCACTTTTTCTTAACACAAAAATAAAAAACCACAATTTTTTTTTGCAGTTCAAAAATAAATAAATAAAATAACTAAAAATGTCTAATAAAAATTCATTCCCCTCTCACTTATTTTTTTCTTTTATTTTTTTTGTATATATGTGTGTCTTTGGCCCTCCCATTTGAAGAGGACACACTGGTTGTTGGGTTGAGGGATGAGTGGGGAGGGGGGTGAGGTGGAAATGAGGGCTCATACCTTATACTTAATAATAATCAAGCTGAATTATCATTTGCGCTGACTCATTTTGACTCTGAGGCTCTGAAAAATCTACGCCTGTCACAAAACATGATTTTCCACTTCTACTTTTGCTCTAACATAGTCCAAAGACTCGGTTTAAAGCATAATAATTACACTTAACCCACAGCAACAGCTTAGTAATAAGAGTAGCAGACCTAACAAAAATGTTGGGATATTAAAAAAGTTTATATTTTTAATAACAAAAAAAAAAAAAAAAAAAAGTTTTTGGAATGTCACTTACGCCATTTATAGTGGATTTGTATTAAGTTTAATATTGGCGCTGAGTAAAATGAGTGTAAGTGAAGCGTGAAGATTTCAATAAACTTCAATTAAAAATAGGAAATCACTACAAATTGTGACTAATTTAGTCAGTGTGATAATGCAATAATGCTTTGTTTAGTGAAGTAGAAAAAAAACAGTTGCTCTAAAAAACTATTTATGTTTTTTCACACAATTTTTTCAAGTCAAATCAATAATTTCGTTCAGTATTGTAATTGTAATTTTTAAATTGTTAAATTGTAATTGTGAAATATAGTTACGACCAATTGGCCATCCAAGTCGCTGATAAAAAAAAACCCTCACAACTTTGTATTTTCTCTTGTTATTTAATTCAAACACACAATACAATTTCATTTTTAAAAAAATTAATTTTAACATTTTGAATTGCTTAATTTGCACAAAAAAAACCGAATTTATTTGAAATTTTTTAAATAACTATTGAATTTCTGTTACCTCGTTTGATTAGACAAGTAACAATAACAACAACAACAAAACAAAAATCCTTAAAATTATACAAGGCCTCAAATGCACCTGCACTATTTTACAAGATCCCTCCCACCTCACCCCACTTAACCCCTATATGTATAACCACCTAACTAATTCCTCAATTTAACCACCTAATTTTGAACACCTAACCAACATTTGAGAAATTTAATGCTCAAACACGTAACAAAAATAGACACAGGTGTTTCAATCAAGCAAACAATTAATAAGTCTCCCTCCATTGTATAGGGGCCCATATAATATATTGTATAATGAAATATTACAAATATTATCACTCCCACATTTTCTAATATCAAGCCACCAAATCAAAATCGTTATTAAAAAATAAGCCACGTCGATTATGGAGAAAGAGAGAGAGAGAGTGGCTTGCTTTTTTATTTTATTTAAAGTAGCTAATAGGTCACATTGTAAATAGGACATAATGATTGATAATTCATTATTATGTTTTAGAAATTAATTATATTTTACCATATACCTTTAAAACCGAATCAAATTACTAAATTAGATGATGGAAATTTCGTGATAAATAGGCCATCGATAATAAGAGCAGTTTGAAATGCTGATTTGTTTAAAATTATTGCAAAAAAAAATAATAATAAACCAATAAAAAAGCACAAGTGCATCAAATAATAAATATGCTCACAGGGGCAGCAAATTAATGTTAAGTCTATGACGTGTTATGCAGTGAAGCAATCATTGTTTTTAATTTATTGTAATTATCGTTAACATTAGTTAATGGGACATCACGTTTTATTATTAACTAAAATTATATAAAAGCTCACTAAAAATAAACATATTTATAGGGAAAGCCAATTAATGTTAAGTCTATAGTAAAGTTAACATTTTAACTTCTAAAAAAAATGTAATTAGCTAAGTTATTAACTAACCCATATTATAATTACGGACTTAAGTTTCATTTCTTATAATCAATATCTTAAAATAGTAAAGATTTTAAGAGCCTAACAAAAGTCTCAAAGTAAACAATATTGCATTTTTTCTACAAATTAATTAAAATAACTAATTGTAAACATTAATAATTATTAAATTTTATGTTGTTAAATATAATAAAAGTTAACGAGAACAATTTTAGCAACTTTATGGAAAACTATCATTGCATTTGTTGTTTTTGCGTTGTTTTTTTACCTTAGCTGAGCATCAAGTGCCATCTAGTGGCAATAAAATAAAGCCCTTTATCTATAGAGTAAGCAGATGGGCCTAAACCTATTAAACGTATGCAACTATTAAAATTATACTTGGTAAAGGTCTTAAACGCTAAAGTAACTTATAAACAACACCATCGTAATAGGCTCACTCAATTGGACCTTATCAACTCATTGACCAAGAATTTAAAACTAAAAATTAACAAATTAATAAAGTAATTAAAATATTATTGCAAAACTTTCATTTTGTCGTCTGACAACATTGTTTAATCGCATTAAATAATGTTTTGCTACAATGTTACTACAAATAAAAAGCGTTTGGTAACTAAGTAGTGACTAGTTATGATTTCCTAATTGCAAGTTAATTAACTAGCTTTTTTGGTATTGTACATGGCTAAATGTTTATTTTGTTTTTGAGGAGGGTTTAGTGTAAAATTTAGAGCCACCGCCATCAACCATCACCAACGAAATAATGCACTTTACCAAAATAAATACAAGAAGTTATCGCTCTTTTCTCCTTAGGTACATCAACCCATCATCTCACCCACCAACAAACCCCATCCCATTTACTCCTACAACTATTTCCCTTTACTATCGACTGAAAATTAGACATACATATATAAAAAATATTGTTACAAGTCCCTCTACGTCAACATTAAAGTGCGAAAATAGGCACCCACAAAAGTAGAGAAAGACAAAAGGAAATACTGTATAAACTTAGCCCACCCACACCTCATAGACCACCCCCAGATAACACTTCAAACTCTGACTACGCAAATATCATTTAGGTCTCTCTAAAATAAATAACTCTGAGTTTAAGGTACATGGCCTTTTTTTTAACATTAAACTGTTTAAACATAAGGGAAGAAAAAACGCTTTTCGGATACCGTATTTCGGTTATTAATTACACTTTTTAAGTAAAAGTATGGCTTTTTAAACAAAGGAAAATGAATTTTAAAATTTCTATTTTTAAATGTAATAAAAAGAGCCCTAGGAACAACAACAACAGGGATTGTGGTTTAACGGTATTTAAAAGGTCCCGTTATTTGACAGGTATATCCTAATTTATCATTTTAACGCCTTTGTTTTATTTTATTTTTGTTTTCAATAACCAACAGATTTCGACAACTAAATGCGAAATTTCTTTTTAAGATTATATTTTAAATAAATTTTAAATGAAATAGTTAAATTGCACATTTCTGAAACGATTGAGACTGAATTGCGCGTAAAAAATTAGGACTCTTATTTAAATATCCATAAAAAACACCGCATCAGGTGAATATAAAGGCCATGATATTAAGCCTAGTGCATCCGAAAATTAATTTTTAAATATAATTTATTTTCAGATTTAAAGCAAATTATATGCTAAATTTGTTATTGTTTATTTTTGTCTAAATAACTTTTAAGCCTCTTAAAAAGAGAGTAAAACACAGAAAAGCTCGATGAATACAACCAATCTCCCTGCCGAAGATGTTACGATCGTAGCCGGCAGCGAGATTGGGGCATCTGCGTGTTTTCTACAACGAAGAAGTTTTTTTGTGAACCAACAAGTTCAATTTTTTTTAATTTACAAGTTATGATTACAAAACCCTTTTTGAATTCGGTACTAAATTAGTAGTTTGAATACCAAAAATTTGAAGCTTGAACAACTTTTCACATTGGGTTAATAAAGTAATATTTAAGGGAGGTGCTGGGAGATTTTGTCGCGGGGAAATGTCACTTCTCTCACGGTCACCAAAAAACCATTTTCTCGTCCAATAGCGGCCACCAGCCATGGAGTGCAAGGTGTCAAAAACCAATAAAAAACCACTATATATTTAAGGAGAAAAAACCTGTCAAAAAAACCCTAAAAATTGTCAAAGTATAAAACCTGACCCTCAAAGGATTTCTGTTTTTTGATAATAAAAACTTCATTTTCTCTGACCTTTAATTAGACGAGTTCGTCGTAACATTCCGAGTGTCTCATCCATTCGTAAAAATAATAATTTAAAAGCCGATCAATGCTAATCAAACGTGAAATAAGCCCTTTGAATTTTAACGACGATAAAAGTAACGATGAGTACGTCAAAGAGAAGGTGATAAAGCGCGCGGGGTTAATCGTATCCAGTGCGGCAGCGGAAACGATGTTAACAGCGTCGATCGTAACGGTCACCACCATTCCCCGAATAAATCCAAACACGGACGGCATAAAAAACCGACATCAACGGCACACTCGGTAATACTAGGAAGAAGATGATAGGTCACCACCGATTCCGCTAATATCATATTGTAATCGTAGCAATTAAAAAATTTTTCATTGATAATTATATCCACATGGCTATAACAACATATTAATTTTAAAAAATAAATTAAAAACTTTTTTTTATATAATTTTTTTAGGTTTCTCGTTAAATCTTGTCACAACGGAGGACGGGTTGTAAATTCCTGAAGATGATTTTGATGATGATGGGTTAAAATCCTCTTTGAAGAAGACAAAAAAAAACCAGATGAAATTCACACTTTTAAATAACACGATCACACTTTTCCCCGTCAAGAAAAAAATTCATTGATATTTTAGTGTCATTTTTTCTTATATAAACTTTCTTTTCCCTTTCAACGTTTACATCCAAAAAATCCACAAAAACAAAGCCACATGTAACACTTTTTTTTTTTGCGATATATTTTTTTTTCTTTCTTGTAACTTTTTTTTTTTTTTTTGATATCTAATAACCCGAAATGAAAAAAGTGATATTTTAGTATATATTATATTGGATGGGGAGGAGCAGCTTTGTAGCCCGTTGAAAACACCACCATAACACACAACAACAAACTATCTCTCGGTTGAATTTTTTAAAAGCCTCCCCGAAACAAGATGATGATGTGCCGTCCAAAGGCAATGGCAATGCTCGCGCTCTCCACACTCAGGCGTTAAATGGCATGAAAATTAATGTAAAACATCCATCCCCCCTTTTCTTTCTCTCTCATCATCATCCTACTCCTCCTCCTTTCTCTCAAAATGTGAATACTATCCTGGGACTGGAAGATCACCAGTGCGCATGTCATAATAATAAGAGGTGGGGATGGGGGAGTCGAGGGTGGGCTTGTTTTGGGGCTTGGTGGGTGTGGACCTTCCCCAACCTTAAAACTACGCAAGCTTAGCTAAGCAACACTTTAGAAACACAAGACTCATTTTTTTTTCACCATCCAGCATCACACCGATTGGCTACAAATGGGCGGGGTTTACAACATTTATTGTTTTCAACCAACGCCGATAGAGAGCGACACTAATCACTAATACGAACCCCCCTCCATCATCTACTGCACCCCCACTACATACAAAACTGCGTAACAGGGAAAGAAATCTTTTTGGTGAAATGCAATCATCAAAAGTCTCAAAAAAGTGAAATTGTTCACCTTTGGGGAAGAAGAGCACGGAAAGTGCAGATTTTTATGCCGAGGGTGGATGCAGTTTTGACGGCGTAAATATGTGATTACCCACGATGCTTACCCGAACTCCGTGGCGTCTTCCCGCGTCTCATCTCATCATCGCCGCCGTCAGAGAAGGTTATCCATCAAAGCGTAATAAAGAGCACGGGTAATGGAAAATTTTAATGCCGCTTTTGAGCGATCGGTTGCGGCCGATTTAAATAAGCTTAAAACTCCGCACTTTTTTTTTGTTCTTTCTTTAGACAAAATTTTTTTCTTTTCTTGTAATTTCTTAATAATTTTTTCTAAAACAATAAACCACAAGAAAATGTTAACCTTTTATTTCACCGTTGATTATGTACTGTTCTTTATTAATTTTTTTAACACACGGTAATTGTATATAGTTAGCTGTTAAAAAGCAGAATTACCTCGACCGTCAGCCAATCAGGTGTTAGATAAGCAAAACTAAGGCGCAAAGATATATGACCGTGTGTTGTGCTGGTTTAATGGAGAATATAACAACCCCTGCGTAATTAATGGTTTCGGTTTAAATTTAAACTGCAAGCTTTTCTATTGGCTATTAAAGCAGCTAGATGACGTCATCATGATTAACAAACAACCTCCGGAAGTTACGACCAGAACGACGGAGTGACAACTTTGTGTTTTATTTCTAATCATTTTTCATAAATTCTGAACTTTTGTCGCCATCAATTATTCACAAGGTAAATTTGTATTAGTAGAAAAAGGGTTAAATGAAGATGTCAGTGTAAATTCTTCTTCTTTCAGTTCATTTTTTAAAAACTTTACGGTCAAATCGGTAAGTTAATAAACTTAAAAATCCACAATAAGTATACATTTTTAATTATTTTGGCAAATAGTTCATCAACTATTTACTATTACATACTTTGCTACCATGAGTAACGTTAATAGTTAAAAATAACAGTTTTAATTGTTGTACTAAGATAATTAAATCAAAATTAACACAATAATAATGATATAACTTGATGACATTAATAGCCATTAACAAAATATCGATATTCGAGTCATTTATGCAAAATTAAGTTTCATTCACAATGTCTATTAGAGAAATGAAATTATAAAACGTCAACTTAGCAAATTACTACTCTAAATTAGTAAACAAGTACTGTATTGTCGTCCATGTATTTAACTTTAAATTATTTTAATTTTCAGTCTTTTTACAGTTAACTGTAGTCACAAATATGGATCAAACTGGCTGCTATACACCAAATATTGTTACAGTACTCAATTTCAACAATAGCGTTAATACAAATCTACTATTTCAATGACCGGAAGTTGCATTTTAAGCAAGAATATAATGTGCTACAAAAATTTGCTAAGACAAAACACTATGTGACAAACGGAATCAGCATACCTAACTTGACCTGCAATTAACGTACCTGCAGATACTCAATAATATTTTGTCACACAATGCCCCACCCACAATACTTCATAGAAATCAATGCATAATCTGAAATAATTTGCCTGCTCAATGTACACTGAAATTGTACACACGCAAAAACAGTTGTGGATAGTAAGTTATAGTATTGGGATGAAGGCGAAGGGGGGAGTGAGAGGAAAGAGAGAGTGAGAGAGCTAGAGGGATTTTGTTGATGACGCATTTCTAATCCATCCATCACTGTTGTCCTAAATCATGGAGGAGACTATATAGGTGAATGACAAGCGTGACTGTGGCGCTCTCGCTCTACCATTCTGTTCATTAAGGCGGCCATAATTAGTGTGTGGAGCATAGAGGATGAAGTATTATGGGTGGTGGATAGATGGATGGAGTAAAAAAAAAATGCTAAAAATAAAAAAGATGGGTGCTTCGAGGGGTGGCAATGTGTAGCAGTAGTAATAGTACGTAGTAGTGGTAATGGTGGTGGTGGCACGACAACTTTTAACCCCTTTCCATATTTACAACTCCCCCCAAAAAATGTCTATAGAAAAAGCCTATGGTGTGTATACAACACTGTATAATACATGTATATGAACTTGTTAGAAGTGGGTGAAGGATGGCAGGAGGTGGTTTAATTCAACCACATAAAGAATTATATACGAACTGATGATAGCAGATGGAACTATTATTTCCTCTACCACCACCCATTATTTATGCACCCAAAAAAATTTACCCTCTTTTCACCTATATTTATTGTAGTGAAAGGGTTCACACCGTTTTATATGTACAAATTTGCCAAGTCATTATTAGATTTTTAGCTTCTGTAAGCCTATTTTTGACTCTTTTGATGTTTATTAGAAATGCCTGTGTATAGGGCTCATATGCTAAAATGTACCTAATATTTTGGGTTTATTCAAATTAGCAAATTCAGTGAATTATTTCATAAATTCAAAATTTTTATCATAAATTTCTTTAAAAAATCCACAACCCAAACAATTAAAAAAAATTAAATAGACTAATTATTAATAATTTGTTGTATACATTTAGCTATTAATTATCTAAAAAATATCATTTTAGTCAATTGTTATTAAATGGTTACAACTGCAAAATAAATTCGTTAAAACTCAAAAAATAAGTCCTTTATTAAGTAAAATATCGTACTAGTTTTTGTTTACTTACAGTACTTTACTTTATATTACGAATTCTTATCTAATCTACATATTCGGGCAAAAAAAAACAAATACTGTAGTTCCAAAACAAATGTCACTAAGGTATTTTAAGTCCCCAAAGACTTTCTTTATTAAGTTTTAGTTAAGTCTACTTGACCAAAAATGAATCTTGAGACTTCTTTATCTTTCAAAAAAAAAAAAAAAAACTTAATTCACCCAACCGTCCACTCAAAACCATCTTTGGGACAAAAGTGTCATTTACATAAAACGAAACCTACTGACAGTGTGTTTCTTTTTGGTTCCCATATATCCCCCTCTCTTTCTCTTTAGTAACTGTGTGAAGCTCCCTCTGATGGGGAAATTTATTTTTTTTTCTTTTAAAAATAAAAGACTAAAGACGAAGAAGATGAAGTAAAAAAAGGTAAGAAAAGAAGAATGAAAGGATAAATCACCTTTACTTTTCTCAAAAGGCTCGTTAGCATGAGGATAGGATGGGTGAGGTGTTTCACGGGACATAAAATACAAAAGAAGAGAAAGTTTTCTTAAGTTTAAACCTCTTCAGTACCCCCGATCCTCCCCTCAAGAAAACAACTTCCAAACCAGCAGCTTAAATTCGTTGACAACCCCTTGGATTTTAAAGATGCCTTTCACCCACCACCCCTTTCCTAAACTTCCCTCTGTCCCCTCAAACTCACTAACTGAAGCTCGTCAAGTGGAACTAAGGGTTGAGACATTGGGATTTGGGATCGGGGCATCGATAACCAAGTTTAAAGCTGAGCACCTCTCCCACCCTCTTAAAAACAGTGTGTCAAAATTTCTTTTCCCGTTCCCCACCCCTTCATACAAACCCCCAAATTTATCCCCTTAAGCTTATAAAAGTAAAATATCAGATGAACAATAAAGAAAAGCGGTAAAAGTTGCAAAAAGCATCAAACGGGTCGGGACAGGAGCAAACAAATACGGTGTAGCAGACGACAGGAAAAAAAAATCATAAGACGATAATCACCTTTTCTTTATTTTGGTTGAAAAATAAAAATATACAATAAATATTTAAAAATAGTTTTACTTTTTGAGAAATTCTTTTATGGGGCATTTTTCCCTCCTGGGACCGTTTTATTACTTTGAAAAACTTAACAGATAAAGATCACTTTCACTTGTAAGTACAGTCTCAACACTAGTTTTAATTAACTACTTAAAAGTTAAACTAGTTTAATTAACTATCATTTACAAGTTAAAACTAGATTTAAGTTTAGCCAAGTGTAAAGCATTATTGTAGTTAGTACTAAAACTAAATGAACTGCTACAAAATTTACATGTAAAATGGTTGCAACAATAACAATTGTTACAGCTAAAAAATTACAACAAAATTGTTTAAAAAAAAACAGTATTTTTTAAAATATAGATGGACAATGGTTACATTGTATAAAAACAAAATAATCTTTTGTTTCCATAAAATTTATTCAAGCAAGTGTGGCAATGGAGGAAAGAAAAATCATTTTTTTTTTTGGAAATAACATTGGGATTTTCGTATAGGAAGTTATATCGACTTTTAATAAAAAAAAATTAAATTTGCAATTTTAATAATAATTTTTTATGTTAAAAAATGGGGGAAGGGGGATTACATTATATAGACCCTCCTCGTGTTCAGCCATTTATATACAGTAAATTCTAATAAAAAATGTCTTTATCTTAATAATAATAAAAAGTTGAAGAAACCAGTCTTGTAGCCGTCAAAATTTGCAATTTACATATAATAAGCTGTTTAATAAAATTTATAATATAAAAAAATTATAATTTACTCATTTAAGTCGTTGTTTCATTTCAACCCTCAAAAAACTGATTATAATTGCGCAGAAAGATAAAAAGCCTAGATATTGTACCTTAGAATTAGAAATTCAGTGGGGATTTTTTTTTTATTATTATTATTATAATGTACCTGTATAGGGGCTTAAATTAGGGAGAGTGGGGTAAATACTAAATACGAAGTGGAAAAGAAAAGGGATTAACGTTTTCTTAAATCTTAAAAATGAATAAGAAATAGCTTTGAAAGAACTCAAGGACAAAACGCTATAATTGGTCCAAGTTTAAGTTAATAATACTGTAATTGACGTTTCATAATTATTTATCCAGTATAATAGTCATAATAATACCCATGCATTTTTTTATTAAATTTCTATTAATATCCTAATAATTTACATTTATAAAAAATGACACACGAATGATTATAAAAATTGTTGTATATTGAATTGTGTTTAAATAACTACCGTATTATAGATTATGTCAATTTCAATTTGCATAAAAGACATAATTTAAAAATTAAATTTAATAAAGTAAAAAAAAAAGACAATTTTTAAAATAATTTAGATTTTGGTTGCTACTGTTAAGTGCTGTATGTTTGAATTGGATATCGGTAAGTTGAAAGGAAGTTGAGAAGAAGGAAGTGAGTCATAACAGAATTTTGGAGGTAAAAAAAACTAGTACGACAGCGCCACTCAACGGTAAGAAATAAAAACTACAACAATAACATCTTAACTTCTGCTATATTTGAATTGTGCGCCTTTGGGATTTAATACAATTAGATTTTTATTTGATAATGCTTTACTAATTTGAGTTTATTAGTTTTGATTATGAGATTAAGTAATGCAAATGTTGTGTTTGGTTAAACAAATTTAAGATGTAATCTAACAATTAATTGTAGCAAACGAATTAGTACAATTAACTTATAGCTCAACAGTTGAAATTACAGTACTTCAATGACAACAAAATATGACTTTAAAATTGGAAATGAACAGATTCAGTTTCTTTTAAGATTTAACTATGATACACCAATTTAGTTCAAAAACAAGACTACAATTTAAAAGTTACTAAAATGAAGAATACTTCCAGATAAAGTAGACGACCATTTCTCAATAATTTTATGTCTTGTTTTCTTTCCCATAATTTATCACTATTATAAACTTAAATTAAAACTGCTGCTTAATTTTACTGCTTAAAATTAAAAAAATCAACAGATGTTAGTATACAATAACGAAAAGTCCAATTAAAATCATTTATACGGCTATAATAATAATAACAATTAACCTTTCAGTGCTGTATATGGTACTGTATATATTTTTCTAAGCTCAGTTAATGATAATTTATAATCAGTTATAAAAACAGGAGACTATTTAACGACAGTAGACAAATTAATTGCTAAAATGCAATTATTTAGATGGAGAGCTGCTATAATAATAATAATAATCAACAATTCCAATAAAATACATAAAAAAACAACGAAGACGACGTCGACGACATAGGAAAAGTCGAATTTCAGCTTACACATACAATACAGTGAGAGAAAAATCAGCTAAATAGTCACATAGACACATAGAGGGAAGTGGGTGGGGGAAGATATTTATGGTGGGGGAATGATGATGGAAAAGTGGGATGGAGAAAAACAATGTAGATGTGCTTGGGTGTGGATAGAAACACAAAGCACCACCCCCTCCCAGTAGAATTAGTTCAGTAATGAATTAATTAGCATTAAGTGGCAAGAATCATCAAGTAGAGTGAAACCACAACTAATCATTACTCCCCTTTGATTTTTCAATTCTCTCTCCATCTCTCACTCTCTGATTTTTATTATTATATACATATACATAGGTACTTTTTATATGTCTAATTTCTTGTCTCTCCCACCCCCCTTCCTCATCTTCCTAACCCCCTCCTCCCCCGCAACAATCATACTAAACATGGAGGTTTAACTTTTATCTGGGGAATTTAACTTGAATTTCAGCCAATAATATGACATTCACATTATATAGTCATTCACACATTACTAAATACTAAAAATAAGTATTATCAGCAAAAATTAAATCATTATTGAAAATCAAGGCTGGATAATTCAGAAAGTAATGCTAAATTTCTGAAAAATGTATTAATTTTTAACACAAAAAATCGAATTTATTTACTCAATTATTCATTATAGCCTAAAATAGGACGTCGTTATTCCGCATAATGTACTCTATCAATAATTAGGAATACTAAATTACAATAACTAATTTAAGTTTTTTGTAAACTCATTCATTGTTTACATAATTTAAATTAAATGAAAAATATTCATCTTACTGTTTCTTTCTGCATTTTTTTCATCAATAAAAGACAAAGATATGGATATTCAGTTCACTTACCTAAAACAAAAACAAAAAAGAAAAATTAGTTAATTAAACAATTTTAATTATAAGATAACGAGCAATAAATATACAATACATGCAATAATACAAATCACACAGGTAAATTAACTTTCAATGCATTTCGAAACTCAGTAAGTCAACTAAGTATCGATGAATCGATTATTAATTAGACAATAACCATAAATGACAATGAATTCGTATGCTATTATAACATTAAGTGTTATCATACTAAGTCGTGATATTAAACGTCAAACTCAATAGGTGTTTGAAATTCAAGTAGCCTTAAAGTACTGTCTGTCTAAATTGAAAAATAAATGTCCAATTCGATTCTCAAGTTTCCTCAATGGGTCAATAAAGTCTAATTTCAATATTTAAATTAAAACTACAACTAAGTAAAATAATAGATATATAAAACTTACAAAGACTTCAAAGTTCTCATTGCCAATTAGTTATTTGATCCCAAAAGTTAGTTAATTATGCATAAACGACTTTCACTATTACGACGTAGCAGTGATTATTTGTCATTGAAAAACAAGCTAAATGTCCTTGTACAGCCTGTATTTCATTCACATCAAAGTTAAATTTAATTTTGTAAAGTAATAAATTATCTAAATCAGCCAAATATAATAAATTATCTAAAAAAAATTAATCATATCAATTGATTTAGTAGATCATCGATATTGCAATCAAAAAGTGCAATCACGAGTGCAAAGTTATACCAAATAGGAAAATTCATTACTAACAAGAAAATAATCAAATTTTAGGATTGTTTTATTAATCATACTGTAAATGACTCTGCTGATAATAAATAACCTTAAACTTCTAATCGATTACTATAAAAAGAATTATCAAAAATTTTCCACTTTATTTAACTCTTTCTAACAGCAAAAGGCACGATATCAACTACCCATTAATATTAGTTAATTAATCACTAAATCGTTTAACTAAAAAATTAATATTTCTTACCGTTACAGAATCGAGAAAACTGTCCCAACAAATACAGTTTAACTTTGTTTAAAAAATCCACAAATGGGACCGTCGCACAAATAATATAAATCCACAAATCGCTTTTAATGACCACTTTCGCACACACAAACCCCACTGTTAATCACACGTCACACACTACAAAATCCGCATGTTCCCCTGCTACGTTTTAATTGGCGGTGATGGGACGATTCCAAAAAAAAAAACCGAAAGTTGCCCCACAAATAAAATAAATACCGGTACAAAAAAATGGCATATGGAGATGAATTATTATCAGTCTTTCTTAATAAATATTAATATTCTTATCAATAAATAAATAAATATAACAAAATTATTAAGGTTCAAAGTTAAAAGGTGACTCAAAGTTAGCAGACGACCAAAAAATTAAAATAAAACACACCTTAATATTTGTTCCCCTCTCTTAAAAAGAAAAAGATAAGAAAATTTACACATTTAAAAAAAGTAAAAAGCGTCGACGACTGATAATGTTGAGAAAATAAACTTTTTAAAACTTAAACTTTGGCACTTTATGAAGCTGATATCACAGATTACTTAAAAGTAATTACTACATTTTCCATCGATGACACCCCACATCTTATGTATTCCCAATGACAGAAATACAGGGTTTCAGTCGGTTACAATTGACATCATAAAACGTATTCCTCTTTCTCTGGTTGTTGTGGTCATTTTGCCACTTGGGACTCTTTGGGAGAGAGTTTATAAAAGTGTGTGTCCTTTGCTGATGGTGTGTCCTCCGATGATGCGATTTACGGTAAAAATAAAATTAGGTAGGTATGACCTCAATTGCACCTGGGATACTCTCTTACTCTCAAGGAAGTAATACACCCCTCTGTTCATTATCCACACACGTACACATCACTTTGGACACTCGAGATGACCTTAACGCGGTTACAGCACAAGTCCAGGAGGACCCTTCTAACATTTAATAGACCTTTCCAAAAAAGCGAAGAAAACCAGTCAGTTAAATTAGCAACCTTGACACCCTGTATCCTGTGTGTTTACAATGGACTAAAATACATGGTGTCAGTAGCCAACACAAAAAATATATTCCTCTTTCTTGCTTCAGGACCCTCAAAATCAACTTAGACGTTTCCAAAATATGTGTGCGAGAGGAACCAGTATGGTACACGTCGTGGGGCTACTGATCAACTGGAAGAGTAAATTTGAAACCCCCAAAAACCGCTCGGAGACAACAGTAGTCCCTTACGCTCTCCCTTACCACCCATCACCAACACCTCACTTACTTTATTTGCCCCCAAAAACATTTTCTCTTTACCCCCCCCCTCATTTCATCATCAACAGAGGCAACTCTTCTTAACTCCCCTCATATCTCTCCCTCATCTTACAGGACCCTTTTACTTGTTGAAATAGTGTTATTTACCCATGTACAATATGAGTTTGGGAGGATTTTTTTTTGTTAGTGGTGGGACACTTCTTTTTACACCCTGTGAGAGGACAAAAGAGGCAGGGCTAACTTCTTCCAAGGTCGAAACTCATGTTTGTTAAAAATGCTCTGCTTATACAGTATTGCTTAAAAGCAAAAAAAAATCATGTTTAAAATTTCTTCATTATTTTGTAGGGAGGGGTGGGAAAAGGGTATTTAATGTGTCGATATTTCAACAAAATCGACCCACTTTATACCCACTTTTATATGGATCTGAATGCAATAAATAAATGTACACTTGGTGAGCGAATTATTTGGTACTTGAAAGAGTGAAAGTAACGTTAACACTGACGTTGCTTTAATAGTCATTTCCTGTGTGGGACAGTTGCTGATGGACATCTTTGCATAGGACAGAACTCGCCAACATTTTCTTAAGTAAAAACGTGTCCAGTTTCTCGTTAAACTCTAGTGCCATTGACCACATCAATGTACAAGTAAACTATGATGCTTATCTGCGTTTGTCTAACTTAAATTACAGTACAGACTAAAATGTTTACTTGGAGATTATAAAATTATCTGCACAGTGTACGGTTCGTCTTCCGCCTATTTAAGTTACTATAGGTAAGTTATTAATATATAGATCAAACGAAACTCAATATACAGGAACAATTAAGCTTTATTTTGCTTGTATTTACAAAGCAAAATAGACGTCTTTCAAATTTTCTATTTTGCTTTCAACATACAAAAAATATCAATAAACAAACACGTACGGTATAATGTCTAGCTAATATATTGTACTGAACATCTAAAACTGCCTCAATAATACATTTCCAATATCGTTTATAAACGTAAATAAAAATAATACATTCTATAGAAATATCTACACATTCAAAAGTTATTGATTACATTGAACAATGTTGACCAATACATCAATTATCAATAATTTTAGACAAACAAATACGATATTGACAAACAGCTTAAAAGTACAATTGGGAAAATTGGGGCATTTCTACTGCATTGTAGACATCTTTAATACTAAATTTTAGTAACAAGTTTGTTTTTGACCATTTCTTAATAAAATAATTTAGTTGCTTAAAATACTGAGCTGAAAAAATTCAAGGGAACTAAAACGACTTCATTTTAAATAATCTAAAAATAATTGGTGCTGACCAGAGTGCATTTGGCCCCACCTTTTCCTGTTCCTCAAATTAATATCATTCATTAAAATAAAAGTGATAAGTGGGGTGTTGTCACTCAATCTGGACATCAAAGCAGGTGAAAACATAATTAAATTGGGACAAAAAAAAAAGTTTATGTAACATTAATTAAATAGGCGTGGTGGACACAACTATTTAGGACATGTGCTAAAGTCGCCACAAAAATCACTTTATAAGCCACTAAAGTTGCTTTTAAAATATTTATACAGTAGTTTAAACCACTAAATTTATTACTTGAAGTCATAGTGTTCAAATTAGATCTTAAGTAGTCTATTTTGGCACTTGTTATACTGAATTAGACTCCTTAAAAAGATTTAACCTTAAAAAGAGGTAACTTTAGTCAATTTCGTAGTAGAACTTAATTGTAGCGCTGATATTTTTGACGAAAATCTAATTTGCATTTTATTATGTCTAAATCCAAAAGTGATGGGGTACATTTGGGGGGTAGATACGGTAGTTAACAGGGGGAAACGTACATTTAATAGCGGTTACGTGTAATTAATTGTCTTCCTTTGTTCCTTTTATTTTTAGCTTTTAAAATTAAACTTTTAAACAGGAAACTACTCTTAGAGAAGGGGTTTTTGTTTAAATTGGGAAAAAGTAGCAATTAATTTTTAATCATTTTAAATGTCCAACTACACAATGCTTAATTTTAAAATATTTTTTAAAAAAATTAAAGCGGACGTCCCTGTCTTTGAGTGTTTTTGGCACTAAAATTACACTTTTAAAATGCCAAAATGTTCGAAAGAGGGGTTGAATTTTAAAAATAGTAAATACCTCTAATTAAGTTTCATCTTTCTCTTTCAAATAATTACTTTTATAAATGTCGGTATAATAATATTATTATGCTAAAAATAATTAAAAAAAAAATAAATAAAATTTAACTAAATGTCAATGTCAGAAGGATAAATAAGCTTTAAGTGTGCAAAAATTCAAAAAAAAAAAAAAATGATCCTAAATTTCAAATAGCACCAAATAAATCAACAAACAAAATCATATTAATATTGACCATAAAAAAAACAACCTAAAGCTTCTAAGCAATTCTTCAAAGTGCCCCTTACAAATGCCCCTCTTCCCTCAAATTGTTACAAAATTAGACTATTTAGTATTCATAAAAGTGACCAAACTCAACATCCACAGTATATCCAGATGTTTCCCAGGGCCCCATTATTAGCAAATCTAATTGCAGCGACTATTAAAAAAAGTCTCAAGTCTCCATGTAAAAAAATCAATGAAAAGACCTGAAATGAATAGAGTCTCTCTTATAATTTAGCTTGAGGCCCCAAAATCGAAAATGGGTTATCAACATAAAAGATTAAAAAAAATTACACCATTGATTAATGAAAGAGCATGAGAATTAGAAAGAGGGGGCCAATGGTAAAGAAGAAGGTGGGAAAATATTCAGATGAATTTAAATTACACAAAGGTGAAATGCGTCAACGACTGAAGCCCCAAAGGGGTGCGGCGTCTACTCCAAAAAAAAAATAATATTTAATTTCTAGTGAGCCGATTGCAAATGGTTAAAGATAGGCAATTTTAATTGCCAAAAAAAAAAATCATAATAAATATGCAAAATTCAACAATTAACCCCGTAAACTATGATCATCTAAAAGCAAATTATGCCAGAACTTTATCTTAGGAACCGGAATTTACATGTAGCATGACCTTGGCAAAACATTTCTTAATATTTCATCGTAATAAATGAATGTACAGTAAGTTCTAATACAATGAGTGTTAAGGTCCTGTTGTTATAGTCCCATATGTCAACGTACAAAACTGGAAATGCGAGGTGCTACTTTCAAATCAAAAACCCCCTATTTCCACTTTAACATGGCCTTTTCAATTATTCATGCAGTAATAATCGTTACTAACAACAACCAATGACTTCCCCTTCGTTTCCCCCCATTTTCACTCCCTCCCCCATCTAAACACAACAAAAAAAATTCCTCTTATTTCGAATTTATTGTCCCTCTCCAAACTTGTCCTAACGCCATGGTCACTTTCAATCACATGGTCATATTTATGTGTCCTGATTAATGATGATCAATATATGGATGCCCTTATTGTGTAGCAAATTTATTATACTAAATTTAACTTTTAACAGAGGGCCAGTGGCAAATATGGACTAGTATGGTACAGGACGTCCTGAAAGTAGCCAAGTGCTGGTATTACCTATTAAATTTATTTGATAATAATTCTTAAAATGTAGATGTCCTGTTTTGGAGTTGAAAACGTCAATAAATGTGTTGAAATAAAAATAATAATACAATTTTTTCCTAAAATTAACCACTGTAAAATTCTCCCTTTATCATTCTGTTTATCACCCATGTCAGAGTTGCAGTCCTGTTATTTTTATACCCAGCTAAATATTTGCATATTATACTTTTCAAAAGATTCATGTAATAGCAATGTAGCATAATAGATTTAGCCACTTTCCAATTCGCAATGTTTTCTATTTTGAGCCCAACATTTTTATTTTTCTTGTCTACTCAAAATCGTCAACATGCAATTTTTTTTTAGTATCGTATTAGCCTGAGGATGGAAGGGGACATCAACACTGGTTTCTAGTACGAATAAATAATTTTTTCCAATATAGGTCCTTTTGTCTGTCACCAAAAGCCCCTCGTAAGTTGTTTTGCATTACGACTACGTACATATAAAAATATACCCCTCCCGCCTTCATCCTGATCCGATTTCCACCCTCCCAAACAACTGGACTCACTCCTCTCCTTTGTCAAAAATGTTCCCTTGTATGTTTTTAGATCCGAGAAATGCATCCATGTTTTCAGTTGTTATTTCGTCCAATTTCTACGTTTCCCTTCTCTCAATTTTTTCTCGCACCCATGCTCCATCCTAAAACTCATCATGTTGCCTCTTTCATCAATTCCAAAATCAAAATATCCCTCCAAAGATTATTCAAAGAGATTAAAAGGGTTTAAAACGGCGCAAAAATTATCCCACCTGGATTTACAACCGGGCCGTCTCATCAGTAATCATATTTTAGTGCAACAATTATTAGATTGGCCTATTTCACCAATCTCCTAGGGCCTAATTTCATATTGTTTTGCTAATCTCGTGAAACAAAACAAGCCCTGGGTGCAAGAAAGAACTTTTGACAACTAGTGACCCACTAACGGTACATTATTCCCTGTGTGAAGTAATTAAATTGTAAATTTTAGTGGACACATTAACGAAACAATTCATAAAACCATTCTTTAGAAAGTCTAAAGCATGGTTTTAAGCAGTCTAAAGTTTAAGTCGTCTAAAGTTTAAGTCTCTGGAGACTTTCATGAACAAACGTACTGTATTGTACTGCAAAAGTATTGCATGAAACTTTTCCTGTTCTTGTTGCCACTTAAAACACTTAATTTTCCGTTAAACGTACTTAACTTAAGGTAGATTACTGATTAGAAAATGACCACAAAAAACAGAAAAGTATGTCAAGTAAGTTTAAAATCACTTATAATTGAAATGAGTCATTAGTTTAAAATAACTTTAAATTGAAGTAAGTCATCAGTTAAGTCTTTAGTTGAAAAATAGCAGTTTTGTGTCAATCATTTGGCTAAATTACTACAATACCGTAAAATTTATTAGTTATTAATAACTTTATCAATTAGAATTCTAATTAACTAACAATAGTTGGCAAAATCGCTTACTAGACGAGAAAAATTTGCAACTTAAATCACATATTTTGACAACTTTTAAATAATACAGCCAGTACGTCTATAAAAATGCTTGTACAGTAATGTCAATTCAAATACACTAATAAATAAATCCCTATAAAAGCAGGTGTTTACAACTTTACATCTTCAAACAGCCCAAATCCCTATCGCAATCCGAAATATTTATCCATCTGATCAATCAGCATGTTATAGATTTGCTAAGAGAGGTAACTTACAGTACATACAGGTGAGAGAGGAATTCTAGCTTTTACTTAAGACTGTGTAATAGGATAGTGCAGAAAGCGTAGGGAGGAGTGGGGTGTTATTTTGAAAGACAAGAATTTCGTCAAGACACTGGTTTTCATCTTTTAACAAGGCACAGATATTCCGGAACCTCTGGTTTAACTTGTGTTTTTAACTGTTTTCAATGATAAACAACAAAAACAAAACCAAAAAAAAAAAATATTTTTTTCAGTTAAAAGTGGCAATGAGTTTAACGTGAGGGGGTGAAAGAATGTCAAGTATTTGGTCAGGATAAATTGCCAATCACTACAAAGAATTTTGTTGACCCCCTTCTCACCTATTCCTTCTTCCCATCAAGAAAAAATAAAAACAAATAGATAAATAAATAAAAAAGTAAAAAAGCTCTGAGATTTCATTGTAAAAAGTTTTTATTTTTTTTA
>JAAFCF010006596.1:36326876-36361201 GCA_013389785.1 Helicorthomorpha holstii | reverse complement strand
CCTTTCCCCATATACCTCACCTCACTCGATCCCATCTCCTAACCCTTCAGAGCCACTTAAATACAAATTCAAGTGATTGATAAACAATTCATTTAACAGTTAAATGCCATTTGTTAACAGGAAAATGCCGTCAATTTTCATTATCTCATTGAAAACAGACAAAATGAAATTTTTTTTTATTACAAATAAAAATTAATTTAGCACCTTGGCGACAACAGGTGCAAAGCAGAGCGATATAAAAATTATCTTTTTTTTACATTTTTACTTATCAAGGACTCTGCATTAAGTCAATTTTAGATTTTTTATAAATAGGGTTTAATCCACAATCTCCTAACTTAACCCCTTTAGTTATTCTTGTTGATTCCGCAGACAGTTATAAATGCGCATGCGCTGCAAACGTGCATGTTTACGTCAGCAAAAATTAATAATTAGGTTTGATTTAGTATCCAGGATGTTATTCAACAAGTTTCACACGACAACATCAATATAATAATGGGTCCTCCTCAATCTCAATGGTACTAAAAACAGCCATAACAACAGTCAACACAAAAGCTTAAAAATTTATAATTAATGTAAAATACAAGTAAACATCTACAATACCAATACATTTTCTTATTTTATTTAACTGAATTAAATTTAAAGTAATTTATAGCGTCAAAATTAAAACAAAATAACAGTAGTAGTACTGATTCAATAAGTAACAGCACAAATTATAATGGGAGACTATGGCAACTTGTGAAATTATCATTTGAATGGGAATAAAATGTTAAATTCAAATAAGGAAAATGATGATCAGAAATTGATAAGAAATTTTATAGTATTTGTATGGCCGAGTTTAATCTTTCAATTTCATAGCTTTAGTTCATCAAGCTTTGATTCGCGAGCCTTAATTCAAATCAATTTTCAATTGAAATGAAAACCATGTTTTTGCTATTACTCAAAATACTAATTTTAACATAATATTATACAGTAATTTTAAATGTAACTTACAAGACTGTGATTCTGATATTGGATAGTGAAATCTGGTGATTAAATTACTAAGTTGAATATTGTAGTGTAGGATAGGCAACGTTGCACTAGTCTCATGTGTCTCGATTTTTATTATAATAATTCAAATGTCATGTTTAATTTTTTTTAGTTATATAAGAGATAAAACGATTAATACTTGAAAGCGAGATAATCAGTTTTAGGTAATGATATAATAAAAATTATAAATAAAAAATAATACAAACATATTATCTTATTAGATCAATTGCTAATCACCCACATGGCATGTTTTGATGTCATAAAATATTGATGAACTTATCTATATAATATAGCAAATCAACTTTTATTAATTTTCATGTAACCCAACAAGTACTTTGTTTTATTTTTAAAGATATTTGACTTGATAAAATGATTGGTTAATCACGTTACCACATCATTTTAAAAGTGTTTTACAACATTACATATTACAAGTGCACATAACGACTCATTTATTTATAGCAGTTAAATGTAAAATGCAAGTCAATTAACTGCAAAATGGCCGATTTCTTTGTTTTTGCTTATTTCAAGTTCTAGGAAAGTACTAGCACCCTGTATAATTCCCATTAAAAATGCGTGCAATACAGGGTGTCACTAAAGACAAATTATGCCATGATATTTGTTTCTTTTTCTCTAATCTACGCCGACTAAATTAATGATTACTACACTAAAATACAAAGCATTACGAAATCCTTATCTATGATAATAATGACTTTTTATATCTTAATAATCTTTAGTACATTGCAAATTATTGAACAGTCTGATTGTATAAATTGATACATTCAAATTTCGTCAACGTTCAATATTGTTGCGTCACATGAGTTAAAAAAACTGACACTAATAACCATTTGGAAGTATTAATTATTTCCTAAATTCGGATTTAATTTAATAAAAGTACATAAAAGATTGAAAATGGCGGCTGTGGCAGTGGCAGTGTCGACGGTCACTCCTGGAGGGTGAAAAAAAGATGCAACTCACCATATTACACTTTTATACATTGAAAAATAATTTTTGCTGTATCACCCTCATTCAACCAGGTCCATGCACCACCTCTGAAAGATGATGATGACCCCATCCAAACCCTCCTTCCTAGCTCCCTCCCTCCCTCTCCCCCCTCCCCCACCCCCCACAACTTAAGACTCATCTCTTTCTCTCTCGCTCAGTGTCTCTCAGTTCTAAATTCAGTGCTCTGCCCCTCTTGTCCATCGCTTTCATTCTCATCACCAGCTTTTATCCCCAGCCAATCATCCATCACCCCCACTACTAGTCACTACACCTCCACCCACACTACTACACCACCCACCCACCAACGTCTCCCTTTTACACAGCTGTTGCTGCTGTAACTGGGTTTATGTGGTAGCCAGACAACGTAACAATATTTGAGCTTCCACTTCATAATACACTTTCAACAAAATAAATATTTAAAAAAATTCACTGCTTCCAAGTTCCACCCCCCACTTATCTAACAAGTAGAAAACACCCACCCCCTTAACACCTAACCATATTTAGAGCCCTCATCTACACTACAGTATCTGTACATTTACATCTTTGTCATTTGCATATTAATTGTCTGACCAAATCTTTTAAACAGAAAAAACTAAACAATATTAAAAAAAATGATAGAAATATTGCAAGAAACATTATATCAAAAACTAATTTAGACAATTTCTAATAAATTTTCAGTAAGTCACATAGAAAATCTCAAATTTGACTTATTGTAACTATAAAGTGAATATCGTCCTTCAGGAAAAATAGCCTCAATACAAAATTAAAACAAACAATAATTAAAAATACTAACTAGAAATTGACTACAATTAAGTTTGCTAATTATTAAAAAAATCTGACATTTTTAAGCCAAATACCATGTTTTTAAAAACAACACAAAAAAGGTAGTAAATGTCTATTTGGCACCAATTGATTATATACAACATTCAATGCACAATCTATGATGTGACTTAGTACCTTTAAAAATCGACTAAAATCCAATTGTGAGAAAAACCTAGTTAACAAACTTTTTCGCTTGTCAATATTAAATTTCTTAACATTTTACACACAATACAAAAAAGCTAAGAAATAGAAATTAAAAATAAATATCTGATATGTAATCTTAAGATTTCAGGTCTTTTTATTATTTTTTTAAACCGGGCTGTCATTCATTTCATTCATTCATCAAAGTCTTTGATGAAAAATTGAGGGGTTTTTGCTTTTTAATGTTGTTTTTTCAGTGCTGACATCAAAGAAACCCCCTCCGAACTCCCCCTCAAACTTATTTGTTAAAGGGATTGGTCCTATTTAGTATTCCCTCTCACTTTTTATACATTTTCTCTCTCTCTCGCTCTTTCTTTTGCCTATTTTTCTTTGTAGGCCCAAACTAATTCATCCATCTCACAACTGTACGCTCATATTCACATCAAAACACAAGACAAAAGATCCAGAAAGAGAAAGGGCAGGGCCTATTTTCCATTTTGCCAAATTCGATTCCCTTATCCCACCCCCAACCGAAAACAGCCCACTATCCCTCTACTCTTTAAATGATCGAAGCGACCAAATAATTGGAAAAAGTGAATATAACACAATGAAATGACCCTTTTGTAGATGGGAAAAACGAGATGTATATAAAGGACCCTGTGTGTCGATAGATCTATTGACAAAATTAATAATTACGCCACATGTTCAAATTTCTCTATCTTACTTAATGATCGAGTGTTTCGCGTGGAGATTGATGAGAATAAACCTCTCCAATAACTGCAAATTATAGCATTTTTTATGTTTATTAAACAGCATGGAATTGTATTTTCTGACTACAAATATAGACCGGTTTTTTTTTTATAAGATTTTGCAGTTAATGCCTTTTAGAAATCAAAAGAACGTTAAATCTATAAAGGTGCCATTTAAAATAGCATAACTGAAAAAAATTAGGAATCGTAAAAAAAAAACTTTATCAAAATAAACAATAATATATAATTGTCATTTTCAATATCAAAGTCATTCAAGTCAGTGTTACTTAAAAAAAATATAGTAGAAATTATTAATTAATTATTTCCATCACGTAAATTAACAAGTATGGGTTTTTTATTTTTTTTTTTTTTAAGATAAAAAGATGAAAAAACGATTTTGACATTCAATATTGTTGGTTTTGCTGTCCTCAAATTACGATAATAACAAAAATAACAAACAACAAAACAAATTAATACTTTTGTTCAATTGAAACGAATCCAGTTTTGTCGTCTGCAACTGATTTGATTTAGCAATTGGAAATGCAGCAGTGACAATGAGCAAATAACAATTAGAAAACAAATAAACAATGTCCATTTTTCCATTTCATCACCCAAAACTACAGTTAACTAAAAAAAGCAGCCATTAATTGAGCATGTCATTATGGTTTGTTGTGTCTGGACAAATATTTTTGCTTTATGTATGAAATTTTTTATTGACTTTTTACATTGTAATGAAATTTGCATCGTGATCCATAGCTAATGCACTGTATTTAACTAAATGTCAAAGGACACACCAAAACATGACGTGTATACACACATGACAGATGCAATTAAATTTGATACCGGAAGTTATAATAAATTCAATAGTAAGTTAATCAGACTAACTAAATAGCCATAGCTAAATATCAAAATGCCATGGAAGATAGCTGTAATGGCTATCTGACTGTCATTGCAACAGGAAAACTGGCAATAAATCGCATGTTTCCGGTCCCTTATAATGACCCATACCAAAGGAAAACATACTGTGACCTTTTCAAATAATCTAACAGTCACTTTATGACCATAAAGAATTGGTTAAACCGCTTTTAATGACTGTTCATGTCATGATGGGGGGTCTCACAATGGCAGATCTGTTTAGGCATTTTTTACAGGTAATTTAGAATGTTGATAATCCAAAACGTCGTTTAAGGTGAAATAAAGCAAAAATGTATACTGTGTATAAATTCAGCAATTGCCCCAAATGAAATAGGTTAGTTGATGACATTATAATAGCCGATTTCTCAGCCAAAAAAACGTTTTCTAACTATTTAGTGCTACTGAAGAACTTCCATAAAAAAAGATTCAAAACTAAAAAAACAAAACAAAAACGTTGCAATGTCCCACCAATGCCAATCGCCCGATAAAACTACCATTTCTTCGGTACTATTTGGACACTAATTTATTGTCTGCCCCACATTTCTTACCCAGAAAATAAAAATTTGATAAAAAAGTAAAGATATTACAAGTGCGTGTATGTTTTTAGAAAGACAAGAAGAAGATTTTACTAAGGGAACTCCAGCCATTTTTTCCAGTGAAAAAAATAATAGACACCGATTCCCCCACTATCATAACTACACTATATAGCCAAAGCCATAGCCACACATAACCATATCCAATTTTTTTTCATCATTCCAACTAACCACCCACTCACCCACATATCTCCCTCTTTTGTCTATTTGTGTTGGCAGGAGACTTAAGTACATCTGAAAAAAACCATTTGCATGCCAGAGGGGTGTTTGGGTTTTAGGGCAAAATGTGAGACATAGAAAAAAAAGTGTTAGGGTCACTGCATTGGACATCTTTTATTAAACAAAAAAAAATTATTTCTTCTCATATTTCTCAATATGTCTATGCATGTACAGTATAATGTATAATGCTTTCTTCCTATTTTAGCTACGATATAATAAAAAAAGAGGCATTTTGGATCGATAATTGAGCCCAGTGCAGGGGTGTGTGATGGATGGCAATATATCGATTTAATATACAACAACTTAGTTTGTCTTTTTCCATAAGACATTTATATATTAATGTTGCATTGTGGGATATAGAAATTAGTATTAGGGGGTAGATGGGTAAAAGAGGAGTAGATGGTGTAGGGGGAGGAGGCAAATGATAAAAAAAAATCCATCGATTGTCTTTGGTCAATTAATTAACCAGCATGCAAGTGGAACGCAATTATACGATGGACTCTGAAAATATAACTATATGCACATTAATATTAATTGCATATTAACAATGAAAATAATCAGACATAGACGCCACGTTATATGGTCGCTCTATTATGTTCCACCACCCACAACTCCCCATTTCAATCTTATGAACATTGTGTATAAAGTCCATACAAATGATAGCAAATTAGGTTTAATTAAAAAAGCCACATTTTTTATGATAAATGGTTGCTATGGCTATAAAGGTCATCGTTAAAAGTAATGAATTTTGAGATTTTGTGGAATTTTATATAGTTTTGATGTCCATTGCAACGGTAAGTCACTAAAAATAGTTAATTATATTTACCATAAACCAAAATTCCAAACTAAGTTAGTTAATTAAAGCCTATATTACAATATAATCAGTACTAACTATCAAAAACAATAATGGAAAATTTCATCACATGGACACCCTGTAGCAAATGTCATTTCAATGGAAATTATGCAGGGTGTTAGTTAATGACATCACCGACAACTGTTCTATGGCTGAGAAGGTGAATATGATGAAGTCACTTAATTAAACATTGGGTGGAGTGGGTGGGTGGGGTAATGGGTGGACAGAATTATCATTAATGAATGAGAGATGATGATGACAATAATAATACGCACTGTCATCGTTAGAGGGCGTCTCAACTCGACCTCCAACTGACACCTCAAACTCCTTTTGATAGACTTTTGTGTCCATTGTTTCTTCCTTTTGTGTCAAATAAAACAAAACGACACATTGTTTCGTCTGCTATTCACAAAATTACTCTTCTCTGATCATCACACAACTTTCTACCTCGCCCACCTCCCCCCCCCCCCCTTTATTTTTCAAAAATATTTTTAACATCAAATTTACATTAAACATTGAACACACAAACAGCGTGAAATTTTTCAGAAGAGGGAAGTGGAATAGTGTGCATGTGAAAATTAATTAAAAAAATAATAATAATAGTCGTAATAATAATAGTGAAAGACAATAGACACTGAACCAAAAGCAGACGACGCAGTCACGGGATTTTTCATTCAATGGACAAATTAGTCAAGGTATATTGTGTAACAAACTTTCCAAAAAAAAAATATCATTGGAAAAACAATGAAAATTAATATCACAGACATAATATAATGTATGACTAAAAATTATGAAAAATATTTTGGAGAAAAAAAAAACATCTGGAGAATATACAGTAAATAACCAGCCGCCCATATTAATTTTATTGTACTATAAAGTGATTTTTTGTGATGTCACTTAATCCCTTTTTCATTTCAATACCATATATAACCAGTGAAATCAAAAACAAAACGTTATAACTGACATTGTGGTACTAATGCCATTTTTCAGTTTCATTTCTATAGAAATTCTATACAATTGATATTAAAAACAAAAATTAACATAAAAAAATGAAAGTATAGACTAATAGCTAAATAACTAAAAATTGCAAATAAAAACTATATAAAATTACAATAAAACAGACAAATTTCTAGATGTGGTGTAGTAATGTTGTCAGACGTAAATAAAAACATCCAACAAAAAAAAAAAAAATGGTGCAAGTGATAAATCTATTGTTAGAAATTCCTCATGATACGTTTATAAACCAGTTCTGGGATCTAAATTTAGAGTTCAACATTTGGGGATGACTACAGAGCCACCCCCCACCGTATCTACAGTATACATCCCTCTAGCCTACAGGGTAGGAGAAGAGGGGGGGGGGGGGTTACAAGTACATACGGTATAAATGAACGTTTGAAAACGAAAGACGTCAATGAAATAAAACCAAACAAACAAAAATCAAATGTCTTATACCAAAGAATGTAACTTTGTGTTGTAAAAAAAACGTAAATGTACTGTACGTTTTCAATATGATCACCAACAAAATTAAAATTAATAAATTTAAAACTTGAATTTGTTAAAATGTTAGCAATGTAATGTAATGTAAATCCATTGCTATAACTTGTGATAGTTGGACAGTGTAATGCCTACTTATTATGGAAATGTATGCATATAGTGCCACCTGGTGTAACAAATAAGTAACCAATTGTAATAACTTATTGCAGATACAGTTAATATTCAGTTATTTTAATGTAAGGTTTCTAATACAGTAAAATTTTATGAAATTATTTTAAAATAATTAAAATTGCATTTGTTTTTTTTTTTAATAATAAAAAAGTTGTTATCATTTTGAACAAAGTATAAAAAAATGTAAGTCACTTCATTATTATTTTATTATTTTTTTTTGTAAGATTTTATTTAAAAAAAGTTAATGTAATGCACTTGCTACAAAAATTTAACGTAAAAGCTTAAACTTTTATGTTGTTGATGTACTGTAGGAAGAAACCGACTGGCATTTCTTTATAAAAAAAAGAATAAAAATCTTAAAATGAAGTAAAAGTTGTCTTGGCAAAATAAAATTAAAAATGTTTCCTCTTAAAGTGTCAACTTTTTAATAAAAGTTAAAAGAAGAAAAAATCAAGTAAAAATTTAAATTTTTTTAAACAACCATTTACTGTTAAGTTTAATTAATCTTTTTTTTTTTTTTAAATAAAAAAAAAACAAATTGATAATGAATTTAATAATGGTTAACCTCAACATTTGCATACAGTTAAGTTAGTTAACTAATGGTATTTTATAGCTATCATAACAACAAAATAAAATGACAATGTCGTGGGAATATTTCATCAAAAAAAAAAAAGCCATATTATAAAACGGATTTAAATATTCATCTAGCCTAACGACTTTACCATCACAATAAAAATGTAAGTTATCTGCATCATCAAAAACCTATGCAAGCAATAATAAATTTAGTATCCATACGATTAGCATAATTGCATTGAAAAATAATCAACAAAAAGTTGCTAATGGCTTTCCATAGCTTATTCAATGGCATCGACAAAATGTATCATTTTGGGACACATAAAAAACAAATCCACGGCCATAAAAAACGTAATGTTTGAAAGACACTTACACGTACAGACCTAAAATTTCAATTGATATCGATACTCAACTTAGAAATAAACAAAATATATATTTTTTAATGTATTCAACATTAAATGAGTACATTATTTGTGATCTTGATAACACACCTTAGACAAAACTATGCTGATTAAATCAACTATTATTTTATTAGGCACTCTTAATTGTCGGAATAACGTATAAAGTTGTCTCTAATTTTTCGGCCAAATCAGATTTATTGTTTTGCTATGTGAAAAGAACTTGTTGCGTGTAAAATGCTAAGCTCTGACCTTTAACCCCTTTATAAACATGTAAGATAACTTAGCAGCCAAGTTAATACACACGTAGACCTTAGTGTATGCATATTATTTAAATATTTAGTGTCACATTCGGTCGTTCACCCCTCTAACTTCGACCAATACTAAGTTAAGTTTGTGGCATAAAAGTCATTGCCGTTATTATCATATTATTATTGTTATTATGCCAGAGTAAGAAAAATACTGTAGAAAGGTGATCATTCAAATTCCACATAGTAAAAATATCCAATATGGGATGGGAAAAATATAAACCCAACAAATGGGAAATTTCAAACTGAAAAACTAAAATTTTTAGATCTAATTTCCATCATAATGAAAATGGGGCATTTCAGGGTAATTATTATTATTGTGTTTCTGTTGCAGATGGGTATTTACGTCATCAGATAGGGAAACCGTGACGTCACCGTATCAACAAAAAGTGACAAGCGTAAACTTTAATTTGCTATGTAGAGTAGTAATAATAAAGCAAACAATAAAAGTAATCAAGTGCAATAATAACACAAACAATAACAATATTAATACGAAATAAACAATCAATGTCAGTAATTGTCAATTTGAAATTACAATGTGGTCAATTACGTCATATGTCATATTTTTAATTTTTGTATACATAAACACATCTGCGCTGCATAAACATATTTGTGTAGCAATACCAATCATAAATTACATTAAAATACAATCCACTGAATTTGTAATCAAAATAAAAAGATGAAAGGGGAGGTTGCTAATTTCTTTAAATGCATGGGACAATCATATTGGACACACACACAAAATTAGTTTTAGTTATTAAAAATGATGAGGATAGAACTCGTCTATCAATAACGTTAATAAATTAATGAAAATATGACAAATTGGAAGATTTATTAATGGAGGCTCTCTCCTTGCTTTATTTTCATCCAATCAAATGTATTGATTTTAGCCAACACCAACCCACCCATCCATATCAACCTCACTTTGCACATACAACCAACTTAATTCATCCATCAATCAATTATCGATCTAACTTAGCTTATTTTTCTCTAATTCAGACTAGAAAATTGATTATTTTTATATAAAAGCCTATATAAAGAAGATTCAGTAAGTTTAAACCATTTCGAATGACCCTTGATATTTAGCTCATGTTAAACAAATGATCAAAATTATCGTACAAATGGATGGCGAGGGACATTATATAAATTACGAGAATAACATACTAACTAACATTTTTATTATCTTTTTAATGAAAAGTCTGAAGTTTAATAATTGATCGAGAAAGAAAAAGACCTAAGATATTACAAACATAAGGCCTTAATTGTTAAGACTAAAATTAAGTGGTTTTAGGGTCATGAAAAGTCCATTTAAGTGACCTAAACATTTGATTAATTTACTTATATTAACTTTGAAATTGCATGGAATAATTGTACTAAGTTTAGCTACTAAATTGACTCAATATAAAATGAAATCTTTAAGTGTTTTAAAAATATACCAGTAATAAATTAACAAATACTAAAGAATGCCCTTATTAAAACCCTAATTGATTACGATAGGCTAAATAACATTTAGGACAAGTTAGACTAAATTTTCCCATTAAATTTCAGCAAAAAATTAAACATAAATTTTAATGTACTAAAACTGACCTAAAAAATTAATTAAAAAAATAACAAAAAAGTAATTTAATAAATTATTCACGTATCATCAACATCAAAAATAATAAAAAATATAGCACCAATCTAAAAAACATTGTTTTTAAAAGTAAAGTCTAAGATAACTTTGCAATGCTTTTGTATGTTCAACTTGTAAAAACACTTTTTGTATTTTTTTTTTTTTGCATTACTGTATTTTTTAAGGAGGGTGTTACTGTATTGGGTGGGTTTGTTGTTGATATGATTGCCAAGTCTTAGAGAGTTGGGAGAGGGGTGAAGAATAGGGTGGGAGTTCATATATTCAAAAGGGAAAAAAAGTTAGAAATAGATGACTTAAGCTAATCTTCAATGTGAATGATAGGTCACGCAAAGTCGAATACAATTATCATATACATTGATACAAATGCAATTCTATCCAATCACAAAACAACAACAAAAAAAACCCCTTCATTTATACCCCCTCGCTCACCCCCAGACAAACCTCCTCATACATGTGTCAATCTCCCAAACAAACCAACTCTGTCACTCAAATCATCTTTTTATTTGCAAAAATAACAAGAGAAAAAAAAAAAACGATTAACTATTCATATTGTGACGTAAACGAATGTGAATGACTAATAAAGAGTGTCACTCACTATTTTGTCAAGTTCTAATAAAGTACAGTACCTAAATGCTTAAATTTTAGCCACTTCAAATATCCAAATTATCTTTCTTAAAATTAAACAAGTAATCGAATTATCGATATGCATCGATAGTTTTCACACGCGCCATCTCCATTTAACTTATTTTCATCTTCAAAATGATAATAAAAAAAATAAAACCAAAAAACCAAACCACACGTAACACAATCGATAACAAATTACATCGACATAACATGTTATAGGAGAGTGGAATAAGGTGAGGGGAGGTTAGATATCACCTGACTGGACAACTCAAACCCTCCCCTTACCCCCCACCCCATCCCATCTATACCTCTATCAATTTTACACAGGTGTTTTCTGTATTTTGTTTTCCTCATTCCAAAATTGTAATTTTAATTATTATTAGAAGAAACTGTTACAATAATTCAAGTAAAAAAATTAAGTGATAAATAATATAAATCACAGCTTTTGACATTGACACGTTTTAATATTTGATTTATCACAACATAACATCAAAAAAAAAATTTTTTGTTAAGAATTATTGAACATGTATAATTTAGTATCAAACAAAAATACAATTAAAATAATTTAGTTAAGATCGTTAATCAGTGCTGTCAAATCAATCAAATTT
This sequence comes from Helicorthomorpha holstii, assembly GCA_013389785.1. Classification (NCBI taxonomy): domain Eukaryota; kingdom Metazoa; phylum Arthropoda; class Diplopoda; order Polydesmida; family Paradoxosomatidae; genus Helicorthomorpha; species Helicorthomorpha holstii. The sequence continues at coordinate 36,349,072 of JAAFCF010006596.1, read as the reverse complement.
TTTGCTAAGGTCAAATGGGCCAATAACAAAGCCTAAAAAGCTTTGCAGTGTGTGATTATTGAAGTTGGTATCCGAAAACTAAGCAATAACAAGCAAAAGTCAACGCTAAGCTGATGGAATAATAAAATTTCTAAAATAAATTGTAATAAAATACGTAAAAAATACCAAAGTTGATAAAAACATAATAAAATTGCAATAATGCCGCTATTAATCTCCATATAAATTATATTTGATATCAATCTACGTTACACACAGTTCAAACATAGTTAAATATGTTTTTTTAATATTGCTTTAAAGTTTAAAATGCAAACTAACGTCTAAAATATATTTTATAAACCATTATAACTTTATAAGGTGATGAGTTTCCGGAAGACATGGAAAAACCTTTATTAAACATTCATAAAATTATGAATGTTTTTTTAAATGACCTCTTATCCCAACCAAATTATCTGCCCTCTTTCATTCATTATATGTAATTAAGTCAACAATTTCTTTAATAAAAAAAATCTCGATATAAAATTGATGGTTGTTGCAAGATTTATGATAAAGCAACACCAAATAATTTTACACCATTTAAATTGCATGGAGTTTATTATTTTATGCATTAAAAAGTTTTAATAAAAAAGTACACAGGTGTAATTAAAGTATTATAAAATTCCATCAACAAAATCTCTCTTTATGTCGGTTTAAAATTTAAAATAAATAGACTGAGTTCACAAAATCATTTTTAGTTACAGGTCTTTTAGTATAAAGTGACACTCTGATAACTTTATCGAAAAACCTGAGTAATGTCCCAAGAAAAAGACGCATTGCCATTGATAATATTATCTCAAATGTTTGGTAATTTTATTAAAAGATGAAACTGTAAACATAATTGTGAACAAATGCTATTCGCTTTGATTTTTCCATTACAAAATGTAAACACCAAATACCCAGGTATTCATTTGTAAAAGCCAAGATTTAAAAATACATGTGTTGTTATCAAGAAAAGTTTGGACAAGTTGTTCGCAAGTCAACAAAATGAAATTTTCGCGCAAATTTTAATGTAATCACATTCCAACTCATTAAATCAGTTTGAAATTTCCTTAAACAAAAAATTTCAACATTTGGCTTCTCTATTGACTTTTAAAAGATAACAAAGCAAATTGACCAGCGACAACATAACTTCATATTAATTCAAAATGCTTAAAACTCGAATAATTAATTAACAACAATCTTTAAAAAAAAAAAAAAAAAAAAAAAAAAAAAAAAAGACGAAAGTGGTATTTACAAGACTAATCACATCGTTGACCTTTTTTTATAATCAAAAAAACAAAAATGTCCACTACATTAATTTTCTTCCTCATAACTAAAACAGCTGATTAGATAAACTTGCACCAACACATACAGCATAATCATGAACTAGTACAGTAGTAAATTTAAAACCCCACAGCTTAAAGTCTTAAGATTTTAATATAAAAACATATTGCTAATACTAAATGCACTTATTGATATGCTTTGAAACACATTTTGTAATTCTTAAGAAAGTTAAGACACATTTTTAAAATGAATTTTCCAAATGTACTTTTAGTACCAAGTAACCATTTCAAATACAAGAGATTAAAATGTCCTTTAAAAGAAAACGAAAATCTCACCATAATAATAATCACCACTAACAAAAACAAAAAAAAAAAAAACGCTTTAAAATAATCTTATAAGAAGTAAGGACTAAGTTTGTTAGGAAGAATAATAATTATTGCAGAGGGTGAAAAGTTAAAATTAGAGAGGGGTGAATTGATTAGGAATGCCACTTGGCCACACTGAGCCATAAAAATTCTTCTGTATAAAACACATATACACATTAACTTTATAAGTTTTTTTATGTGTGTCTATGTGTATATAAAGTTTAAGTGGAAATGAACATTAAAAAGTCACCAAAAAAGTACAAAAAAAAAAATTAAAAGAAAAAAAAATAAAAACATTAATGCAGTAAACTGGCTTTTGTTGCAAAGCAATAATATTCAACTCCTTGTTTATTCACAATCCCCACCCCCACCTTTAAAACCACCATCCTAAACACCCACATTTACTCTCATTCACTTTTATACAGGGCGTCAAATCAAAAATGCATTCTCATTTGTTACTAAAACTTAAAAAAAAATCTGTGAAAATTGATAAAAAATATACTATAAAGTAGTGAAAAAGGAATAAATCAAGCTAGAATGTCTTCAAAGATTGTGGAAAACGACTAAATAACTGTTAACACGAAATCCAACAATTTTGAAAATACCCTGTAATTGTTTATACGTGTAATTTGTTTATGCAATTCCAACCTTAAAGTTCCTCCCTTTCCACCATATCTTACTCTTATGATATTCTTTAAGTCTAACCCTCCCCCTGCATATTTCACCTCACATCCTCCCCCTCAACACACCTCAGCCAAACACCCACAGTTTCCCCCATGAGATAACTTGTAATGTTGTGAAGTGCAGACTTTTAACTTTTTGAAATTTCGTCTCTTTTCTCTTTCCTTCAATTAACTCTCAGCTGAACTACATATATACGCAGCCCCACCCCACCCCACCCCTCCTCTTTAAGACATATCCACCCATCCAATGTATACGATGACATATACAACATATAACAATACAAGTATACATGACATGTAGACGTACTGTATATAGTGGAAACGTATGAGGTGAGTTTGGAGTAGTGTGGGGGGCAGTAAGAGGAGCTGAGGGGTGGAAAAAAGATATTAAAACCGCATGCAGGCAGTTAGCTCCATTTAGGGAGGCAAAACACGAAAAATTTTTCTTGAAAAAACATTTAAAAATATAAAAAAAAAAAAATAAATAAAAAGGATTTACACTAAATTGGCAAAAGTTAAGGACCTAAGAGGTTAGAATTTTAGCCAACTGAAATACGTTCACTAATCCTCTAAAATAAATAAAGTACATAAAAAATAGCTAACACCATGTATCCAACTTGAAATTCTAGATTTTAGTTTTTTATATAAAAAAATTAAAATCAAAATGTGCTAAAAAGTCATTTACTACGCTGACAAAGTGTAGACCTACATTAAAAAAGTAAATAAATGGGTGGGAGTGGAGAGTTTGGATGTCTAAGAAGCCATGTTGTCTAAGGTGATGGAGATGATTATTTCAGGAGCAACAAATATTTGATATGACCTTACGACCCCCTTCTTTTTCTTCTTACATCACACAGCTACCCCCACCCTCACCCCATTCATAGTCTCCCTTTTTCTTCATAACTTGTAAGCTTTTATCTCGTAAGTTCTTACTAATAAAAAAAACGATGACAGAAGAAGAGACAGTAAAAAACGATGGTTGGGATGAAAGTAAAGTGGGTGAGAGGGGTTGAGGTGTCAACGTACTAAACAACAAAAAAAAGCACAAGACCTACAACAAACTAGGTATTCTCAAAAGTTTTGCTAATGTCCAACAGCATACTTAGGCGATGACGTCCATTTCAACGGTCAAAATAATATTAAAAAAAATGTTGAGTCGTCTACTACAGAAGAGGGAGAGAGAAAACGTTTTACCAAGATTTTATGCAAAAATTGCTAGCAAGTTTTAGCAATTTGTTAAATTCGTGTAGACATAAGTTAAATAAACAGCAGAGAAAAGCCCATTAGTACAGTACAACAAAAAAAAATAGAAAAATGTTACATTAAATGGCTTAAATGTCCTAGAATACAATAAAAAGTAAACCTTTAACAATGTCCAACAAAAATGTGTTAAACTTTTGCAAAATTGCAAGTAACACAGTGCAACAACAGCGGACAACAGTGGACATTACAAACAACTAAAATGCAACCAAAAAGACTTATATAACTTTAAAATATCTTAAAATGGTGCAATAAAAAATCACAAGAAATTAGGTATTTATGTCCCAATTTATCACGCCATTGCAATTTAATTTTTTTGTTAGCAATGCAATGTTATTTAATGCACTTAAATCAAAGACTTTAACATTTTGTGCACCTAATCTAGCTACTACATTATAATCAATGTAGGAAAATGTCACCGTTGTAAAAAAAATGATTATTACTCCATTGAGAATTGTTCATCCACAATTATTATGATATTATTTAAAGGCTGTTTATGTGTTTAATATTTTTTGTTTTGCTGGTTTTTGCTTTTTATCTCTCTCTTTTAATTATCCACGCATGACAATACTAAATTAGCCGTTATTTACAAATGACCAGTAGAGAAAAAAAAAAGTGATAAAATTACATACAGTAGGAGAAAAAAAATTATGCTGTTACGCCAATTGGCCAAAAGGCAAATTTGCAATCGTATACATATACAGAGATCCACAAAAATATAGTAAGCAATTAATTTAACCCAATAACTTCTTCAGGTAAAAAATATGCAATTTATAACACAAAATCTTATTTCACGACATAAATATTTTCATAGCTCTACGTCATCATTTAAAAACCTACATTTTTATGTAAGTTTACCTAAATAAATTTATGTTGTAGGAAAAAGAAATAAGGTGTTGCAACCCTGTAGACTTCGAGGGCATACACATAACGTGATGTAGGAGCTCCATTTGCGTCCAACAAGCAACTTAACGTTAATTAATTATTCATCCATTAATACAAATCGGTTGGTGTAGAGAGAGAGAGCGAATGAGTTTGTGTTTTTGTGTGTGCTAAATGAGTCTAATGCACGCAAATACAACTTAAAAATTGTATACATACAGTACATACACTTACTATATATATGCCAATGTATCCATCAACCCGACCCTACTCCCCCATCAACCCTAGCCCTCCCTTTCATCCCTTTATCTTCTACCGTATATGTACCTTATTTAGCCAGTTACTAACTAATTACACTACTAAATTACACTTTTATGTCGTCAACGTCAGCCGTTTTACGTTGGCTTTAAATCTTAAGGGCATTTTTCATTTATAAGACAACTTTACAGACTAAAAAGTAATTGACAACGCTGTTTCATGCTAATTTACTTGAGTCACGCCTACTTATGTAATTTAAAATTATTATTTGCATTAAATTTAAGCTACTATCTTCCATGGAAACTGATTATCGGTATTGCATCTTTTTATTTTTTTTTTGGAAATAATAACTAAATCGAAAACATAGTTTCTTCATTTTGCTATTTAAAATGTTTTTTAGGTGACGGTATACAATTAAGTGCTCATTTAATGGCAGGCATTTAACGACGGTTTGGTTACTTAACTATGAATTAGTTACGTTTAGTTACTGCGTAGACATAAATTGTAATTGGTCATTTATAGATGCCCCTATACGCAAGCTAAAGAATAAAGCACGTGGTTACAAACAGATTATGTGTGATGACTCACTATAAGAATGGCTTTCCCGCTTAAATGTCTTACTCAGTATTAAAGAAATTATTTTTTTAAACACATTTTAAATTTATATTGATTATTCATTTTAAATGAATAAATAAGAAAACTTAATTTACGAATGATCCATGTAATTTCAACACGTTTACAAACGTTATCTATTTCGTTAACATTTTAATTAAAAAACATGTTATTTCAATGAAAAAATAAAATAAGTGTTTAAATCAATTTTTCAAAAAAATGTCTTTCATATTTGTGTTACAACGTCGCCAAAAAAAGTCCCATAAATCATTTCACTTAGAAAGTTCAGAGAAAAAAAGCAGCAACAAATTACACAGCTGCAACTTTTAGCATGACATTGCAAGGGCAATTAATTTTATTTACAAAACAAAAGTTTACTACACAAAAATTAATTATCTTGCAGAATTACACAACAATACTTGGTCATGGGTGGCCATTAGTCCCATCAATAACAGTCCAAAAATAGGACACACACGTTTTGTCGTTTGTAGACAAAAGATTAATCCCATAAACGTGAATTAGGTCCCTAACCGATGTTAACTAACTGTCCTAAGCTGTTTTGGGGTTTTCAGATGACTGTTTTACTAAACAATCTAATATAAAAATCCGCAAACCTCACCTGGAACGTCGCTTTCGGTCACCATCGTTTCAGATAATTGTTATGCCGTGATTTGAGCGATTTTCACGGCATGTCGTTCATCAGCTGTAAACGCTTCGTCGTGAGGGGAAAAAAATCGCTGGTAGACTCAGCGTACGCCGCGTCAGCTCAACTCTTTCGCCGTCACACAAAACTCGCACTTTCCGTGGTTGTAATAATCCAAAAATGGCACAATAACAACGATGTCAATACGAAAAGCATGATATTTTAATCACAAATTAACAAATAATATTTTTTCATATTAATTAATGGCACTAAAAAAAGCGTTAGAAAAATAACTTCACTTTCAACCATTTTTGCTTCCAGTATTTCGTGCGTGTGTGTGGCGTGTTTCACACGTCTGTTTTGTTTTTTCTTGAGGGGAGAAACCGAGAGAGATTCACAGAGGTTTTTGATGAGGGATGGGAGGGGGGGAAGGATTCTATGATTGGGGGTGGTGGTAAGGGAAAAGAGGGGGAGGAGGGGGGAGAGAGAGAAAGAGAATATAACGGACGCTACCACCAGAATGAAAGGGAAGAAAAGGAGATGAGTGTGACTGTGAGTGAGACTGACGGATAAAAATTAATCAAAGCCCCCAAAGCCAAAACAACAAAAAGCAAAAACAAAAGACAAAAACATTTCAAACACAAGAAGAAAAAAAATTTCAAAAATTTTAAAACCACAAATACAAAGACTTAAATAAAAATCTCATTTTTTTTAAGTATGCCAGAGGTTGTCAACCTGGGTGTCGTGGCTCATTAGGCATCACGAATATGTAGACATCCAAAATGCAAAAAAAACCAATTACAAAATAAAATAAACTAAATAAATAAAACACAAAATCACTCAAAGATACTTTGGACGCAATTTTAAAAAGTTTGAGAACCGTTTAAAGGTTTGTTTTTTTTTTTTTACATTTTTTTCCTCATGAAAAATCCCAAATGTAAAAAATGAAAATCAAAAACAATAAATAGTTAACGTCAATAGTGGGCGACATTTGACGACTATTAAGGCGCTAACTTAGCGCTTTGTTAAGTAAAATCAACGCCTACTCTAACACCATATAATATAATCTCCTAATATTCAATTTTTCAACATTTTCCAAATCCATCATTCTGCTTTTATCCGATTTCAATAATATAAAAATTTTCCACGCATAGTAAAAATAAATTCAATATGACATAATAGTGTCTTATAATAAAGTGCTAAAAATAATGTCAAGAAGAGTAGTCGTGGTGTTTGTTGTATTTTTATTTAAAGGTTGTTCAACTTCACACTTTTGTGATGGGGAGGTTGTCGTGACCACTCGTTTTGATTGGTCAACATCATCAGATGACGTGCGCGCTTTAACGTCAATGTTATATTAAGTGGTGAGAAATATTGACAGTGGTGTTGCAATTAAAAGACAGAACTATATAAATAAACAATTACTATTTTTTTTATATTAAAACAACAATAATAATGAAGAGAAAAACAACAAAAACCAGTAATTAACACAAAAAACCAGAATATGGGACGCTGCCTGTTAAATGCTAAATGTAAATGCATTAAACGTCCACTATTCTAGGCATGTAAATTTCAAATTAGCTCAAAATAAATACTAATATAAATGAACCTCTTAAAACTATCAAACATACTAATTAGCATTTAAAAGTAACATTTAAGTCAAATTGTATCCAATTCTTACAACTTTTATTTTTCCTCCGTTTTTTTTTTGATTGCATAGAAGCGATCCAATTTGTCACACCTTAGTATTTTGTGCTCGCAGGTAAAATTAATGGTCAACTTTTGTTATTAAGTAGTAAAAAGAGTTGAGGGGGTGAATAACCGTCACAATAAAAGAATAGTAGGTGGGAGGGAAACCCAGCCCAAGCCCAACTCTCAAGACGACAATAATTTTGTTTTTGTTTCCTTTTTTAATTTTATTTATTTTTATTTAGAGTAAAAAGGGATTTGCAGCTGGAAATTTAGATGAACACACCTGGAGAAGAGACAATAACATTTAAAACAGCCCACATCCCTAAACAAAATGTATAAAAAAAAGCGAGGGATGCTCAAAAACAACGTCAATTGTTAAAAAAAAATAATTAACAAACTTGTGTATAAAAATTAAATCCGAATTTTGATAAGCGTTTAATAAATTGTTAAAAAAATTAGCTAAATTGTCACAAAGATGGTGGGCTCTAAGCTTATAGGCAATGAATGCCTTATTATAGCTACACTACTTAAAAAAAATAATATTGTGGTTATTCGTTTGTGTTGACTGAAATGGGAGTAAACTGGAGACAAAGTTTCTTAAGTTTTGCCTGTCGTTTTTTTTTTCTTCAAAATATTTTGTCGGTGTGAAAAGACAAAATGGCAGTGAAAAGACCGAAAGGCATTCATTGTTGACAGCCATGTCATGAAAGATGACTGCCATCATCACAAATTTTACATTTATATACCCCACCCACTCACCCACTCCACCCTATCACCACACTTGGTCTGTCTATATTTACTTTTTTAAAAAGCAGAAAATAAAAACTAAAACTTTTTACTCAACACCTGTGCGACATTTACAAATTTATGGGTTTTACTTTTTAAAGTAACAAACTTTTTCTATTTGAAAAATAAAAAAAGCACAAACTTTTTATGGCATAAATAAATAACTTCGCGCAACTTTTGTGTTTTTAATTACAACGCATGCGCGGTTAGCTTTGAACATTTGACAACATTTTAAAGATTATTTCTCAAGAGAAAAATTGTACATACCCAAATTTCGCAACAAAATAACGGATGACGTCATAAGAAAACATGTGACTTACCTATAATAAAAAGAAAAAATTATTAGAAACATTATTATTTTACAATACAAGATTATTATTAACTTAAACTTATATCAGAAAACAATTATTTAGTATAAAACTATTATTTCTTAACACTAAAAATACCCATTTGAATTGTTAATTGAAATGTCTAAATACGTCAATCATAAGATAACAAATTAAATAAAAAAATGATGAAGAAAAGCATCTAAAAAAATCGACTTTTTTTCATCCTATTTAGTACACATATCAAAAAATAATAATAAATAAATAAGAATGCAGAATTAAATCAATAAATAAATTGAGCTTTTCAGTTGTGTATGAATTGAATTTGTATAGCAAGGGGGGTGATAGGATGGGGGTTGGATGTAAGGAGAGGGAAAGAAAATTTCATTCTCAATTAACCTTATAAGAAAACATCAATATATATAAAAATGATCAAAAATCCAACACAATGACAAGAAAAAGAAGAAGAAAATAAAGTAGATTTCCAATTTGCTAAATTGCTCTTCTTACACACAACAACAGTAGTAGAAAAAAAATTAGATAAAAAGAAATGAGCGTCTGCATAAAAATAATAAATTGATTACACAGACTAAACACTATATGGGTTTTCTTTTCTTCAATTGTTGTTTTGACGTAAGCAACACGCAAACATATAACGCTAAAAGACGTCAAGAAAAAAAAAATAATAAATATAACTTAACAAAACTGCCAATTATTTCGATTTTCTTCATATAATAAATACAGGGCGTTTACAAATCATTGTTTACTGCCATTTTTAACAAAAAAGAAAGAAATGAAAAAGCAAACTATTTTGGGATGTTGAAACAAGTAATGGACCCAAAAAAAAAAATGATTATTGTACCCTAATAAGAAATAGTAAGAGTCACGTGATATTATTACTAAAAAAATAAAATTATAATGCAAAAATGCTGACGTTTTTTAAATGGTTTCAAGTTCTCCAAGTCAACGAGAAATTGTGAAACGCAATGAATTTCCAATGACATTCAAAATTCATTGCTCTTCATAAGATCCCATTACATACAAAACTTGAAAACGACTACATAATTATAATAACTTCAATAACTTAAATTAAAAGCTCTTAATTACAAAGATCAAACAATCTTTTATGTTCACCCTGTATCTTGTGTATCAAAAGGTGTCGGCAATTTTGATTTTACGCTCACCCTGTGTCCCTCATTCATTGTAACCATTGAAAATAAGGTGCAGATGGATATCAAAACTTTTATTAAGAAAAAAAATATAATAATCGGATTGTAGTTGTATTTTGATGAAAATGTCGATGCAAGCAAATGTACAGCAATTTTATAAGAAAAAAATCGGGGACATTTGTCCTTATGGTATTCAGTTGTTTGGTGTTCCTAATTTTTACAAACAATGAGCAATAAATACGCAGACAAAAAAAAAAGCAATCACTTTTTGCGTTTTTCCACTCACAGCATCAACTCTTAAATATCCCCCATTTCTTTATATACACGTGTATTATGTCAGTATATGAAAGAAATGCAATTTTTTCCAGGGGGAAAGAGAAGAGATGGGTGGGGGGATGAGGAGAGAGTGACATTGTATTTAGCGAGTGCCAAACCGCAACAATTACAAAAAAAAACATTACCAAAAAATTGCATATACTGTGTATAATATTAATGTGTTACAGCCAATTTTTTATTATATTAGTTTTGCTTTTGTTTTTGCCAAAAAAAAAAAATCGATTTAGTTATTTTTTTCGTGCATTACAAATACACGAAATGATAATTTTTTTTGTCATTTGCGGCAAAAGTAATTATAGACCGTTCGTCTTTATCGTCATTTTCTTATTTATTTATTCTTTGTTTATGTGTGTAATTTTATAGGTGCTACTTTATTTTGGAGAACAGACCGATGATGCAAAAAAAAAAAATAAACATTAATTCACTAAATATTTGGTTTTATATTATTGTGAGAAAGGGGGAGGAAGAAAACGAATATTATGAAATAATTAATTAATAAACTCCAATTAAAATTTCCCCACTGTAATTCCATATTTACAAGAAATAATGGAAAATCTTCCATAGTTAAAATTTCGATTAATTAATTATCAAATATATAATTCAATTTACGGTGCATCACATCAAATTAAACAAACAAAATTACAAACTGCTTAATTAAAATTAACTAACCAAAAATATTCTACAAAAATAGTTTTCATCTTTTAACTAATTTTCATCTACAACTCTACATTGAATATCATTAGTCGTTAAAACATATTTTTGATTAAATTTAATTATTATAACTAAGTTATTTAACCAGTTGATTGCAATCTCATGTCTTATTAATAATTGGTTAATGCAACTTTCCTTTAAATCATTAACTCCTCACTAATAAAAAAAAGACAAGAGAAAGGGTAATTTTAATTCTAGTAATTAAAAGCAAATTTATTAGCACAGAGTCTTATTATTTTGATGAGATTAAAGATTGAATGTATAAATTTAGGATTAAAATCGGTTTAATTAGCAGTTGGCGCCATTAAAACGAGTTTGACTTAGACAACAACGATTTGACTATAAATGTCTACGACTACGTCTGCTTCGTCTCTCATTTTTTTAGTCAAGGGAATATTATAAAGGTTGATATGGGGAAAGAGAAATAAGGGGAGGTGAGAAAGCAAAAAAAAAATTAGGGATAAAAAAACAAGAAAAAAAATCGATTAACACATTGAATAAAAAAATCGACCCAAATCTCAAAGCCCTTTCATTAACAGTATGCCACACCGACACAACAAAAAACTACATTTAAAATCTTTTTCTTAATATTTAACTAGGTGACGATACCAATTAAGACATCTTTAAAATCTTTCTATTAAAAACTAACACTTAAAGAAAAAATCTGAGAAGAAATTAACCATTTAGATAAAATGCCAGCAAGATGCAAGGGGCAGCTAATGTTAATTCAATGCAAGCTCAGTAAGAAGACATTCCTGCATTTAACTGTTTCTTATAAAATTACACAAAAATTAAAAGAAACTTACTAAAATAAACAACAAAAATTTAAAATTAGTAATCAGTAATAGTCTACTAATTAACTTAAAAGCATGACCTAACCACACTGAAATACACACTACAAAACCAAAGCATTTCTCTTTTATTTAAAAAAAATTTTTAATCAGCCATTTTTTTTTTGTTTCGTAAATGGGGCCACAGTCAAGTAAAGCACTATTTTTTTTATCCCTCTTGTCCCTCCCTCTCCCCCCTCTCCCTTCACACGTTGCCATAGTATCAAACCCTAACCACCTCACAGCTTTAACGTCAACATAGCCGGGTTTTTTTTATCCCTTCCACCCCCCCACACCCCTCAAAGGATTTCATCATCAACATGTTAGCAAATTAATAGCTATACTTGTGCCTTTAAGCTGCATGGTCGAGTATACCTAATAAAATGTAAAGCTCTAGTATGTGTGTGTACTGAGGAAAAAAAATCGAGGGAGTTAAGGGAAATGAGTGTGATGGTATAAAAAAGCCTATGCTAATTAGCATTTCTATTTTATGTCTGCTATAAAATGCTACATGTACTGTACTGTACTGTATGTATAGTCTTATACATGTATAGGACGAGTGCATTTTTTACGGAGGAGTCAGTCCACTTTAGATTCAAAATTTAGTCATTTAATTTTAACCATTTTTTAATCAGGTTTTGTGATTGCTAGTCAAAATTAATTACGTAGACGGTGACCGAGTTTAATTAGTTAAAATACCAGACAAATTAAAGCAAAAAGTTTGTAAACAGAATTGAAATTTCGCAATTTCAATAATTAATCTATGTGAATTTTAGTTCCTCCACACTACACTGTTTATCTATATAAAAAATACAGTTTTTTATTTAATCCAAGTAAACTACAGTATTTACACAATTAACTAAAAAAATATACCACCAAAATAATATTCTGTACACGTTATCAATTTTTTTTTTGAGTAAATATTTTGTTTTTGATACAAGAATCGCACAAACAGAAAATATCAAATACAAAACCAAATTTTCCTATGTAAAATCTAAGCTAATAAGAAATAAACTCTGTAAAACTGTAAACAAGATAAAATTTCAAACATGTTTTAACTATAAAAAAATGTTTTCCTCTAAATTTTCCGATTTAAACTCGTTTGAAATTACAGTATAAATAACAATCAAATTCAACGTTGGCTAAAAAGAATAAAGGACTGTGCAATGCATTTGCAATAGCAGCATAACATGAGCTGCCCCCTATTTGATTCCTCACTTAATTTGCTGCCAAAAACACTGCAATTGACACGCCATTTCGTCAGGTTGATAACCAAAAATAGAAATTTTAGTACAAAACTGCTAACATGTAAGGTTTTCTTTTTTTTTTTTCTTTCTCTTCTTGATTCCCCGCTCCCAACCCCCCTTGTTGGACCCATTGGAAAACATGAAAACATGCGACACATACAATGTCCTTGTGATGTGAATGCACTATCGATACATAAAAATACATAAAAAGCAGCCATTTTTTTCACCTACCACACACACATTCATATCTCCCTCACCACCCACCTCTACCTTATTCCCTTGCTGTCGGTTCTCATAACAGCACCACTTAACCTTTGGTTCCCTCATCACCGGTTTGCATGACGCCGGCGTCAGAGCATTACCAGCTCCTCCCATCCCCCACCCCACCCCTCTATACATACTGTAGGTCGATAGCAATATGCACAAACGATAATCTTTTTTTTCACCCCCCAACAGCATTTAATATTAAACTCCCATCAACCACCTTTAGTGTCACACAGGATACAAACACTAAGTACATTTTTTTTCTGTACATAAGAGATGGAAAAAATAAGAGAAAAAAATATTAATGAAAGTAAAAGAAAATGATGTTATGGGAAAATAAGAAAGATGGAAATTGATATATACTGTACTGTATGTGAGCTGTAGAAAAAAATAATGTATACACATGCATGACGACAAGATTTTTCCAACAATAAAAAGAATAAAAAATTGATGATTTATAAAGATCATTTCACACTGTTTGGACACAGTTGAGACTTGGATACCATTTTGAATGGTAACGACTACGGTAAAAACTAATTTAATTAACGATTACATTGGCTAATTATTGTAGTTCACCTAAATAATTTACTAGAGCAATAATTAGTTTTATCAAATAAATTAACTTAACTAAATTGATAAGCAAAAACGCTTTGGTGACCTAGTTGAGAGGGGTCTTTATTGCTTTGTCTACGTGTTCACATACCAATTGCCATCTAAACTAGGATGAAAAAACTGATAACCATAATACCAAGTTATTTTCTGTATTGGAGTATTTAAAAATCATAGCAAAAACAAAATAGCGAAACAAATCGCCATTGGAACAGAAATCATTAAGTCTCGTTTCTTTATTGTAAAAAAAAATTAAATAAAAAATCGTTGTAGTCCAAAATGAGCATTATAAGGTTGCAAGACGTGCATTTCGATGAAGAGGAATATGGATTTAAAAAACAAGGCAAAACATATTTTGAAATTCTTATGCAAGGAAACAATCTTAGCACATTGTAGGCCTATTAATGTATCTCAATATACAAAGTGATAAATTTGTTCAACGTATAAGAAAGAATGGGAAATGTAGGGATCGTGGAAATGATGTGGGGGCAAGCAAAAAGTGATGGGTGGGTGGAGGGGGAGTTGAAGCTTTCACCTAAACTAACGACTGATAAGGGGTGATAAAAATGCCTCGGTTTTATAACACTAATTAGGTTTAATGTATCCGTGCCCTTGCAATCAGCTACATATACAACTTTATATATTTATAACTTCCATGCATTTATACAATATATACACCACTTACATGTTTATATGTGTAGGTGAGTAATTTTATAGCTGTAAAGAAAAAAATATTACATGAAAGTGGGTGGAGAGAAATTAAAAATGTTTATTAGAGACATGCACATGTTTAAGTACAATGTTAAAATATACCTAATATTTCATTCGCACTACAATAAAATAATAAAAATTAAAAACAAAATTTTATTTTTTTCAAGGTTGGTTTATTAAAATATTATACTTAGATGTAACTATAACTCATCACATAACTACATGAATCATCTGTATTGATGGTATATTTTTCTAGCCAAATATAACAAGTATAAAGTCATTTGGTAACTAAATTAGCAGCTAAATACAATCAACTTGCACCCTGTACAAATTCTATTAGAAATATTTGACATACAGAATTTCAGTGTTGTAAATTTGTATTTTCATGCTTATACTTTAGTTATTTTTCACTAATTAGAGAATGAATTATAATTGTTAATTAACTATATCTTATTATAACCAACTTTAACAAGTGGTAATTCTTAACCAGCTTACTTAATAAAGCATCTCCAATTAATTTGACACGCTGTACAATGTAATAAAAAAAAATAATAAAGAAAAATGTTTTTAAGATGTTATAAGAAATTCGACCGTTGCCTTAAACTAATAAAACTGATTTAATTACGTAGGCGCTCATAAAAAATCCCTCTCACACCCATCTCAACTTTAACCTCATCACACCACCCCCAAAACACAGGTTTTTTTCTCTTCATTTAGGTGCGTGTTATGTGGGGGGGGGGGAAAGGGGGAGAGGAGAAAAAGAGAAAATAAGATGTAAAGTAAAATGATGGGGAATAAACAAGATGCTGTAATACCCAAAGTGTTATTTAGAAAAAAAATATGGTGAGAGCATCGAGGGAGAGTAAAGATGGAGAGGGAGTGGGTGGGAGGGGAGAAGAAAAAAATGAAGATGTACGTGCCAATATGACGGTTAAATTAGAAATGTAAGAGGAAAGAATTGTTGTTGTTAAGGGACCCAAAACAACCCCCCCCACCACCACCACCTAGAGAAAATTGGTGAGGGAAATAATTATAATCTATATATTGTGTATCCAACTGAAAATCTAATAAAAAATACGCTTAATATACGTCATTATTAATGCTTTACGTCCATTTCACGCCTTTGCTAAGATAAAATTCCAAAATGTGCTTTTCCTTTAACTTACTTTGGTGTTAATGACTAATATGAAACACAGAAATTAGTAAGTAGGAATTTAGTTCTTCAAAAGGAAAAATAATGGCATTAATTTGGCTTCTAAACCGCAAAAAGAAAAACGATTTTGTGTCATATTTAATATTTTTAATTAAATTTTAAAGATCGTCAACTTACTATGCGCCAACCATTTTTCAAAAATTAAACAAAGTGGATTTCTGCTATCACAACTTCATAAGGGCATAACAGCATCGCATAATAATATATTATAGTGTAGTTTATAACACAAATTTAATTTTAAAATAGTCAAGTTACTATGCCCCATCAACATCAACAAAATAAAATTGGTAATAAATTCTACGTCGTCTAATTGACTTTTAAACTTCTCACAGGAAAGATTTAGGCAAAAATATTCGACTTTAAAATCAATTAACAATTTTTTAAGTTATAAATTTACAACAAAAAAAATAATAATATCTAAAGCAGTACTTACAAGATACATATAGTTTTCAAAGTGTGAAATAAGTAAAAAACAACAGTAATAAAAGCTAAAACAACCTATTTCTACAACCTACAAAAAAATTAATAAAAATATATAACCTGACTTATAAAAATTAATAACTTTAATAACATAAAAAATTAAGTTTCCTTCAGCTTTCGCAATGCTTTAATTTTATTAAGTAATAACAACGTCGAAAGCTAAAAAAAAAAAAAGTCCAACTCAAGACAAAACACAAAAAGAAAAAAATTAAAAATCAACTACATAAAAATAATAAACATTTTTACTATTATTATTATTGTTATCGTCTTTTTTACCTCTTAAAATTTGATAAGACAACTAAATAACTAAAAAAAAAATAAATAATAAAAACGTTATGTGAGTGGTCATTGATAAGCATTAAGGCGACAGAGGTACACAAGAATTACAATAGCAATAATAATAATATCAAAAAAGTCATATAAAATTATATATATACACGGTGTCATGCCCTCATCAAATGGTCCCAACTTACTTTTCAAAGTTTCTTATATAAAAACTCAAAGACAGGATCAATAAACTCTACTTATACACAATTAAGCTACATTATATTGTACTGTACTATCCATCAAATGTAACAAATAAAATGAGTTCAGTTGAATTAATTTACCAACTTACGGAAGCTTCAAAGCTACAAAAGTACTTTTTTAAAAATAGTAATAACTTACAATAAAATTTGTTGATGTAACTTTTTAGTTTAATAATAAGATAGTTGTGCAACTAATAAACCTTATTGAGCATCAGTAGTTCTCAAATACTGTATGTAAAATTTTAGATATGGCAATAACAATTTCTATAAACTAAATTGATTTTTAAATGTTTTACAAAATAATTTTGTCACCCTGTATTGGAGTATACAAAAATTTTCATCACAAAAAAATAGTTTCAATTACCAGATGCGATTACACTCCGCAAATGTGCCCATCGAACCGGTTTTTTTAATCGCCGATTTCATTTTAAATCGTAAAAAAAAGTGTCTGAATAAATTAAAAGTGTACAACGACCACAACAAAAAAAAAACTACAAAGAGAAAATGACTGAGATGCATCGAATATATTGAGATTCAATTGTATAATAAATAAAAAACAACAACAACGAGAAAATGATACAAAATACTTTGGCACACGCTTTTATGACGTCAGCAATACAACAAATTTAAATTTCCAATTGCAAAAAAAAAATTAAAAAAAAAAAAACAAAACAAGAAAAGAAATATTTTTTTACATGGATGATTATTAATATTCACCACATGTCATGTAAATTTCTATCAATAACTAAAGTTGTAGCAATTACTTAGAAAACGATAATAAGCAAGTGTAGTGCTTCAAATATGGCATAGTTAACTAATTTTAACTAGTTCCGGAAGTTGCTCAAATAAAACAAAAATTGTGCAATCTTCAACCTTTTTATTTTTAATTAAAAATATTATATGGTACGCGTCCCATTAAGGCTGATCACCTACAATTAAATATCAAATGAAGCGAATAAAAGATAAGATTGTGAAGGGGAAAAAAACAGGTCAAACAAAACATAAATATTACAATAATAAAAATTAAAAATAATAAATTTCAAACAACTTTAATTTAGTTTTTAAAAATTAATTAAAATTACACCTATCACATTTCCTTCGTTTATATTGTGGAAAAAGACAAAAGACTTTGGGGGCAAATTTTCAGTATGTAATTTCAAATATAAATTACAACTGTCGTAAAATTAGTTTTCTCACGAAATTAAGCCATTTTTTATTTTTATTATTACTTTTTTGCATATTATTAATATTATTTTTATTATGAGAAGTGACTGATATTCCGAGTAATTAAGGGGGGGGGAGGAATTAAAGCTTGAAGGGATTAACTTTATATGTGCATAATAGAGATAAGTACAATAAGCTTAACGTTTTTATTTTATTTAATAATAATAAAAAAAGACAATTTGCTTATAAGCAACAAGTTAGTTAAATTTATTAGGTTAACTGTCCATTCATTTCCTATCAGTGCCTTGTTTCTAATATTTTATCAAACTTTTTAATAAGTAAAAAAAACCAAAAAAAAAATCTTTTTTTTTAATTGCTTTAAGTTTAATCTCAGTAAGGTTAATTTACTATACAACTTTTAGGATTTTAAATTTTTCGACTTGCATTACAGCGAAAAAACGCAGTTGTTCAAATTAAATATAATTGTAACCAAATTTAGCTTCTTAAAAACTGAACTATTTTAAGCAACAAAAGATCCCATTTGACGTCTCAAATATCAATAACTTCAGAGTCAATTTGAAATATCATTCCCAGTAAGCAAGGGCTACTTTGCCAAAGCTGTTGCTATGGTAACTTCCTTATTTTGTCAGACAAATTGACATGACACCGTTTGATTAATCCACAAAAGATGCGGAAAAGTACAAATAATTTCAAACTAATATATTTGATGGGAATTGAGCTTTAAAATTCAATTAAGTAACATTTAACAAATACTTAGCCGACCAATGAAAAAAATTTATTTTTGATTTTTATTATCAAATAAAATAATAAATAAAACGGTGTAACAACTATATAAATTATAATTATCAGTTGCTCAAATGGCTTTTAAAAAACTTTTCCAGTCCCACTTAAATTCCACTAATTCACTGAACGCCTATAACAAATTAGTACATTTAAAAGTACTTAAAACTGTATTTACTGTGTATATATAGAAAAAAAATTAGGTTGATTGCTTAAGTTGCTTAAATTGATAGCGATATTAACTAAAACAATTAACTAATTTTAACTGGTAAAATCCAGATCAATCGTACGTAAATAGTAAATGCCGTTTTGTCTTAAAAAAAAATAATAAAGAAGCAATAAGTTTGTGAAAAGTGCATTGTTTTCTGGACAAAACAATTAAAATGCTAAATAACAATAAAAGAAAACCATTAAAAAAACTTGTGTCTTAATTCCATTCAACTTTTAAGTTCAAATCGGCTTTTACATAAAGAAATAAACATAAAAGCCTAAAAGTAAAAGCTAAACCACATGTGGAGATCGCAAAATAAACGACTCCCAACGTCTGAAATACGAGAACTGGAATACAGTCACTTTAAAATTAAAAATAAATAAAATATAAGCAAAATAAATTGAACAAGTTACTAAGTAATTAACGGTTAACCAATTCGTAGTTTAATTGACATTTTCGATATCGTTTTCAACGTCATTTTAAGTGAAAAAATGAAAAACAAAATTCAAGCAAAAGCAAAGCATTTGATAATGTATTAAAATAAATTTTTTCTCAATTATAAAATCACATTTTATAATGATTAACTTAGTTACCAAACTTTAAAATCGTTTAATAAACATGCAAGTGATAGCCTAGTTTACGTGGCTGCTAATGTATTCTTTATGGAAGCTTCTTCTATTGAAAACAGCGTAGTTGCCACTTAAAGTAGGATAGTCGTTATTTCACTAATCTTACACCATTGAAAGTTGGTAACAAAATCTAAGCAGCAACCGTGCCATCCTAGTTAAGGTGGCTACCAATACATTTTCTATGACCGCATCTCACATAGGCCCTATCATAATAGCCACTTAAAATAGACCAAAGCATTCAAAAGCAATTTCAAACCCTAATACAGTAAAATTAAACATTTTTAAACTAATAACTACAAAATTCATTATCCAAAAAAAACCAAGGCACGTCGTTTTAAACCGGTTGATCATCACATGTTAAAAGTATAAATTCAGCTTTCATTGTTAAAATCACAGCAGTAGCAAAGTAATAACAAATAGCCATAGCCACTGCTTAAACAACACATCTACAGTGTCAGAAACTTTCTCACCCACACTACCACCCACCCTCACAACCCCCTTCAAAAATCTTTTTTTTTTTTTTTTTAAATATGTGTCTCTATTCAGCAACTATTTCGGTAACAATAACACCTTTCCAAGCAGGGCGGTGCGGTGTAACTCATCTCATACACCTGCCCACCCACTTAAAAAATCTCTTAATATCACCAGTCAGCTAGTCACCCATCCACCCCCACCCACCACGTCTTAACCTCAACAGTAGTAGCCGCCATTTCATCACAACAATAGTCTTTTATACCGTATGAATTACAAAATAATTTCCACAGCCACATTAAGTGTTGTTATAACAATAACATCCTATACAAATGTACACTAATATTTTTTTCAAAGGTGAGAGTGAAGGGGGAGGGAGGGAAAGGAAGAATAAAGTAAATTAATTATAACCAACCCTATATTACTAAATACCCCTACCGTGATATGAAAAATAATAGCCATCACTTTGTCTACGTGTAATTATGAATAGAAAATGCTCCACCCACTTCAAACATCAAACTAAAAAAAATAGTTTTAAAACAAAATAAAAGTTTGTGATTTTCATCCTTTTAAATGTCATCTCCCTCATTTCCCCCACTTGTATCTTTTATAACAACGGTTCACAAACTTTTAAACTGCAAGAAAGTGATTTTTGTTAAGAAAATAAAAAATTCACATGATTTATAAATACTGTAAAATCTTTAAAATTGGTCTTTTAAAATTGGTTAAAAAATAATTAAAACTTATTAAGAGTTCGTAGACCATTGTTTGCTTTCAAAAAATTACACCCTATTTTTTTAAATTTTTTTTTACAAAAAATGAAACAATAGACTATAAAAGATGTAACTAAATTAGCAATGAGATTGTTGCTGTGAGTGTGGTTAAATTATTATGAGGCTGAGAGTGGGTGGGGGTAAGTTAGAAGGGTGTAAAAAAGTTAAAATTAGAGTGACATGGAAATAAATGTGATCTCTTTGACCATATTATCAACCAGAGGAATTTTTGCTAATTTTGGTAATGAAGATTATTTTTAACTTTTTTGAATTGAACTCTGAAAAACAAGAAAAATTTGCCAAAATTGGTGTTATTGACTTTTCCCTTTTGCATTTTTGTTTGTTTCTTTTTATTAAAAAAAGTACGGTATAGCTGAACTATTTTGCTTTTAAAAAATTAAAAAACATATGATTGAAATATTTATATTAAGAAATACAGGGTGGTTTAACAAAACTAAAACTTTCATAAGAAGCTGCTTGTAAATCTGTCAAAGAACTGTAGTTTGCTATTCAAGCTATTTGAAATCCATATTGTTACGTAACTACCATAAAATTACTGTATGTGACGCTAATTGTAACAAATTTACTTTTTAGTTGCCAAAAGTCAAAATAGTTACATTTTCCGCGCACTCTGTACAATTAAATAAGAAACAGCTACTGTTCACATTGTTATTTACTTATACAAAAAGCTAAAAAAATAAATAAAAATAAAATTAAGAAAAATAACATCATTGTTTAACTCTTAAAGTTCAAAGAAACAAACCATTTACACATTCATAATCACCCAAAAATATTCAACAACACTATTAACTACGCAATTCACCAACTAATTTGACAACATTAAAATCCAAAAAACAACCTAAACGTGAATACGCAAGTTAAAAAAGTAAAAAAAAAAAATCATAAACTTTCGGAGCATCCTTCTGACAGTGTCGATGGATGTTAAACGGTATCCACATTTTCCCAAAATATTATGTTTAAAATAATTTCTTTATACAGTGGATTCTCGTTAACACGAACGCCGTTAAAACGAATTTCTCGTTAACACGAAGCAACGTTGCGGTCCGGAACAACAGTATAGGCTTTCCCATACATTTTTTGTTCGTTAACACGAAGCAAAACCCCGTTAACACAAACTGATTTTGCTTCTCCGAATGAAAAATTGCATATTTCGTCAAAGAAAATGTAGAGAAAATCAAAAAATGTGAGTTTGACTCTAAAAAATGTGAGTTTGACTCTAAAAA